>CABPRJ010000955.1:1123943-1618254 GCA_902439185.1 Cinara cedri | reverse complement strand
AAAAAAAAAAAAAAAAAAAAAAACCTAAGAAAAAAAAAAAAAACCAATAATAACGCGAATATATCGCCGCGGCCCGGAACGCCGCACCTGTTGAGACCGCGCCGTATTCTGGCCGGCCGAATATCAATTAATATTTAAACGCACGCGGGCGCCTACCTACAACGCTCGCGTCGTGACGAGTGCGCCTCCGATCACATCGAACCGCACATTTTCGAATACCGGTCCGATCGGTCGAAATTAATACATCACAACAGTCGCAGGTACTATATCGGTGTGTACGATAGCGGATAGCCGCGTGCGCGCGCGTCCGTCCGTTTTCCCCGTTTCCCCCGTCCCCCCGCCCCCGCCCGCGTATAATAAACGACCGCGGTGTTTCGAAAACGACCGAAATCGTTCAGTTTTCTCGCGCGTACACGCCCCGCGATGATAATAATAACAAATATTCGAGAGAGGAGAAGAGCCGACGGATTTCCGACGTCGGCGGCGACAAGGTCGTTTGAAAGTTGATAGGTACTAACGCCAAAAAAAAAAAAAAAATAAAAATAAAAACAAACCACGCGTGTATGCCCGCGCAAGAAAGTTCGGTTACCGTGAGGGGGACGGCGGGGGGGGGGAGGGGCAGCGGCCGTCTTGAAAAACAAAACGCGAATACTCGCGGTAAACGCATTAATAACGCGATTTTAAAACGAGAATATTATTTTGTTATTGCGATATTTCCCGGGGCGTTTTTTTTTTTTTTTTTTTTTTTACCGATCGACCGTACGCCGCATATTATTTCGAATAGAAACGCGGAATTAGCCGTTATGGCGTTTGCTTATCGGTCGTTAAAACAAAAAAAAATATATAAAAATAATTATTTAATCGGCAATAACGACACGAGTGTCCGGGTATTCTCGCGATAAAGTCGTTGTTAATGGGAAATAAAAAAAATAAATAAATACATATTAATATTAAATACGAGTTTAAACGCATAAATAACGCGATTTCGAGAAGAGAATAGTTTCGCGGGACGTTTTTTATATATATTTTTTTTTTTCGATTTTAAAACAAACCGTCGTACGAAAAAGCACACCGAAACCGCGAACCACCTAACCTATCGTTATACGACCGATGACTTTTTTCGTACGGCGATTTTTAATTTTTTTCTTTCTTTTCACACACGCCCTCGAAATTGTTTCGCTCCCTATTAAGAGTGTTGTCGTTTAAACACCACGCGCAATTTTATCGCGGGTACAAACGCCACGATTAACGCCGGTCGTTTTTTTTTTTTTTTCGCATTTTATGTTCTCCTATTCAATCGGAAACTTTAGAGTCTGAGATAAGATAATATCTGTCGGATAAGAAACAAACGAATTTTTTACGTTTCAAATACGCGGTCTGTACCCGCGTATTGATTCCGCAACAACAATGGAATTTTAAATATTATTATTACAATAGAACAGTGTTACGCCCTTTTTTTTTTTTCTTGTCTTTTTAAAGTATATTCCATATGAGTACCGTGTTTTGAAACCGAATAGAAACGCGGAATCGACCGTGGAATTCGATAGTGTTGCTAATTGATCGTTAAAAAAAAATAAATAAATATATCAAATCGACAACAATAACGGTGTACCTATAGTTATTGTTGTTCTGGCGACGGAATATCGTCCGTAAAAATCGTTTATCGTTGTTGACGCGTTGAAAACAACGATTGTCCGGCATCGCCGAAAATCGGAGAAAATTCGAACCTCCGGAGGGGGTGGTCGGGGGTGGGGGGACAATTAAAAAATTTAGAAAAACAACGCGGTTTTGCGGGACTCGAGCACCGCAGGTACAACGCGGACATACGAGTATTATTGTGATTTCGCAGGAGGATCGATAGCCTATAAAAAGCGGGAATAATAATTTACCGTCCGTCGGGGCGCGCGCGGGCGGATCCGCGATATTATCGTGATTTATTATCGAGGGGTTACTCGGGGGGGTGTGAGGGGGTCGGGGAAGGCGGCCCGGCGAACGGGACGAAAAGACCCGTCGGAATTAAATAAAACGGAATACGCGCGAGGCGAAAAAATACAGACCGGAAGGAAAAAAAAAAAAATTCGCGTAGCTGTATATAGGTATATAGGTACGTGTAATTAGCGTAACGAGCGTCGTAAAGTCAAAAGCGCCGTGATTTAAAAACGTGCCCCCGCGATGACGGGACGGGGTTTTAAAGAAAACTTCTTTTTTTTCCCTCCCCCGTTTCGCCGCGAGTAGCCTCTCGAATTTCGCGAAACGCCGCGGAATTATTCTCGTACACGTACAGGTATAGGTAAACGAAAAATACGCGCGGCCCGGTCCGCTTCAAAGGGCAGGCATTTTTTTTTTTTTATTTTATTTAAGCCCGGCCCGTATAATTAACAAAGGTTTCTCGTCTTTTACCTAATTCCTTTTTTTTTTCCCCGCCAACCTATAAATCAACGTTAATTACGGACGCGAATGTGATAATAATAAAAAAAAAAAGAATACCTCGCGCACGACCTTTCCGCCAACGCGAAACGACGTCCTTTGTGCTGTGCAGCGACGGCCATCGCCGCCCCTCGCGTCGCGCCGAAGGAATACTAATTTTTTATTCACCGCGCCGATATGCAAAAATAATAAAAAAATACAATCCCTCCACATTTTCCCCCCCTTTAACTTTTTAAATATTAAAATGACACGACTTCGTTCCCGTCCGCACGCAGCCGTCCCACGTCGTACGTTTTACACCCGAGGTTTTACCCTATAAAAAGTTTTGCGAAACCGTTCGGACAACAACAACGAAAAAAAAGAAAAACCATCGAATCGTAACCAAGGAAAAACGAATAAGATTTTTTCACCGCGAACTCGGTCGGAAAAGAGTCGAAAAGAGGAAATTTCAAATAAACTTTAATAACCGGCCAAAGACAACGGAAATAGAAAACCTATTTAAAATATTTGCTTGAGTTTTCGATTTTCCAGCTACGCCGTGTATAGGTCAGCGTGATTATTATTATTATTATTTTTTTTTTTTTACTAACTTTTTATTACGGTTTTAAACCGATTTTTTTTTATGTTTTTTAATCGACGAAAACCAACCGGAGTACCCATGACGGGTACCGTATTGTAAACGAAATTTTTCGGACTAAACTTTCGATTTTTGTTTTTCAAACTAACCTGTCAGATGGGTTTTGTCGGTGGGCAACGCGGCCGTCATCATCGGGGGCGGGAGACTGGCCTGCATGTGTTGCTGGTACTGCCGGTGGACCATGTCCAGCGTGCGTTTGCCCTCGTGGTGCTGGTGCTCGGCGCTGGAACCCAACGGGGGCCACTGGGAGGCGCCGGCGGCCGCGGCCACGGCGCCGGTGACCATGCCGTACACGCCGCCGGTGGACGCGGTCACGCCGGGCGCCGGTCCGGCGTAGAGTTTTTTCGCGGGCGGAGGACCGTCGGCGGCGGCAACGTTCGGGTTAGCGATAGCGGCGGCGGCGATCGAAGGCCTGATCCGGCCGGACGACGACGACGACGACGACGGGGTGGACGCGACGCCGGTTGCGGTCGGCATGTTGTTGACGAACAGGCTGCGGGTCCGGCTCTCGGCTTTCCGGTAGTACGACGGGTGGATCATGAGTAGCGGTTCGACTTTGCCGCCCACGGGCGGCTTGGCCGAGCTGGGCATCTCGTACTCGACGCTACAGTCCACGTGCAACGGTACGTTGAAATCTTTGACGCGGTACCCCGACGACGACACGGAACCCGAGGACCCGGACGACCCGGACCGGCAGGACGACGACGAGCCACCGGTGCCGGCGCCCGAAGCGGCGGCCACGGCCGCGGCCACCATCACGGCGGACGGCACCCCGGCCGCGGCGGCCAGGGGGCTGGGGTACGAACCGTAACCGCCCGCGGCCACGGCCTTGTTGTAACACGTAGTGGCGTTCAGAGCCATCGTCGGTGATGGACGGGAACGCGCGACGACGACGTTACGTGCGACGAAATCGCACGGCGACCACACACCGTTCACCGTGTGGCGGCGACGACGAATATCGCGTTATCGAGGAAACGGCGACAACCACGAAGAAGAATATCACTGATGACGATCACTGCAGGCATCGAACGAACATCACAAAATAATTTCCAATATTTAATTTATAATATTATTTTTTAATCTCACGGAAAATGAAAAAACAAAAAAAAAAAATAAATAAATAAATAATAATATATTTTCTATTCCGCTAATTTAAACGCGGAAAATTCGTAAACAATAAAATATACTAAATTATTATTATTATCTATTATATTATGTATGACGAGCGCGTGAATAAATAATGACAAAAAGGCACACGAGTGAAAACACGCACGCGGCACAGGTGAACACGACCGTACGACGGCAGAACGTTAACTGAACACGAATGAACGATCGCAGACGCTGAGGTTTGTCGACGACGTACACCGGACTACTGAAACTGACGGTCTCGCTGCGGTTGGTGTCGGACGTCTGTGGCGCGGCCGCGCCGGGTCCTCGGGCGCGCGCGGCCGTCTGGCGGACGGGCCGACGGTGGCGCCACCCGGCGGAGTTTTTCCGCCGCAGACCGCGGTGGCGGCGTCGGCCAACATTCTTATCATTATTATTACTACTATTATTACCATTACTATTATTATTATTATTATTATTATTATTATTATTATCGCCGTCGGCTAACGATCCGCGGCGGTGGCGGCTACGACGAGGGACGTCGTTTTTTAACGACGCGCACGATGATTTTTTTTTATTTTTATTATTATTATTGTTGTTACTATTTTTTAATTTTGTTTTTTTTTTTTTTGTTTTGTAAAGAATTCGCCCGGCCGAAACCGAATCGAATGACTCTACACAGAGACTCGGTATTCGGCGGCGATGACGTTCCCGTTTTTCTTTTTTCTGTTTTCTTTCTTTTTTTTTTTTTTTATTACTATTATCTTTTGCCGTCAACAACGTCTTCGGTGAGGAGGGGACGAGATACGGAGAATCCCACGAAGAAATCGGTTTTCCGTACGATTGCACGTTTTCTATATAGAAACAGGTACACGCGATGGGAACTAACCACCGCGGGTACGATGTTTTTCTATACAGGTACTTAATAGTTAATAATAATTGTTTTCGACGCGCGTTTTTTATCCGTTGATACCTATAGATTTGTATTGGTATTACGCAAACGCGTATTGTTTCACCTCGACTTTCTCGCGCGCGGTTCTTCTTTACGGGTTTTTTTTTTAAATTTTTTATGTCAACTCACGTATAATAATAAAACACTACAAAATCCCGCGACTTCGTACGATTTCCCGCTTATTATTCGGGAATAGTAATTTAATGACGACGGACGCGCGTAAAATTACCCGAACAATACTATTATTTTTACGGACCTACACTTAAAGTAATTTCTTCGGTCCCGTGGTAAAGAAACGCGTAAGTCTCGATTTTGTACGTTTGGTTTTCGATACAAATGCGAATTATACTTTGACAATCGTTAAATCGCTAAACAGCCGTCGTCTGAATTGCCGTTCTAATTGTGTGGCTATTGTGCGTGTTTTTACGAAACAAAAAGTTCATCGTAGTGACTCGAGGTATTTTTATGTTCAGTAAAACGTGTACTACGTAGAACATGGTATACGCAATAAACGCTCGTGCCGTTTGGACCGAAATAACACGGGGAAAAAATTGCACGGGAAATAAACGAAACGCAAAATTCGCTTGCGCCCGTCTTCCGCGGGACCAAACGTTTGGTTGAAATTGTTGTTCAAGTAATGAAAATATTAAAAAAAAGTAGTACCGTTCTTTTATAAAAAAAAAAAAAAAAATGTATAATAGGTCCTAACCGGAGAGTCGCGGCAATCGTAAAAATGCGGAATGACGGCTTTGTTGCCGCATATAATTACGCCGCGACAAAGACGAACAAACGTTACAGCGACGAGGCCCTTTAAAATGTGTTTTACGGTTTAATTGCAGTTGTTGTATAAGTTTATAACACACCTTGTGTTGCGTATGTTTAAGGGGTCGCGTGTAAGCAATTTTTAACGAAAACTCGACGTTTCGTAATATTTCACGCCGTGCGAACGCGTCGTTGGTGGGGAAGGGAGGGAGAGCCGTATTTTCTTTGAAGCGAATAATTTTCAACATTCCCGACGGTTTGTCTAAAAAATGACGATACACGGGGTTTTTTTTCTTTATTATTATCGATTTCCGGGTTACCTTTTATTATTGCGCAAAGGCTACAAAAGAAATAATAATAAAAAAAAAAACACGCCTTACGCTATAACCTTAAATATAGTTTTTTTTTTTTTTTTTTACTCAATCGATATTTGTATAGGCGGTATTTTATGCGATTACACCGCGGTTGTGGACAGTTCCGAATTTGACTCCCCGCAGCTATAAAGCAGCGTGTTTCCCGTATAATAAAATAATATATTTAAAAAAAATCGATATTTTTCAGCATAATTTCATATACTATTCCCGAGGACTGACGTATTCAGATAAGACGACGTTATTTTAAACCGCGTACGTTTTCTATAAAAAAAAAAAAAACAAAAAAAAAATACTCATCGTAAAATATTATATAACCCAGTTTAAAACAGCGCGGTGCAAAAAAAAATATAATATTTAAATTCGGTGGATCCGTGGACCGATATCGACATGCTGCGGGGAAAATCGGCTGAAAACGTCCTATACCGGGATGTTTGGAAACGCGAATTTTAAGTGCTTAGCTGATAACGGATAGCAGGCAATATTGGTTATCGGACGTTCCCGGATCTTCCGTCTCGCCCAGCGGCAAAGTCGATGCAATCGGATCTCGCTGCAGTAGTTTACGTGCAGAACGAGAAATAATTCACGGCAGAAAAGTCGATTTATCGCCGAGTAACGCGTAAAAAAAACTATGATTTTTGATACCGCTTACCTATATTGATCTATTCTGTTCGGGAACGCTGCCCGGTACGCGCACGTCCTATCAATATTGTGTGATATTTACGTTTAATGTCCCCGGGCTCCCACCTCTAAAAAAAAAAAACCAAAGTTAAACCGAACTATATAATCGAATGCTGCAGTGCATCCGAACGCGGCGATCTGCGCGTATTATTATCATCCGCAGTCGTTTTCGGCCGAAATATTTGATTTTTTTCTCGTTACCGCGGCTGCGTGCGATTTTCGCAAATTCTCGACGAACAATACGCAAGAGTGTATGTACTTTTTATTGTTATTATTATTATTATTATTTTTTTTTTTTTTACGCTAAATGTATTATTTTTATACATAATTCTGTACGCGCGCACGTGGGTTTCGGTGCGAAAAATATAATAATATATTACAAGAGAGGTATTTTACACATCGACGGCGGCGGCAGTTTTATTTGCAAAACGTGACTTACTGCGCGATGGTCGTATCTAAATATTTTTTTTTTTTTATTTTTTTACGTTATTTTTTTTTTCGTTAAATGTATGTATACATAATCGCAATACATTTAAAATTGATTAAGATAATCGCGCGTGTCCCGCGAGTAACGCGTTTATCAAATACATAATATTATGTTATATAAATTATTAACGTAGTTAGTTTTTTTTTTTTCCTCGGGTACGTATAATGTACATATTATAACGTATATAATGTAATGTACAATTACATCATCACTGTGATAATTAATCGCATCAATTATAAGTTATCACGTACATGTAGTACTCTGTTTACTAAAAAAATACTGTTTACAATATTATCAGGTATGCTTTTTACGCAGGTACGCATAAAACGAGGTAAACGTCGTAATATTTTAAAACGCTTTATATTGTACAGGGTGTTTGAGCGTTTCTGCGTAATGGGTCTCTAGCATTAATACGTGCGCATTATCATAACCGTCGTCGAATCACTCGGGATGATCGATAACACGCGTTTTTCTCGCTATTATCGAAAACCGGTCGGTGTTTGTTTTTTTTCCGGTCTCACTCTTGGAATATTTCGCGTGAGTAACATCGAACTAAATTCGTTTGTATCGCAACAAATATAATTTCGGAAATTTCCTATACCTCAGCGCTGTATGCTCATTTCGAAACGGTTTACCCGCATGAACCTTTCAAAGGACGAACATATTTTTTCGACATTTTTATTTTATCTATCGATGCGAAACTATTATTCGGTTTGAACTACGTGGAGATCAAAATCTGTTTAAGTTAAACAACACGACTTTTTCGTCCTATCAGATTTCCGATAAAACAAAACAGAGTCGAAATGTAAATTTACTACAAAACGTTTCTCCTGAACAATTTCGAAACCGCGAACTTTTTCATTCTCAGGTGATGATTTCACGTCATGTTTACACTTTTCGCAAGATCGTCTTCATCGGAATGATAAAATAAAAATGACCGTAATTATGACGTAATAATATATTTGTATGGAGATTTCGTAGGAAATAACACGGTACAATTTTATTTTTTTGTTTGAACCGTTAGCAGTGGAGACATCTGTGTGTGAACATTAGGTACTAACGCGCGTTTGTCGACGTCCGGCATACCAACAGTTCTATAGCATTGTATACAATTAACAAAAAAAAAAAAAAAACGCATTAATTTTATTTGCAAATTAATCTAACCTTGACTAATTCGCAGGTGCCCGGAAATAATCGCGATTATTCGGGAATGGCTTTTCGAATGCATGTCCGCGTAGTGTCCGAAAAAAAAAAAAATAAATAAATAAATAATAGGTTGAGAAATACTGCGAATCGTTGTAACTATTGTTAACGGCAATATCGATTGTCCATTAGTAATTACTACTCTGAAATACAGTTTAAAGTTCCCGAAATAAATGACGATGATGATGATTATGGATGTTTTCTACGCCGTCGTTGTAAAAACTTTTACTGAAAAACAAAAATAATAAATTCGTTTCTTATATTAAAACAGTTCACTTTATAACGATGCCATAAAAATGCAGAGTTCAATTCTTAAAATCTCGTCCTAATAATCTTACGGCTGAATACTTAAATTACTTACTTATTAGTTTATATTTATTTTTATTTGTTTGTATACTTATGTCGTATGTTTTCTCCTTTTCGTCCTCTTCTGGTCTCTAGGCCCCAATAGACCATAACATCCCACACCCGAACCACCGTCCTTATCCGTTACCTTCATTCGACTATTCGGATCTCTTTCGCCTACAAGTCATTTCACATTCTTTTTTTTTTTTTGATTTTTATCACATTTCTTCCCGCTTCGTTCTGGGCATTTCTATATCGGCTGGTCTTTACCCACACGAATTCTGTTTACATATTATACTTATATACTTGCGTTATGATATTGTATGAAACCGCAGAGGCTATTTGTCCGTAAATAAAGAACTATTTATCATTTATTTGTGTTATAATATTATGACTACTACCGCATTTTACCCGCTGTTAAAATGCGACCTTATGTATAGCCTTTGTCGAATAATTTAAAAATTATATTCGTTTGCATTCATAAACATGTACCGATAATATACGAATTCGAATATTATTTACTGAATTATAATTATTTTCTGTACTACATTAATTCGTTTTATACATAATTATTGTAAAACTCGTGGAAAAAATTATTATTTTTTTTTTTTTTTAAACTTTGTATTATTGTTTCAAACTGACTATGACTATGCAGTATACAAATTCTAATTACAAATATGTAAATAATTATTCAGTGTACAACTGCAACGAATGAGCGAGTCTCGGAAATTAAATTAAATTATGCTGTCTCACGTTCAGCGGCGGCGGCTGGGCCAAGGATTACAAATCCTTTTTAAATAATGATAATTATTGTTACCGAAATTATTATTGTTTTTGATTAGGGGAATTTTTAGATTTTGAACGCGGCGACGAGTGTACATTATTTGATTTTACTAAGATGGATTTTTTTTCTCTGTACGAAAACGACTTTTCATCCAGAAATCTCGCTCCGAACAAAAAAATGACGGTAAAGCCTTTTGGCCGTGGCATTTTGGATCCTCGGGGGAAAAAAAATGGACAAATTCACTACAATAAAAGATTCGTGATTTTTCGATTTTACTCGACTATTTGTTTTTCTACAAGAATTCCTGTCCCGACTTATTTCAACTGTAGCAACTTTTCTGAAAGGATATTATTTCGTCTATAGCCGGTGCATTGGGACATCGGTTTTATTTTTCCTCCTTTTTTTACGTCCGTGCAGTTTTTATTATTATTATTATTACGTTCAAATAAAATTACGCACCGAAAACGGCGACGACGGTACAAATACAATAATATAATATATTTTATACACTCGCAGACGTAATATTTACAACGCCGCAGTTAAATTTAACTGCACGCGATGATGTATGCGCGATTCGTTATTAGTGCGTTATATATTATACATGGTGCACATTCGAAACGAAATTTAATCGGTTAGTATCGCAGTAGGTGCACTATAATATTGTGTGCATTATATTTTTTTTACAGGCGAGAGTATAATATTATGTCGGTTTTTTTTTTTTTTTTTAATCATTAAAAGGTTTATTGTTTTTACTATAATATATTAGACATTCAAACTGAATGTTAGAAACACTCCGCCGACATAAATATATACACCGTATTGATTTTTTTTTTCCGTACACAACATAACTTAAAACATCAATAACGTTTCGACATCGTCGCACACAAACACTGGCATATCATTATTGTCGTATATACGAGGGCGGCAAACAAATTGCACTTCTCAAATATTGAATTTTCGGTATAGTAAACCGAAACAGCCGCTATTTTCATCGTTTGTATAACAGCGCGTATTATTATAATATGATATGCACCGATATACACAGCGTGTTTCAAACGGTCGGCCTTGGATTGGAATCAAAGGGGTGGTTGGAGGGAGGGTAAAAAATTAGTTAACTGGTCCGCGGAGAGCGCACTATTATAATATTACATCCGACCATGTATTAAGCAATAAAACGAAATATTTGCCGAATTGTTTTGCAGTGCGTACTATACATTTCGATTCCATAAACTAAATGTCCTTCACTTGGAGCCTCGATTCGATCGAAAACTTCATAAGAGGTTTTTTTTTTATAGCATTGCGAATTAAGTTGACAGTTTATTAAATGTCGATTTTTGAAAAACCTAGCAGTTTCGCAGTAATAATTCGATAATACAAACATTATTTTCGTATCGGATCATAATAAGAAACGGCCGTCGAATTGATATCGGGCGGCCACACAGGATTTTCGTTTGAGAGGGGCTTAAACATTTTTTCAACGACTAACGAGGCACCTAACCAGCCTAATGTTATGCAGACAACGGTCAAAATTGTTATTGTTATCGTAGTTATCGATCTAAGACGACGGGTGACGATCCGATGTAATCGCTAGTATAAATCTAAAAAGACGTTTTAAGATAACGGGGACGGGTGCAGCCGTCCACTGTTATAGGTAATTTAATGTATACCTGTAAGCAACGATATAAATCATTGCTTACGAAAAAACGATTCTAAGCGTAGTTCAGAATCGATGATGGTGATACTTTGTCAACAATATATATGCCATTTTATAGTAAAATAATTAAATAGGCTCAATATATTTCCTTTAATAATATTTGTTTAATGTTGTATCGATTTTCCCGGGTTTTCCCAGTTTTTCACATTTGTTGAGAAAACTCCAAGGAAAATTGAAAAATACATCTAAATTACCTCCCCAGTGAAATTTTCTTTCAGAAACATTGATATCATTAAAAGTTGGAACAAAATTGCTGGTAGAAAAGTTGTCCACAGAAAAAAAATAAAAATAAACATCTTTGTAAAATAAGCTTCTTCACTCCACTTAGAATCTAAATTAATTTTCAATAATAATCAAATAAAAAAAAAAAACATTTTTTATTATTGTAACAATAATAATAATATTATATAATATAAAACAATTTTTGGGGGGGATGCTTTAACTTCAAAACCCCCGCCTGGGTGTGCCACTGGATAACAGGGGCGTATGTTGCGCCTATTTTCTAAAACAATCTACAGGTTCTACAGATATATTTTTTTCGAACAGCTTTAATTTGGACGATTTTTCGTAATTTCAAAAATTTAATTCAGATAAAGCCATTTAAATTTTATAAAAAAAAACGATTTATTCACGATTTTTCGAAGAAAATAAAACGAGTTTTTCAGAAACTTCGATTTCCCTACAACCCCCCCCAGTGATACCACCGCCATCAGTGTGTCTGAAATATGTCGTTTGAATGAATCGCGCTGCAGGTATATAGTATATTTTATGGAATAATTTTTTTTTTTTCGTTTAAAAACCATACAAAATGCGAAATATATCACTGTAGTACTCGTGTAGAAATTCGAAATCCGGTTATTGACTGCAGCAGTCATCGGCGGCGCGCCATGATCGCGTCGAGCATTTTTAAACGTCATATTTTTGTACAATATTTATGTATTTGGTGGGATATGTATATTAAAATAAAGAGTTTGTTTTCGTATATATGATACGAATAAATGGGGTGTTTTTTTTTTATTATTATTATTAAACGCGTGTCGCGTAAAACAATTGTTTCAAAAAAAAAAAAACCGTCCGTCCGTATGAATGATTGACAGTTCTCAATTTAACAAAAAACAAAAAAAAATCCAAAACCAAACAAATCGTTTCGTCGCGATATATTGATTGATATAATGCATGCGATTTCGGATAATAATATAATAAACGTCGTGTGCGCGTAAAAAAAAAAAAACCTAGAAAATAGAACCCCAACACATACATTACTCATCTTAAATAATAATTCCGCGGCACAAAACATCGGGGGGGAGGGGGGGAGGAGGCGGAAAAATATATATAAAAAACGCTATGGCATTAATTATATTTCGGAAATCGACGTCCAGCGGATTAACAATAATTATCCTGCAGCATAGGTTCGTAGCGGGGTTTTTTTTTTTTTTATTATTCTCTCCGCGTGCCTACCGATGCCGCCCCGTGATGGGCGTCTGTTTTTTTTTTCGCGTAATTACAATCGTATATACAGAGTGATCGTGAAGGCTTATTTTTATATGGAACGCGATATCCAACGCGTGTAAATGGACAATGACTAAAGGTTATAATAGTAGATATTTCAGCGTTCGAAATTTTTAAAAAAAAAAAATAATGTACCTAACACGATAAAGATTTTGACATAGTTGATCCGCAAAAGTATTTCGAACAGCGGTTTTCAATGATTTCGGCAATCGGTTTATCAGTATTTCGGAGCCGATAAAAAAAAAAGTTAGCAGCACGAAAAATTACATAAAATATGCCCCGGTGACCGTATTACGCGGCCAAGTATAGGTATTTGTAGATTATTATTATATAAGTCACATAAACGAGTTCCACATTTTGATACGACCACGGCGACGCCGACGATAATCACGCGAAACCAACGATCGGACCATCTGCGGCTCGGGCAGCCGGGCACATTATCGCCGCATACTCCGTAGATATATTTATAATAGTGTGGTTAATGGTTATAACCGTGCCGAGCTGTGTTTTCGAACGCGTTATTATTTTATATAGAATTTCCGAATATGATATCGTTTTGCCGTTGCGTCACGTTCGGCACAGCTGCTGTTGCTTCGTGTATTTTACAAAAACCGTAGCCGCGGCGATAAAAACGCCCGTGACGACAAATTCGTGGTAAAAAAAAAAAAAAAAAAAAAAAAACATACCTACAATAATTTTTAACACGTTATCAGTTTGTTATCTCCGGTCAATCCGCGAATTTCGAGCGATCGTGTCTATATTTCGCGAATATTTCAGTAAGTCACACTGTACTATTTCCTATGGTTAAGTGCCATTTTCAGGGAGGAGGGAGGGGCATTTGTTATTGTTTTAGAGTTTTACCAGTTTTTTTACCAACAACGACATCTGACTTTTACGAGCTTTACAGTTACTAATATTTCCGTTTTGTGTAGGGCCTGTAGGGAGGAAACATTGGTAAGATGACTAGTCAAGGTACAGATACGACGAATTGATATACAATGACTATACCTATGCCGAGTTTTGATATTTTACAAGAAACGAATAGAACAACGTTATAGGAACGTATAGGCGGGTTTAGACTTTCATGGCTCGAGGGGCAGGCGCCAGTATTTTTCAGGGATGTTCACTGGACAAGTGAGAACTCGTGGCACTCAAATATCGTATACGAACATAAAAATTATCGGGTGATAACGTAAAAATAAATTATCACCCAATATATGTCTTATTTGACCAATATTACTTATTACATTAGTGTAAATAAATAATTGACGTTATGAATTATGTATTGAATTTTCGTAAAACACTTTAGCGTATAATCTCGCCGGCGGCACAACTGTCTGCCCTGCGCCCACCCTCTCGTAAACACGCCTTTATGGTTAAAAGAACGACTATTTTACGGATTAGTGTACACTTATTATATCTGCGTTATACGTGCAGTTGAAATGACTCGAGTACTATCTTGTGTTGAAAATTATCTATCGGGTCAAATTGACGCGGGTAATAAGACATTATAGATAATAATACGCATACAATTATGTATATTTGTGTAATATAATGCGTGCGTTATACAATAAAACAAACCGTTGTGACTGAGTAGTTTTTAACGGTCTCCTATGAATAGTACCTACTATAATATTATAATTTGTTATAAATAACGAAAATACGTGTGTAGTAAATTCCATGTGCCATTCTGTCCCAGTCAACTGTCGACTTATCCAGGAATGAGAGTTAGATCAAGGATTTTTTTTTTTTTCAATTAAACGGTTTTCTTAACCGCGGTTCGAAAACGAATTCGAATTCAATTTGTACTTTGTAACGATTTCGAGAAGTTTCTCAATGCACGTATGTATAAGACATATGCATATTTATCATTGAATTTAATACCTTTACGGTGTGTTTAACTTGAGAGCGGCCAACTTACCCAGGTTTCCCATACCTATATTTATTATATGTTTTAGTTTTACGCCGACTCACCTTTGTTGGGACGACAATGAGACGAACTGTGTATAAAATATTATCTGTGTGTACCTAATACCTATATACGCGTGTACACCCACGATAACGTTTTTTTTTCTTGATATTTATTCGTTTATTATACAGGTATACTGTCCTCGTCCGGGAAAGACGAGTCTATCGAATACACAGACAATAATTTACAAATACAGCTGGTATCTACGTGTCGTTTTTGTGTGCCCGAAAACAATTACCGCTCGTTTTATGGTTTTGAGCGGCAGAACCTCGCTGTTTTAAGAAAACTTTTTGAACTCTATCACGTCCCGTTTAAAAAGGCATCATTGGAAAAGAAATTCTGTTGGACGATATTTCAATCGATGGACCTTTTTTCGCATTGTTCTGTTTTTAATTTTCGATTTTGAGCACGACAAAATTAATTTTTTTTTTTTGTACAATCACTTCGTGAAACACTCATCTCCACTAAAAATATTTATGATGCTTTTTGTGTTATTTCTTTTGCTATTACTCCGAAGAAAACAATTCATAGCACGTATTTTCTTAGAACTACACAAAATTCCATTTCAAACTGCACGTTTTGTGTATAGAACTGCACGTTACCGCGAGAGGAATTATTATCAGCTTTACGAGTCCACGCGGCCGAAATCTATAAGAAAACGGCACGGCGGAGATTCGAAATGATGAAACGGTTCGAAGTCGGAGTTTTAAATTTCAATTTTTATACGGTTGCTCGACATTGAATTTTTATACTGTTTTCGGGAGATAAGCTTATTTAATGATAATATATACAAATAGTTCTTAAATAAATCGTTATTATAATACGGTTTTAAAATCCTTTTTTGTGAATCTGCAGCGCTTTGCGGTATTATTGCTGAAGTGTCGCGCGTCGGAGAGGTTTAATTATATGTATATATATTTTTTTTAATTTTACATTATATTATACGATACATAAATAATATATTATGAGTGTTTACCGATGATGACGGTGACGTTAAAACCGTCCGACCCCCTCGAGTATAGTGTAGTAAAAACGATTTGTTTCGAAATAATAATAATAATAACAACGAAGGCGATAAAGTAATAATATTTAAAAAAAAAAAACTTCTTCATTTCGCCGTCACGCGCCACCCTCTCTATCCCACTGCCGCCGAGAGGTTTTTAAAAAGATCGAATCTCGGGGTCTTTCACTTTGTTTACCCCGTGTCAACGCCGCAACGTTTACTTTTTCATTATTTCTTTTTATCCCTTGTGTAGTGTAAATAAAAGTATATATACATAGATACGGGTGGGCGTTAAATTTTCGAAAAATAACGAAAGACCCCTCCGCCGCCGTACCCCGGTGGTTGTCAACGCCGCCGTGCCGCCGACGACGGGAATCGACTGAAAAGTTTTGACGGGTCGCGTTAAAAGTAAAGTGAAATAAAGTGAAAAAAGAAAAATTATTGATTTTTTTTTTTTTTTAATATTATCATTATTATTATTATTTCTTTTTATCCCCCCTCCCTACCCCGGACGACGTCTAGGCCTTTTGACACGTGATGCGTCGTCAGCACGCTGCAGCGTCCGCACTGCGGGTCTTATAATAATAATACGTGTTGTGCAACAGGAATAGAATGAAAAAAAACCGCACACAATAGTATCACATGGCACAAAACGCGAACGTACCGCGCGCATTTGGGAATTCACCTGCGGTGCATCGACGGGGAGAGAGAGGGGAAAAAGGAAAATAATAATAATAACAATAATAATAATAATAATAATAATAATGGCGTCACGCGGTTGCCGCGCGGCTGCTACCACATATGTCCTCCGCGGCGTGTGTATAAGCCTATTTATTATTATTATTTTTTTTTTTTTTTTTAATTACCGAGATTCGTTGTGTTCTCTCTCGTTATATTACGTTTATTATTATTTTTTTTTTTCTGCTCTCTAATCGGACGGCATAGTTATATTTTTTAGACGAAAAAAAAAACCGCCATAATGTTTATAACGACCGTGTAATTCGATCGCCGAAAAACCGAATTCGTTATTATCGCCGTCTCAGCGTCATCGGTATTATTATCATTATTTTTTTTTTATTATTTCTGCTCTCTAATCGGACGGCATAGTAATATTATTTTTAAAAAATAAACCTACTCCTATTTAAACGCGCGAATCGCGATCGAGCGGATAAAATTCCGCGGCGGCCGTTTTCCGTACAATTATATACTGACTTGTGGGCAAAATCACGTTGCTTACAGAACGTAAATTATGGCGTTTAGGTTGAAATATGAGTATAAACCTGGTACATTTATAGTGGGTGCGTACTTGCGATTACTGTGCGTAGATGTTTTTTTTTTCAAAACAAATTATGCTACAAACGAAATGACAGCCACACAATTTATGTAATTTTGCTATGTTGTCCTCTTAAGACGATTTACCGCCGATAAAAAGGCGAAATAATGAAATTCCGTATATCTATCGCGTAATTCGCTTTTCAAGTATCATTTCTAAACCGATAATATATTGTATTGTTAATGCGGTATACCGTGTACAACAGAACATATTTCATTGTACCTGCAACACAGCCACGAGCGAACGAAATAATTTCAAAAAAAAAAATAACGATAATGCAGATATCGCTAATGGGTACGCCACTGTTCAAGGGGAAAGTGGGTAGGGACGATATATATAGCGCATTTTAATTTATATCTGTGCTCAACGGCTATATGACATAATCGCCAGAGGTGCAAAAATGACGTATCATTTGCGCCAAAATTAATGTTTTATATAAGTAGGTATTTAATAAATTTTTAAATTGCCAATAACCGATAAAATATACATAAAAATAAATCGAAATAATTATAATTTTAATAAATTGGTTGATTTTTTTCGATCTTTAAAAATATCAGATGATAAATTTGTCGATTAAGATTAAACGTTTGGAATTTTTGAACGATAATACATAGTTCTAAATTTAATATCACACAGACACGGTTAATATAAATGCATCTATTACTGTAGTACACTCGTATATCTATTAACCCGTGGCACTAGAACGTGTGCGCTTTTGTACGATACGATTTTTTTTCTCTCATCCTATTTTGGCGCACATGTCCTCCGCCGGTGCTCAACGATAAACCAGTGCGATCGATTTTGAGCATTTCAGTTGATACCTTATCGATTGGAACAAGATTTCTGAAAGAAAAGTTACTTTCTGACACCAAAAATAAATAAAAAACACATAAATCATAGTAAAACCAATACATTCCTTGTTTCGCTCAGGATCTAAAAACGGTATAATATAATATACTCTCGCGTAGTTACGTGACTCGGTTGTACGGAGATTACCACTCTGTCGACATAACGTCGTCGAATAGGTGCCAAACAGAAACTCGTTCGGGTATTGCGCGTTTTACGCGTTTATTCGACGAGACTGATAAGATAGCTTATTAGTAGACAAACATTTTTATAAGCGTTATCATATATATATTTTGAAATAATTTCAAAATCGCGAGTTTGGCGGAGAAAAAATAACGAATTTTGAACTGTCGACATTTTATCGAAACATAAAATGTGGTTAAAAACGTATCAATAGTCTGACGAAAATATATCGGTTTTAGTTTTTATTGTACGATGTGTGTGTGTGTATGTTTTTTTTTCATCTCGGAAGCTGATTTTTCTCCCGGCAGTACTTTATTTGAACAAATTTTCCAGATTCCCGTCAGTTTGTCTAATCCTGTATATGTATATATATATATATATATTATTTTTTTTAACCGATAACAAACGGCGACGACGATACGTCGATTTTATTTCTGTTGATTTTCGTGTTACCTATAGGGGAGGAGGATATCGTACACGGTTAGAATCGTTTTTTTTTATTCGTCGCTTTCTGGTATATAAATCGAGTTACCTTATTCCATACCTACTAAACTATTCCCACCGACAATGGTATGACCTACCCACCGAAATATACATATATATATATATATATATACCTACATGCCCGGTTAAAAAAAATAAATGAATTCACCGCGTTTGCGTCGCGACAACTGCGAGTCACGTGCAAATGGAAATACTCATATTTTTAATAAGTATTTTTTTTTTTATTTTATTTTTTTTTTTTTAAATTTTTGTTTCCATTAGAGATAGGATACGTTTCGACGACGGGGCGATGGGAATAAATAAAAGTCCATCATCGTCGTTTCCCTATATAATACTCCGTACAACGCAATTGTTCTACAGTATAATGCGTTTCGTATAGGACTTTTTTTTTCGATACAAAAATATATAATATTATAACTACGCGGCACACAATCGGCCGGCACGACCATAATAATAGTATTCTGATAGGGTTTCCACCCGTTCACTCAACCAGAATCGGTTTTTTTTTTTTTTTTACCATATTCGAAAATAATCGGCCGGATATGACCGCAGTACGCATACGTATGTGTGTGTGCGCGGTACCGCATAACAAAACTACA
Source organism: Cinara cedri (assembly GCA_902439185.1). NCBI lineage: Eukaryota > Metazoa > Arthropoda > Insecta > Hemiptera > Aphididae > Cinara > Cinara cedri. The sequence continues at coordinate 1,598,838 of CABPRJ010000955.1, read as the reverse complement.
AAACTATACAACACGGTCGTGTGACTGACAATTTGATTGAATACGTTTTTATAAAAGTAGGTATTGTACATAATACACATTATATATTGTGTATATAATGACGCTATACGAATACGAATTTATAAAATAATATAACGAGATACGTGCTTTCGTATAATATAATATTATTATAATAGAGCGATCGAAATATTATTGCGGCCGCGGGATTTGAAATATCATATTATACGCTCCGTTCGGCAAAAAGAAAAAAAATAATATATTTATTTTATCTTTTCGGTAATGAAACCGCCGAAGAAAAAAAAAAACGTAAAATAGTATAATAACATTATACAAGCAGGTATGGGGATATATATACGTCATATTATTATTATTATATAATAAGCTGGATTCGGTTTATAATATGGCTTTATTTTAAACTTTAAATATCTGCTCGCGCTGCGGTATCTTTACGACGGTTTAACTCGGAGGGTTTATTTTCATTTTCCCCAACGCCTCCCCCGTATCTCTACATCTCAATATTATTATTATACGTTCGACGGGGCGGGGGTGGGGGGGGAGAGCGGAAAAAATTGATTAAAATACATTTTCAATGCCGCCCCGTGTGACTACAATATCGTGCCCGCCGATATTACATAGTCCATATAGGTAATATTATTGATTATTATTATGGACGAATGAGAATTTTACACATTATGGACATTAGATAAACAACAAAAAAACTAAATAAATATTAAACACTTCTATGCCGTGTAACGTATCCCATTATAATTCGTATTTGTTTGCGTTTTTTACATTAAATATTATAATGTATGGGCACACCGACGTATATATATATATATATATGGCTAAAACAACGTCGACATATTATTTATTTAATTTATCGTGAGGTACAGGAGGGGGGGGGGAGGAAAAAGACAACGAATAGTCGTTGTTACGGCATTTACACAGAATCGTAATTACACATTGAATTCCATTCAGTTTTGTGTTGTCGATTTCAGTGCGTTTTTTGTTTTTATTTTTTAAACACCCATATACAATTACGGGAGTATCGATTCCTTTTTTAGATTCTGAGCGCGCAGCGAGGAATGCATATTGGTTTTACTATATAATGTGTGTGCCTTTTTTTCCCCGTGTCTGTCTATTAATCACTTTTTACCGGAAATCTTCCTCCATTCAAAAAACGACACGGTTGGATCAAGCCGGTACATTAATAGGATATCATTTTTTTCGTTGTTAATCGGTTAAAAACAATCGTAGAGATCTGACATTTTCACAGAATATTAAACATTTTTTAAACGATGACAAAGCTCAAAACATTCCAGCGATTTTTTTATTTGCTTATAGACATTTGACGATTTCTAGTAGTTTTAGTTGTTTTATTTGATATTATGTGTGAATACAATTGTTTTGACCGAACGACGAGCGGAAATGCTTGAATATTTCAAACCAAGTTAATCAAGGCTTTATAAAAATAAAATTTAAACGTAATATAGTAGATTTTTTTTTCATATACTAATTTAAATTTTACTGCATTTCAAAACGTGTTTACCCGAATTTCACTCAAAATTGTATTTCGTTATTTATCGTTGCGCACAAACATAAATTAAATCATTTTATACTATGTATCCTACCTTCTTAACCTTCTCGCCTACAACAGCGACGCGCCCATTAGCAGTATGAGCTGTGTACATATTTTGCATTCTAATTTTTATGACGATGAATTTTAGGAATTGAATATCGTTTTAAAATTCACAATCGATAACCGCGGTTCGGAAAAGTCGGTGTAGTGGCCGTCCGGACGCTACCGGACTACAGACCGCGATGCCTTTGATACGATCCCGGTACGATGTTTCAGTTTTCATCTGTAAAAAACCGTCGGGAATTCGTCTAATTTTTGATATGTTTGTACAATTGTAGTTCTACGAACATTTTTCGAATCACGTAGAAATACGATACAGGTATGTGGATGGTATCTGGCAAAATAATATCGCAATTTCGCGCGGTGCACCGATCGAAATCCTGTTATTCGTGCGAATATTATCCTGTTGACGATTTTTTTTTTTTTTTTTTTTCTATAAATTATATTTCTATATTAAATTGCACATGCGAGTGTAATGCCAATAAAGTTTTCACGAAATCAGCAACTATATATATAAGTATTGACGCGCGCATTCTTACGTATAGTACTTAGCCTTACTGCATTTATGTATTTATGTATGTACGTATACACATTTTAGGTACAGGTTTAGTCAATTATTATTAATGTTTAAGCGTAGGTATACCACCTGTACATATATATACATACATACTCGGATTGTAGCGGTGTAATAGATGCGCATACATATAGGGTTATTAGATGGCTTCTTAGAGGTTTATACCTAGGACAGACATTAATAATGTCGCGTATATTATCTACCTATAAATAGGTATTACCTACGTATACGTAAAACGTTACAATACGGACGACTCGTATACGTACTAATCGAATTACCGCTCGATAACACCGTGATCATAGCATGCCTAGGCGTATTATAATATAAAATACAATAAAAAATAGGTACCTATACTACGCGTGGCCGTTATTATATACCTGCACACCGAACATTCCCATTATGTACAGTTTTCTATTAAAAATCCGCCTACTTCGGGGGTCGGGGATTTGTCAATTTCGACCGGATACCTCTCTATACATAAAACATACATCCCGGTACGGGCAGACACTCGTCGGGCAGTTCGAATGCCATCATAATGTATTGTGTTTGCGTTCTCGAACATCGCAAAGGACACTGCAGTCGTTTCGAGCCCGTATCGAGAATAAATTACTATACGACACCCGCAGGAACAATATCGGCGCCCCTCGATTTTACTGCTGCTGCTGTTGCTGCTGCACTATACGGCGCATAGTAGGTATCGAAATAATAGTTAACCGTAAATGGTTTTCGGCCCGTTATAATAACAATCGTTGTACCTAAGTCCTATATTTTAATCTTCTGTGTAGCTATAATAATACAGAGTGAAATCGGTATTTATTTTTTTTTTTTTATTACTTGAACATGCGTTTATTTTTCTTATTTTTACTTTGGTTCCTTTTCACATTCCACATCTCGTCTGACGCATCCATTGAAACGATGACCTTACAATAATCCCTCGTTCAGTGTTAGGACATTCAGTAACTGTATATTTTCTAATAAATCTGCCTTTATTATATCTAATAAATACAAATCTGTCTTTCTTGTAAATATATTATATTCATGTTTAATTGTACTCACTACACGCATTGTTAAACTTGTACCTTTTTTAGATTCTGAACATAACGAAGAAGCACATTATCACATTGTAGTTTTATAAAAATGTGTTTTTTTTATTCTCTCGGAAAACGTTTTAACCGTTAGTAAAAATGCTCCGATCTGTTAGTGTTGCAATGGCATTATTAAAACGTGCGGGATTTGTGCCGGCGGTACTTTATTCGAAACATGTGTCGACATTTTCAACAGTTCACCTCCTATAAAACCTTTTTTTTTTTTTTTTTGTCGTTTGATATTATTGTTGATCTCTGGGTTTCCTATTGCCGAAAAGCAAAAAAATACGATTATACTTAATACTACTCATCCTCTCAAAATCGTTTTTTTTTTTCATTTACGATGATTTATATAAATTGTATATTCTAACTTTCCAATTATCCACACACAACAGTAGCCTGCCCGTGAGCGATGTCAATTTTTTTTTACCTATGTTAAAATCTAACAACGACATCGTAAACGTATACTCGAGCAGAAATAATACCTTAAATACATTAGCTATACTTATCAGCATTATTAACGATTAAAATATTAAATTGATGAATTATTTCCGTCTAGTTCTCGTAAATTATTATCTGCCGTTTCGTGGTTATTCGTTTGATATATTACGGTTATTTGGCGATCATCGTGCCGTGCTTTGAGTATTATAGTTTGTTTTTTTTTTTGCGGTAATAATTATTATTGAATAGGATTTCATTTTTTTATTTCGTAGTTATCGTTATTTGTTAATTGGTTCTCCGTTATTAATACTATTATAAACTCTCGAAATCGTATGTATGTATACATACAAAAATACTATGAATGACATGACAATATACGGGAATCATATACATTTTAACGATATTAAAATATCAGTGTTGACCCGATAAAAAATATTTATAACCCGTCGAATTTACGTACAGTAGAACCTCGATTATCAGAATTAATTGGGACCACACCGAATTCGGATAAGCGAAAGTTCGGATAATAGAAATTAAAAAATAAATATTATTTGTACAATGAATATAAAATTATTATTACATATTATCGACTAATTATACTTATTATTACACATTACACATTATGTTATTACTTATTACGAATTTTTATTTTTTTATCTGTACGCAACTTTTCTACCAGAAGACTTGCTCGGATATCTACGTGTAGCACCTTTTCTGAAAGGGAATAGAAGTGAGAAGGTTTAAGAAGGTCATTTTTCGATTTTCTCATCAAATTTGAATAACCAAAAAAAAAAACGGGAAAATATGTGAAATGTAGGTATTAGTTAAAATATATTACGGACTTTTTTCTTCGGTGCACAAATTTTGTACCAGCAATTTTTCTCCAAATTGTAATAACAGCAATGTTTCTAAAAGGAAATTTAGCGAGATATTTTTAAAACGATAATTTTTCGATTTTCCAAAGAGTTTTTCCAGAAAATGTGAAAAACCGGAAAAAAACATGAGAAAACCGGGAAAACTGTAAGAAAATTGGAAAAATCGATATAACATTAAACAAATTTTATTAAAAAAAAATATATAAAGCTTATTCAATCATTTTATTATAAAATTACTTATATATTATCACTATAGAAAAATAATTTATAAATATATTGTCACGCACAGTATTTTCTTGCTGCAGGGTGTGCTATAAAGAAAATGGGCCGTTATCCTTCAAGTGGGCATTAAATTTCCTTTGTAAAAAGCACATAGTGAACGCAAAATATCAATTCATTAAACACCTATCATATTGTATCATATTGTTCACTACCTACCCACGAAAACATGATTATAGATTACCATAAAAAAAAATAAAAATGACCAGCTATCTTTTTACGATAGGTTTTATTCGTCACTATAGACTTAAAAAACTTGATATTATCACTATATTACGATAAACCTCAAATCCACAACGGTGATAAGTAATATTACGGTTAGTGATTGCCGGTCGGGTTGATTTATTGATTACTTATTGACAATTTTTCATACCTCGTGGGTTAGCATTCAATCAAAATAAAACCCAGAATGATTAAATTTCGTTTTCGGCTCACGAGCCACCGTGTATACCCTGTGAGCACGTCCATGTTCATAATATATACTACATCGGCTACACTGATCCGCGAGTCATAGTTTCTCACGAATTGTCATTAATATAGTATTTGCATAATATATACTCAGGACGCCCGGACGTAAGTGTACGAAAATACTTCGAAATTATATAACCGTATTGCAAAAAAAAAAAAAAATACCCTTAGGAAACGGTTATATGCACGGAATGAAAGTGCGTATATTTTTAAAAAACTCATTCGTCTATCGCGATGATGAGTCCATTTCTATATGCATATAATTGTATAGCGTAGTATAGGTATAGCGTATATACGAGGAAGTGAAAACCGAAATTTCTAATAATTTATTATTATGTGCGTGCGCGTGTACGTTTTATTGGCCATTTTAAAACTTTTTATATTTTAACGAAAAAAAAAAAAATACAAAACGATTTACGATTCACACTTGAATACACAATATCTACCTATATATTATATATTATATATTTCAAATAAAAAAAACACTGTAGCGTTTCGAACAAACCGGACAAAATTGTGCGCAGCACTTATAATAGTATAATATTGTATTGTGTATGTGGGTATATTTTATTGTAACGGACTCGTCAGTCATCGAAACAGACCGCATTGTTTTTGAGCGAACGAAAAACGACACACTCTATTTTCTAAAATAATGTGTACTTATGGGTTATTTTTACTGACGAAATTTATATTCCTCTACAAGCGAGAGAGAGAGAAAAAGAAACGTTTTATCGGCGGCGAATTTCTATACGCGTACAGACAGGTGATGTTAGAAAATTTATTTTTTCGACATAATGTATGTAAAACCATGTTAGATGTCGTTATATGTATTATATGATGCTCATTGGGAAGACAGAAAAACGTTCTTTAATTCTTTTAGTGTCAGTCCGTTATTACGTTCTACGAAAACGTAGATTTTTTTTTATTTTTAAGGTCGCAACCAAGAATTGAAAATTATTAGTTTACGAAAAAAAAAAAAATAATTTTATGTACATCTTTTATTATCAAGTATAACCATCAATTTTCCCATATATGAGTATATAGTATCAATATTTTAATACAACCACATTTTTACAAACTACTGTCAAGAAGTTTTTTTCTACCTCTCTGTTTTAGTGGTAATTTAGATATTGACGGGTCTTCTATAATAGAAGTATTGTCGTCAGATAAGGCACTATATCATCTTCGCTTGAACAGGAAATATTTGGGACTTCCCATTGAATGATTTAATACATTCAGTCTTCTTTCATCCGCCTTCTTTTGATACTGCCATTTCTCTTTTTAATCTCAGTTTCCCTTTTTATGAGTTTTTTTATCAATATATTTACAATTTTACCAGGACGCCCTTCTCTTTGTTGCAAAAGTAGAAATTCTTTATCTTCCGGATAACGAATTAAATTTAAGGCATCAGCATGGGCTACATCGAAAAGTTCATAGTGAGATTTTTCTCTTCGCCCATCATTTTGCTTTATTTTCTTTATTTTTTTTTTTTAAGTTTTTGCCTTTCTATAAAAACACCTTTAATTTGATTTATGTCATGTTTTTGAAATCTTGTGGGGATTCTAGTCTTGTCCCAAATTGCCATTACATTTATCGCAGAAACCCTAATATTTATCATAATAGTATTTTTATGGTAAACAAATAAACTTTTTTTTGAAGGTAATTTAGTTTCGCTTAAACTAGGTGATCGATCTACAACCAGACTTGAATCATTTGTCTCGTCAAAACAGCTGTATTATAAACTGATACATGTTGCCATAGTTAACTATTAAATATTGAAATTGACTAACTTAAAAAAATCAATACCCATGGAAATTTCGAGCGTTAAACACAATTACAATAATGATGACGAAGACGACTAATTACGAATTTGCGACCATAACGTCCGTAATATTATATTATATCCGAATTATCGTAATATAGGTATTAAACTGATAATAATCGTTAACCGTTTAGATAAGACCATGTAACGACCAAAAACTATGAACAATAGTTATCCATATATAATGTGGATTAATATGGGCCATTAATAATATTAATCGTAGACGTTTTTACGTTTTACGTAGGCGTATTTTCGACAATAATTGTCAAATTCTTTACCTGCTGATAGCTACTTTTAAAACATTTTTCGGATAGCTCTTCAATAGCATATGGAAAAAAATAACAAGGTGCTCCAATAATATCTTTAAAATTGATTTTTAAGCACCGTCCTCCCCATATATATATATATATATATATATATATTTAATATAATATAATATTATAATAATAATATTAATAATATTAATAATATTATATTATATTCATAGATTATTGTCAGTGTACAGTGAGTCATTTTATATAACGTCGAAAAATGCCAGTAATAAAAACTAGTTTTTACTAGTAAAGAATACGGTTTTGCAAATCAACTACTAGTTTTCAGTGAACCCTCTGCACAGTGTGCGGCGTAAATATATATTTGAATTGCCAATGTGTAACTATTACGTATTTGAAATGTGCAGCGCCGTACTAAAGTTATAATAACGTATGGGTAAACAAATTTGGTTTTTGCCTTTATACTATGTTTTTCTTTATATCATGATATTATGTTGTTCTGATGACACAATATTATACAAATATGTACATTGTACATATATTATATTGTAGATTATTGCAGTTTTTTTTTTCTTATAAAGAAATAAAACAATTTTTATTTTTCGGCAATTTTTTTTGTTATGCTATCGTATATTATAATATACCATAAGAGTCAAAAGGCTGTGAATAATAATTATCGATCGATAATTTCACGCTATCAGAATAATATAATTAACGTCCGAGGTTTCGAACCGCATTGAATTATACTTGTCGACTGTTTTTTTCCCGTAGTATAATATGGCACTGTAATGACACACGACTATCATACGATACCGCAGCAGTTAGACGGAAAATAAATGGAACAACAATAATTTCTGCGCATAACACAAAAGTGTTGTACGCAGCAGCCTGTATTTTTCTTATATTTTGCTCGCGCGCATCGCGATGATCCCGTTTTCTATATGTTTGTCTGCAGTATTTCGAACCGAACATACTATTTTTATTGTCCGTAGCTCGAATACGATTGGCGTGTATAATCTCGTATAATACGCACGGGAGGCGTCTCCTGTAATATTATAATACCCGTCACCCGTCGGGTGTCGTACACAGGTCCGTGCGAATAACGTTCCCTGTTATACGGGTATTATATTATAGTAGGTATGCAATGGGCATTTCGAGAGGGGAAAAAAAATTGGACGTTTTCAATAACACCGTATCTATATTATTCGAAAACTGCCGAATTTTTCGTCAATTCAATCGCACACGTATGTATGTATAGTGTATACCTATCGCATATTTTATAATATAACACAACGAACGTTTCGAAGGCGTAATACATATGATATGCGATAGGCATACAGCTCGAATGTAGTGCATGAATAGGTTGTTTTTTTACAAAAAGTAAAAAAAAATAAAATAAAATATTTTTCGTACAATATCGACAATGTTTATATTGATACGCTGAAAATATATAAATAGTATTTGAAAGAACGCGTATAGTAAAAATACACAATAATAATAATATGCTAATCGCGTTCGGAATTCGTTATTTATTATTGTTGTTTTCAACTGCTTTTTTGCCCGTACCTCCGTCTAAAACCAATAACCTAAAAAGCCGAACGTACTTCGCACCATGGCTGGGCTACTGTAGTTGTAGGCGAGAAGTTGCAGAGTAGGTAGCATTTATAGAGGGAAATTTATTGTACAACTACACGTGACGATTAAATGTTGCTAACGAAAAACGATTCTGAATGGAATTCGGTTATACGCGTTTTGAAAAGCCGTATAGTACTCACGATTTTCATTAAAATTCTTATAAAAAAAAATTCTACATTACACTCAATTATTTTTATCCACAAAATACTACTTATACTGAACCTTCTGTTAAATTGTCAAAGTTTGGTCTAACAATTGTATCCATAGTGTACCTACCGCATAAAAATCATGTAAAAAATAGCAGAGTTAAAATGTCTATAAATAGCTCAAAAATGACTAAAATATTTTGAAAATCAGACCCCGTCTAGAAAAGGCAAATATAATTTTTCTGACTAAATTCTCTACGAATATTTTTAACTGAATCACAACAAAAACACAAAATTTAAAGTAACTCATTTCGTAAATTTTCCCCGTTTTCCCTATGATTTTTCTCGGTTTTTCCCAATTATTATAAAAACTGTTTGGTTACCACTCAGATAATACATCGGAGAAAAATTTCTGGTAGAAGAATGTTTACAGAAAATAAAAAAAAAACATCACTGTAAAACCAATACATTAATCGCTTCACTCAGAATATAAAATCCGCTCGACATTCGGAAAGGAAAACAAAAATCGCGCTTCAAAAGTCGTTTCATATCATTTTTTGTTGTCATACCTATACTTGTATGCATTTGGAAACTACAATATTATAAAAATGCATAACGTGCGTGTACTTTGTGTACACACGAGTATAATGTTATATCGAAATTGTCTATTTTTTTTATGTTTTTCTTACATTAAATCGTGATTGCTAAAAAGCATGTTTTTTTTTTTTTTATTATTATTACAATGTCGATTCGGACGTTAAAACATTTGTATAAGTATCTACGGCGGAAAAATAATATTCCAGCGCGACATCGATCAAATGATCGACGAGACGGCTCATTCCGTTTTTGGAACCCCAGGGAGTGGGGTGGTATAGGGAGAGGTTCTAGGGGTGAATCATAATATATGAATAACGTACACCGGTGCAATATATATACCTACGCGTGGTATATAATGGTATCTGCGGTTATCGGATTATCGGACCGACAAAGTTTTCCGCCGTTCTAGAGAGAAAAAAAAAACTAAACAAAAACATAAAAAAAAAATGCTCAAACCCGTCGTCGTCGTTGCGAACGGGACCGCGTGCGTGTGCTCGTTTACGCGTTAAATCGCGGGCGCCAGGTGCAAAATAAAAAAATAAAAAAATAAACCCGAAAACAAGGGGGAAAACACGATTTTTTTTTTTATTCCCTTTGTTTTCGGTGACGCGGATTACCGCCGTATATACTTATAGGCGCGATCGCGTGACGTACCTGTATAAACGATTTGCTGGTTTCGAAAACGACCAGACGACATTATTACGCATAACGCGTAACGGCTCTACGGCTGATCGGAATTTGATTGCGCTAAAAAAAAATAAAAACAAAATGCAGAAATAGCAAAAATGTTCAAATATTATTTTGTATAATATTTTTGTTTCTGTTTAATTTTATTTTGATACATGTTATTTTTATAACAATAAACGTGTTTGAAACGCTTTTATTGTGTATAATATGTTTGTTTGTACGTTTCGCCGTTGAGGATGAAAAATAAATTAATTTGTCCGCTTTTATTTTACACTGCATATAATATAATATACCAACACTGCTGCACACTTTAATTAAGATAAAACAAATATTAAAATAAGTGCATAAATTTACACAAAATTTAATAATCGGGGGTGAGCTCTCGATCTCCACCGATTGTAGGCTGAAAATCAACGGGGACCTTCTTTGAAGCCTAAAACCATAATCGTTAAGTGAAAACCGCACTCCCAAATGCGCAGCCGTATGAGGGATAGAGCGGACAGATAATACGGTCAGACAGACACCGGAAAATTCTTAAAGTAGCTTATACCGCGCTACTCAATAGTATACGAACAAATGCGAAACACAATTTTTTTAAATTCTGATTCTCTGTACCGTAAAATCGTAAAACAAATTTTAAGCTTATGCGCTGTTGTTGTTGTTGTTTTTTTTTCGTTTAAGCTTTATCTTATAAATAATGGTATATGCAAATGCCATAGAAAATCCCGACTCTGCAGTATAATAGTGTACGGTATTATATTTTATGGGCTTTACAACACAGACAGTAAGTTGTTATAATATTATAATAATACGCTTATCAATCACGAGTCATACAAGAGCGGTCGAACGTGATTCGGGCCCTTATCAGTGGCTCTCGCAAAAACATTTTATATTCCGAAACGTGCGCGCGCGCGCGCGCGCGTGTGTGTGTGTATGTATGTGTGTTTTCAGCTTTTTGAGTGCACAAATAATGACGACGGTCGAAAACTTAACGGCTCTCGTAATAATTTATAATCGCCGGGGTGTTTTGACGGACCTTTATTGTGCGACTTGATGTCCGAGACACGAACGCTAGCCCGTCAAATTGAATTCGAAAACTACTGGACCGCGAAGGAAAACGTCATGTCTCTTACACGCCCCGGATCCGTTCGTTTTTCCATCCTTTCGACCCTTTTTCTTCCACTCCCTCACTCTTTCTGGTTTTCTTCGCAGTAGCCTCTCTTCTACAGTCCAGAAAAACAGTATCGAAATTTCGCTTCACATGCTAGAAACAATTCCCGTAATTTTTAAACTTTGCACAAAACGTGGTCATCTGAAGATTTTTAACACAATCCGTCCATCTTAATCAAGCAAGTCTTTCCGGAGGCTTTCTTCCAACAAAAACTTTTTCAATCGCCATTTTCAACATCGAATCATGTTTCCGCCTGGTATATCCCGTCCACAGTGGTCTTGTTTTTCTAATCTCCTTTACTAAAATTTAGCCGACATTTTTTAATTCGTTTTTATGTAAATTATTTCCTCCGGCCACCAATACGGGGCCGCCCGTGTATTATCCCGAGTACAATTCTCTCAAACACCACCGCCATCATTTATTCTTCGGTTTTTCTCAAAGGCCTCGTTATACGGGGACGATTATTCAAAAAAAAAAAAAAAACATTCTAATTTTATTGTTCTCATCGTAGAATATGATAGCTTTTGAGTTGAGAAAATTAGCGCTAATAGAACCTACAAATATGATTTGTTTTGCCGATTATAAAACTCGTCGCGATACTTCTGCAGACTTTGATTCTGGCTCCACGCCATCGGCACGCCTTACCATCGACCCTCCCCCATCGCCCCTACAGATATTTGAACCAAAACAGAACTCTACGTCCTTCCACTTCGTTGTGTTCACACGGTGCGTATGCGGTTCGTCTCCGACTAACTATGATAATTCTCTCGGCAATAACAATTATTATCATATTATACTGCGTGCGAGACGCATAAATTACACCGATGCAGCCGAGCATAATAATATATAGCGTTCCGTTCCGCGAACGACAATAAAACGAGGACATAAGTTAGAGATATTATCGTTAATAATTACATATAAACCGATTACAACTATTTTCCGAGAAACTTCACATGTTACGTACCGTATACGCGCATAGAGAAGTTATAGAACACAAAGACTGTACGAGTGTGTATTACATGTATACGTATTATAATATTATAAAGTCGTTACCGAAAATTCACTTAATGCCGCGCGGTCTTATATAGATAGACACATTTCTGAGATTTTACCAAAAAACTTTAGATTACACCGAATGCGATCTTCGAAAACTTCTGCCCCGCCCCACCTGCGAAAACTTTACACTTATATAGTTGCCGTTAATTTGTGCGAAAACTCGTTTATATATCCGTTTTTATTAGCGGCAACTTTGCTCCGCTACAGTTTTTCCGGCGGATTATTATTGTATAGTTTTAGAGACTCTCTCTTCCGACAATAATAGTCGCACATTATAATTGGTATTTATATTGCATTTCGCGTCGAATTAAAACGCCACACTCGAATACTCAATGATATTAGTAAAAGTACCCGTTTATAGAAAAGTGACGTGACATAAATCCGGATTATCAACAAATCCGAAAAATCTGGATTTCGAATGTTAAGTTACTAAGTCCGGATTTCGGATTGAGAAATCCAAATTTTGGGTTTAACATTGGAGATTTCTGTATTCTAATTTCAAAAATTAATTTTTTTCATAAAAAATCCAAAGTAAAATCTAAGTGTAGTTATGAAAACTTTAATACAAGTAATACATAAAAGAATACTAATTCAATGTTTCAAAATCCAATGTAGAGATTTTGGATTCAGAATTTCAAGAATCCGGATTTCCAAACTTCGACAAACCGGATTTTTCCCATCACTAATACATAATTCCCTGGTTCCCACATTATGAGAAGGCGCCCCGATCAAAAAAAAAAAAATAATAATAAAAAGTGTATACCGTTTGCGTACAGATTTTCCACGATTTTAAATGGAATTTTCCGTATATTTTATTGCTAAATTTACTGTTTAGGTACTCGTATACAAGTTAATAAAGTTACTGCTATTATTATGGTTCAGGTTTAGATTTGTTCGTCCTCTAGGACTATTCCGTGTCACAACCTATCCTCCAGCTACCTTACCTCTATTCATCGCCAAATTGTGTAATATACGTACGATTTTCCGTGACTTGCATTACTGCAGTTATCCTTTTCTGACGGTCTCTAAACTATTATTTTCACCGAACGTTATAAGTAGGGAACGGATTTATATGTAATTAAGAAGGTCATATAAGCCTTAAAAAACACTTAAAAAATATTTAAAAATAGAGGGGTTTAAAAGTTTCCTCATCTACTGTTTTTAACTTGTTAAAAATAATTTTTTAACACTAAAAAAACGATTATTACAAAGTAATTTTCTTCAAATATATTTGTACGTAGTGTTATAAAAAGAAAAAATGTTTTCAGTTAATCATTTGTTAGGTGTTAAAAAGTTGTATTTAATAGAGTTAGAATCGTTAGAGTGGGAGGCTTAAAAACCCATTACTATTTTGCTTCTTTGAATATTTTTAAGTTCTTTTTTGACGATTTAAGCATTTGTTTTTTTTTTTTCCTGCGGATTTTAAGCACACATAAATTCGTTTCTTATCGTTATAAGATATAGCTGGGCTCCCTGTTTTCTTTCCGACTCCGCTCTCCGATTGCAGTTTCCCCTTAGTTGGTCCAAAGACTTTCCGCGGCCTTTTTTTTTCCCCGACTAATACCGAAATTGTTTTTTCGTCCGTTTTCCTATATGCGTTCAAGTTTCGGACCCGCGTACAGAAATAGTGCCGGTTGCACAATATTGTTCCCGTTCCGGACGGGAAAATTGAACAGTTACCGACGACGGGGCGGATCGACGCGGAAAAGCGATCGGTTCTGGTTTTGACAAAATAATTACACAACAATAATAATAATAATATTATATACATTGTCGCTAAAATGGTTTTCGTCGTCGGTTGGTCGGTCGCCGAACACAATAATGCGTATTATCGATTCGGGCGAGGTAAAGATCAAATTACGAGGCTCCCGAACATCTGTCGCGCGCGTTGCGGTCTCGTCGCGTCACCGACACAGTTACCGAACTAACTGACGCGCGGTACGTCAAATTATAAATTTTACTTCGCACATAATATTGATAATGTATATTTTGTCGTGAAGGAAAAAAAAATGAAATATTTTTGATGAGAATGTTTTTGATATTTCGTCGGATTTACACGTAAACTATTCTGTACATTTATAAATTACCATAATATTATTTATTGATAATATTTTATTCGATTAGTCCGTTCTAAAATATAAGGCACACACGGTTAAACGTTTTTAAAATGTATAAAGTCATTTTATTCGTTATTTACAATTTATTCATAAAAAAAAAAAAAAAATACGTTTCTATATGTCCGCAATATTAATTCGCATTATTGACGTTGATTTTAATAAAAAAAAAAAAAACGAGCGATATCATTTCCGAATATTCCCAATCCTAGTTGACGCATTTTTACAAAAAGAATTTACAAACGTCAGAAATTTCTCCTTGAAAAAAATAATTTTTTTTTTTTAAAAATTAACAATACTCGCTGCAATTATAATAAGCGTGTCTGATTAGCGTCTTTTCTAAATTCGTCTGAACATAGACGAGACGCGGCGGACTATTAGACCCGATACGGCCCACGGCCTTTGGCCGTCTCGGATCGAAAACCTTGCCCGTGACCGTTTTCGTTTAATCTCGACGTGCACACTACGGCGTGTGTCGGACGTTTCGTATAAACGATTTTCCACCCGGACAAAAGGTCACGTTGATGAGATGTGCACGATACCGGATAGGACCGGATATCGAACCGTCACATCGTGAAATCACCGTTGTGTCCTCGTGTCGAGGACATGTTGTCTACCGATGTAGAAAACGGTTACCGGGTCTATAATTGCGATGGTTTTTGATGAATAGTTACGTCCTAATTATTGCGGATGATGATTAACGTAGGACGTTCAATATTCGTAAGCGTTCATAAATATTTGAATTATTTATTTGTTTACAAAGTATCTATTGGCGAATCGCACTTTTAAATCTGAGCCTATATAATAAATTTTATACGAATGAAAATTTGATTTCGTATTTTTAAATCCTTTTTGAGTTTTTTCAAAAATATAATGCATATACTGGGAAAAAAGTGTAGCATTAAGTTAATATCTACTTATTAAGTTTAATCGGCTGATAACTGGACTCAAAGTATTTTCGTCTGAAACGTCAGTATTTGAAACAGAAACATAAGCAACAAAATCTGAAACGACAAAAACTTTTGCCGTACCAGATTTTGCCCGTTCAACTTTTAAATTTAAACTTGCTCCATATTTTACCATTACGCGTGTTGTCATTCCAGATAATTTCGCCCACATTCAATACCTAATTTAGGATTATAAACTATTCATATATCGATTACTTTTTTTAAAATTGAATATGCACTTGTCTCTAAACAATTATACGCAATGGCTACAACGAACAATATACCAAGAGACCTTTCAAGCAGTGACTTATTAGTATACTATAAGAATGCTCCGATGTTTTTGACAGACGTCGTCATGTCGAACGGAATATTGTTCTCGATTGAATAATGTAATATTATTATTTTTCGCAGAAAACCGACACGTGGCGTGGGTTTTTTATTTTGAAAATTTATCAGTCTTCAGTAATCGATTGTAAATCTCTCCGAGTAATAATATATACAATACGTAGAAAATAATTTAAATATAGTAAATAAGTTTGCAAATAAAAAAAAAAAAAAATGGATAAGTCGCCTGAAGTATTATAAGTATTATGATTATACGACCAGTTTCGAATAAAAAATTCCTCATCAGATAGGTATATCGCAGTCAAAATGTAAAACGCGATTGAATATAAAAAATTAAAGGAATACATAAAAGAAAATTATACAAATTGGTCGTTTTATATAGAAATTTAATAGAAGAGATTATTTAAAATGGGTTATTATTAGACATAGATATGTTAAGAAATATAAATTATTTGGTTATTATTTATTGTCTAAAATATATTGATATAAGATATTATTTTTAAGATCGGTTTGTGTACATTTAAAATATTATTAAAATTATTTTTCTTTATTTCATTGTATATAATATACAATTCTTCTAAAACTGAATTAATGCAAATGTTATTTTGGGTAGTTAATATCTGTAAGTCTGCATTAATAATAATATGAGTTTTGATATTTTATAATTCATAAAAAAAAAACTTTAGATTTTATGAATAATAATAATATTCAAAACTTAACATATGACCTAAATATAATTTACACTAAAGAAATCAATAAACTGATAACAAAGAAATCATACTTAAGGTCCGAAAAAAATATTATTAGAAAATAAATTACAAAATAGAGGCTCCGCACTTATATCCATTCATAAAATTTTACATAAACAAGATAATCCGATTCGTCCATCAATTAACTTTAAAACTGTTCCAGCTTATAACCTTGCTACAAGTTGCCTATGTATAAAACCGATTTTAAAAATAATATCTCATATCAATACATTTTAGGTAATAAATAATAACCACATAATTTATATTAACACATCTAATGTCTAATAATAACCTATTTTAAATAATCTCACCTATTAAAATAAATTATTTCTATGTAAAACGACCAATTTCTATAATTTTCTTTTATGTATTCCTTTATTCATTTTTTTTATATTCAGTCGCGTTTTACTTTTTGACTTGGTGATTTTACCTGACGATAAATTTTTAATTAGAAACCGGTCGCACAATACACTTAACATAACACTCCAGGCGACGCATTCATTCATTCATTCATTTATTTTTTAATAATATATTTATTTACGAATATTAATCATTTTAATAATTTTGTTTTTACTTTATTATTTTATTAATAATTTAAAACTTTAGAAACTTTTTCAAATAAGTTTTCGTTTATGGATTTTTATTTAGATGAGTAATTACTCAAAATACAATGCGCGTTCATACAAGGTTCAATTTTTCAGTGATTTCATACGTTTTATACGTTTTTTAATTTATGCCCATCAAATAATTAACGTGGAAATCGTTTTCGTTTGCATATTTTGCATATTTTACATAATGTATTTAGTGCTCATGAATATTTTTGTTCGTTTTTATCGTATATGATTCAAAAACATAGAATTTTCATTAATTAGTTTAATTTTTTTTTTCGCACTCTTCTACAACGCGGCATTCCGTGTACAACACTGGCAGTTCGATTATAATGAATAATAATTATAAATAATTATAAAAAATAATAGAATCTATTTTTAGCATAATTTGTCGATGCTTTCTATCACTTTCGGGCGAATCGATAATTGCCATTTCAGGGGCGTCTCTAGACCTTGATTATGAGAAGAGAAAGAGGGCAAAATTATTAAATTTAATATTAATGATTGATAAGAAAAAAAGACGAACATACATCGCACGATGGATGGATTAAAAATTAAAAAGGCCTATAAATTGCTCAACAATTTTACAACGTCAGGAAAATAAATATAAGTTTTCTGTCCAAATTTCAAGTCTCTACGAATATTTTTAACTGAATTGCAACAAAAACCAAAATTGAAAAAAATAAAAGCATTATTTTCGTAAATTTTCCTATTTTTCTCACGTTTTATCCTGGATTTTTCTGATATTATAAAAACTGCTTGCAATATTTTCTTTCAAAAAAAGTGCTACACATCCATATTGAAGCAAAATTTCTGGCAGTAATTTTTGTCACACTATAGAAAAAAAAAAAAAAACATGTAAATCAAATAGGTACATTCTTTGCTACACTCAGAATCTAAAAATCTAAAATTTAAATTAAATTAATCATTTCTAATTTTGATTCTAAAAATACATATATTATTTTATTATATTTTTGCTTTATTGTTCTCACATAGTTTTTCATAATTCTATCTCACCCTGGAAATAATATTTATTGAAATTTATAAATGAGAAGCGTTTGATTCTTGTTTCAATCAAAGTATTTCCAAGATCCAGGGAGTCATCTTTAAAGCGTTTGGAACCAGTTGCATTTTTACTTATTTGTACTTAAGAATTATGGATATTTTTTTATGACAAAAAAGAACATCATACGGCTCATGGGGAGGGGGACGATCGTCCTCCTCGCTCCCCTCAGTAACGCGCCAGTAACGTGCCATTCACTATCAAAACGGTAACAATCCATATAGGTTCTTTCCTATATTTAGTGCACTCCTTACAGGTCTTCTTTTTTTTTTTTTTTGTCGGTTTTTTTCATCAAAATTATATAATTTTAGAGCATGACGATTATATACAGGTAGGTATAGGCTGGCGTCGTATATTACACGGAGATAATTCGATCGAGTTTTTACGTCTCGGCGGGATACTCACAGCACGAGAACTGCACTCTCGTTAATATATATATAGGTAAACATATGTGCATTACGTTATTATTATATCGTCCGAGCAAAGACTTTCGATTTCCGCCGTTCAAAGCCACGTTAAATTTATTGTGTACACATACGCTAGGTATGTTATTGTACGACACACGCGCGCCGCCTATAGCAATTGTCGTTTCCCTCGTGTGTCCCTTTTCGTAGGTGCGTTTTATTTATCGATTCTCTTCCGTCCGGACAAGTCATTGTTTTCTTTTTGTAGCTTATACTGTATACAGTTTTTTTTTTTCTTCTATTTTTTTCCATACACGTTTTATCTCGAATAAATAATATAGTATTACTGTATATAAATAATACACAACAATATTATTATATTATATTATAATAAAATGTACCTGTATAATACATTATATATATATATATGTATGTATGTATAAATGTATTATATATTTGATCCCCTCGGGGACATATTTTCAACCGTATACAGCCGGTCGTGTGTAGCGTCGTCGCCGGTGAATCGGAGGAAACCTAAACGCACGCACTTGCAATTATTTTCGAAGGCGGATAGTATCTCTATAGGTAGGTAGATACCTATAAATCTTTTCTTTATTTATTAGTATTATTATTATTTTTTTTTTCGCTGCCGTCATTATATAATATTTTATTAATACCTCCGAATAAAGTCTATTCACGTACTTACCTACCTATATAATATATACTGTATCCTGCACAGCGTACCCAGAGAATTTTTTTTTTTTTTTTTTTCATCCGCACGACATCCTATATAATATTATATTATAATACGTAGGTACAAAACCTAACCTTCCTGTGTGTACACAATGCGGCCTGTCTATAACCGTAAACGCCATAATGTGCATAATAATATTATCATACCTATGCGAGACGGACGGTTCCCTTTCGATCCCCGGACGACGATACGGTTTCACCGTAGGTGTACCCTATTCGATACAATATTATTATAATTCGATTCCGGCGAAACCCGATTATTGTAATGCGTATAGTGAATTATAATAATACAACATAGGCCCCCAAACGCGGTGGCGTCTTTGAAGCGGCGGCCGCGACCCTATTCAAGTGTCGAATCGAAATTCGGACTGTCGGAATCCTTCGCGAGGCGGCGACGGAGGTGCGGTTTGGACGCGCCGTCGCCCCGGAGGCGCATGAACGTTTTCTACTTGAAACGAGCCTCATTCGCGCAAACCGAATCCTCTGTTTGGCTAAATATACGTTCTGGCGGTGACTTAATGGAATATCATAATCAATGTTCTCGGGCTCGAATCCTACGACCATAGACCGAAACATTTGTTGCCGTTTTTTATTTTATTTTTTTTTGGTTTCCCCTCGCTTTATCTGAACCCGTCGTGATTTTTCATTGACTGGAATTTAGGTTTACACATAGGACATTGACTCACTTGCAGCAGTGATTAATAGTGAAAAACACTTTACAGTGTAGTATATGTTTTTGTTGCGAGTATCATCATTGAAATCGTGTTGTCGATGTTATGCACTTGTGATAAACAATCAAAAAGCCAATCAGAGGATTCCCATTGATGTGCGTGACTCCTCGTTTCAAAGTCGGGAACGGTAATACGTGCCCGACGGAAGACCGATGAGCGCGCGACACGACAAAGTCCGAAGACCGGTATTTTCGCGCGCGTCCTTTTCACGCCCGGCGTATAATAATACCGGGTGTGTTTTCTCTCTCTCTCTCTCTCTCTCTCTCTCTCTCTCTCTCTCTCTCTCCCTCTCTCTCCCCCCCTCACTATCTCCACGAAAAATGTAAATTGCGGATAAGTGCGCGGTCTATACACAACAGCGCGGCACGAGTATCACCGGGTCCCTCTATGTTATAACGAGGAGCGGCGTAAAAGGTTATAGGTGTCGTCTTCGCGCGCGGTTACCGGTTTTCCTATCGGAAATCGCCGCCGCTGCGAACGGCCAAACCCATTACGCGCTCGTACCATTCTCTCGTTTATTTATCCGTTTTGTTATTTTTTTTTTTTCTCCTCCCGATATGCGTATACGACGGGCCGTCATCGCCGCCCGTACACGAGTAATACTATACTTGGTCGCCGCCGCCGAAGGCTCGGCAAAAGGTTAAACAAACTTCCCGGACACTTTTGAAAAACGCCCGCGGTGTTTGTCAACGTCTTCGTTATATTATCGTATTCGGCCGGCGGTTTTTCTTTACACCCCGCGGGATTTTCGCCGCGGTCAAGAGACGAATCGCCCGTGTACCCATTGTCGATTCTTTTTTTTCCCTCTTTTCGTTTACCAATATAATACGTATTATACGTTCCCGGAAAAAATTTCAATTTAACACGTCCAAACGGTTTTTAAGTATTTTTTTTTTTCCTATTATTATTTCGTCTGTTTATTTTTACGACCGTGTCGAATATACAAGCGCCGCCGATACCGCGCCGTTATCGCGCCGTTCCATCAAAATCGTATTTGTCTCGTACCGTCGCGCCATACGAACAGTTATAGGAGTGCGAAATAATGTCTTTTAAAACGCATCGGCTTCGTGTTTTAACAGTAATTCGTTATAATTTATCGTACTCGGAAACATACGGATAATCGGTTCGTTTTTTCTCGCAATCGATTTCGACCGGTCGCATCGTCGTCGTATTATTATATTATTATTACTAATATTTAATTTACTGCGATTTCCAACGTTATCGTACTAATATTAATTCACAATGATAAACCGAACTCGAGGATTCTGTATTGCATTGAAAATAATTATTGTTATTATATTATTATAGGGTACAGATAACAACAGCGTGTGTGCCAAACATTCGTTTCGTGCGTCAGGGATTCGTGTAATTACGAATACGATTTTGCATGCTCACTGCTATCCGTTGCTAATATTATATTAAAATGCATTACCTATATGTACGATTTATAATTAAATAGGCATTACACATCGATTATACATATTATTACATATCTTTAATAATATTAGTATACACATTGATCCGATTTTCCCGTGTTTTCCCCCGGTTTTTCGTATTTGCTGGGAAAACTCCTGAGAATTAAACTCCCTAAATTACCTTCCCAAGAAAATTTTCTCTCAGAAAAGGGTCTATATCGTATACATCGGAGTAAGCTTTCTGGTAGAAATGTTCACATAAAATCGGGAAAATCGGTACATTAAACAAATATTGTTAAAAATAATATGTAATGACTATTTAATTATTTTATCATAATATGGTATATGTTATTGTTGATAAAGTATTACTATCAATATGAACTCCACTCAGAATCGTCTTTTCGTTAGCAATGGTTAATCGTTGATAACAGATATACATTAAAATACCAGCTATAACAGTGACTGCACCCGTCCCCTATATCATAGGACATATTTTTTTTTGCATTGTTTTTTTAATAGGTATTATGGGTTTGTTGTTTGATGTAAGACCATATATAAATATTTGATATAGATTTATGTATTGCAGTCGTAAACATTTATTTATTTGTATAGTCGAAATCAATTTGTTTTCTTTTTTGTGTATACCTAAGTTTCATATTTTTGCTTTTTATCAAAGTTTAAATGCTTTTTCTCTCTTTTGTTAATATCAAATGGTGCGGTTTTTTTTTTCTTTTGATAATTTATTTCGATTTCAAATCAGAAGTATTATTTTATACGATAGGTGGTAATAAATTTAACGAAGTTATAGTAGCAACGATAACAATAGCTTTTAGATAAATTATATCTTTCGTAACTGCGCATTACACAAGCTCGGTATTTTATTTCCGTGTAATGATCCGTTACCGTTTATGTAGCGACACATATAATTTTCGAAAAATTATGTGTTTAATGATTAAAAAAAAAGTTTATTATACAACCGAAATATCTTCCGCAAAACAAAACTCATATTAATTCTAATTGTAACTAAAGAAAAAAAAATTTTTTTATACGTATATTTTTCATTTTTTTCAAATGTGCAACGAGCGAACATTTTTCTGAAGCACAGGTATAGAAATTTTAATAATTGTAATTGAATATTATAAACGGAATTCTTCATAAACTTTTTCAAAAAAAAATCTTTCTCAATGAGACTAACTTTATAAGGGTTCTCTGGATTTCGGGCCTCCAAGCATAGGCGGATATCGGGGGATATACCCACTCAGAATGATTTGGCCACAGAAGGTGGCTTAAGTGTTGTTCTTCAATAATTTTGCCAAACATTTTTTCGTAAACATTTTATTTTTATCAATATTCGTTCGCATAATTTACGGTTTTATTCGAGTCGGTCATTTTGATAACAAATAATGATGGCGTTTTTGTTGGTTTTAAAAATAAACCATACATATTACTACCTACACAATTTTTTTAAGGGGATTGTTGGAGTTGGAATCCAAATGTATGAAATTCGAAAAATGTTTATAGATTTGAATAACCACGCTTATTGATGAGACTTTTCCATTAATCTACTGCCAGATGATATCCATTTAAGGGAAAGTGATACGATTGTTATTTAATGAATGTCTTGTCGTTTGACAAAAATCTTAGTACTTATTCAGTAGTTAGATTTTAAAAATGAAAATATTTTATTTGAATTCGCGAACAAATTTACTGTTCATCGGTCGGAGAATTTTTTCAAATTTATCAAATTACCTGAGAGAACAAAACATTTGAAACGTTTATATATTTGTCAATGTTCAATGGTAAATCTTCCTATATACATAATAAAACGCTTAGTTTGAAAAATACGCTTCGATCTATTTTATAAGCTCTTGTATGTTTACATTTTTAAAATCAAACCACAGGAAGTACCTCGATTTTTATGAGGCCTTTAGATTTTTTTATTTTGCGAAAATTACACGGTTTTTACAGAAGCAAAATAAAAGGAAAAAAAATTGGTAAAAATACCGAGCCCTACCGCCCGCCTACAGATGTGATCAAATATCCGCCTATGACTCCAAGGCTCCCCAGACTTCGTTAAAAATATAAAATAATGGTATTTTTTTGTTTTCTATAAACGTTTTTATAATATTAACTCGCGTACGTATATATATATATATATGTACACTTATACACAATTTCGAAACAGCCACGATGGAAAATAATTATTATTTTACCATAGCTCGTCAGCGAACCGTTGAAAATAATAATAACAGCTGGTAATTAGAGAGATTCTGAACGCGACCGAAATTCGTGGGCCGTACCCAATTTACAACGAAATTACGGTATGCGTGCGTGATGTTTTTTACGTTTATATAATATATATATATGAAATACTTTCAATTGGTTTTTTCGGGGGATTTTTTTTTTTATGAAAACGCCCTTAATAAAACTCAAGCGATGCATAACATAATATTATGGTACCCCGTAAAGAACCGCTGTGTCGATAAGCAAAAAAAAAATTTGTCATCACCAGCCCTCGTAGGGGAAACCGAAATCCGGTCACAGAAGCAGAACACATACATATTGCCCATGTTATAAAATACTATATGTACTTACCTATTATACGTCTATATGAGTACATAAAATGCATATTTACGGTAATCTAGAGAGCTGTTTGATGTACAGGGTGTTTCGTAATTATGTGCCACCACAAGCGTATGTACTTGTATACACATTGGGGAAATCCGGGATGAACGAAATTGTTTTCCTACCTCCAAAACCTTGATAGTTTATTAGATTCTGTGTGTATAGCGAAGAATGTATTGGTTTTAAAAAATGTTTATTTTTGTAAACTGTGTACAAAAATTACACCAGATATCCTGATCCAATGTATACGATGTAGACGCTTTCCTGAAAGGAAATTTTCTTGGGGTGCTACTTTAAAAAGGGTATTTTTCAATTTTCTCAGAAGTTTTCAAATCAAATGTGAAAAACCAAAAACAAAAAACCGAGAAAATGTACGAAATATATTAATAAAATATTACGATTTTTATTTTCTATAGAAAACTTTTCTACCAACGATTTTATCCCGATTTACAATGATAACACTTTTTATAAAAGGAAATCTGACTGGGGAGATACTTAAGGATGGTCATTTTTCGATTTTTTGAATTATATTATCATAATATGACATATATATAATCGACAAAACATCACTATCAATTGAAATCCATTTAGAATCGTTTTTTCGTTAGCAAATATATATTTTTGCTTACTGATATATATTAAATTCCCTTCTGTAGGTATCCTACCTTCCCAACTTCCCACCTACAACAGTGGCTGCACCCGTTCCCACTTAATCATACAGAATTTTTGAGAGTTAAATATTCCACGATATTTCCCGCGAAATTCTCTTATGAATAGTTATGTCACTTAGTCTAACGCTTGTCTTTGTATTCTGACGGTATTATAAAAGTTTAGACGTCAAAATCGGGAGAAAATGTGTAAAAACAATCCGATATATCGATTCGTATACAAAAAGAAATTCGGGAACATTTATTTTGAAATTCGCGAAAATATACTTAGAGAAGATGTATAAAAAAAAAAATTATTGACGGGTCACCCCGCCGAGTATGGCGCAACACATTATTAAGAAACACTCTGTATATACGTATAAACGTGAAAACTTCGGTTATTCTGGGACCCATAGCAGCAGCAGCAGCTGTGCATTTCAATTAAAAAAAAAAAAAAATTAAAAAAAACGAAAACGGATATCCGTTCAAAGACGAATGAAAAAAGCCGAGATTATTTTTGAAAAAGAAAATGTATATATATTTATGTATACGATAGTTTATTATAATATAATTTAAAATACAAAAATTAAAATGAACCTTAAATGAATCTTGCAAATGTACTGTATATTCATATACTGATGATGGGGACGGGAACGAGGGAAATTAATAACGCGAGTATACTTTTTATTCGTAAGGATAAAGCCGCGGAGCGACGACTACAATCCTTGTACCTGCTCTATGCAGTGCAGGGCCAGGGTGATTTGGGCCCGGACCCTGGCGCCTTTATCCCTGAGGTCTTCCGCGTGCTGCTTGAACTTGTCGGTCCGGTACCGGATATAAGTCAACGCTTCGTCCTTGTTGAACTCCACGTAGTAGCCCAGGCCCACACACATCAAGTACTTGTGCACGTCTACGTTGGCCTGCATGTAAAAGTCACAGCCCACGTTAACGCGGGTTTTGAACGGTTTGCCGGGCGGCAGATCCTCCGCCAGCCGGTGCATCTTCTCGATGTTGTCCCGCAACCGTTCCAATTCCATTATCTCTTCGTTGACGCCTTCCAGGGCCTTGAATATCTCCTTCAGGCTGTTCTTGAGCACGTCATTGATGAACGTCTCGAACTTGGCCACCCTCTGCTCCGCCGATTGCTGTTCCCCGGACGAAGACATTCGATATTCTATATTACGGTATACTGACACGGATGTATAACGACCACAAAAAATTACCGTTTGCGTATACACACCTGAAACACACAAGTGAGAGGTTTGATTATATCATAACGCAATATTATTGCAAATAGTAATAAAACAAAATGAATTGACCTAGTCGAAAAACACCGGTATACACCGAGTTTCCAGTATAAAATTATATTTTATCTATTGATAGTCCCATTAAAAGCAAACATAATATATTTCCTAAAATACGTGTCCTATAACAAACTAAGATTATTAAACAAGAGTTAATTAAATGAGACTTTTAAAAATAAAATAAATATCTAGATATATATAGATACTTATAAGTACTTAAACTGTAAGTTTTTGAAAAGTTTTTTAAATCACATTTAAATGTAGACAGATTAGATTTTTAAGGTTATTTGTTTGTATCCAATTATACTTGCAGATAAGTAGGACTGATATCGTATAAGATGATGTCACGCTAATCATTGTGAGACTATATAAGAGACCATATTTGGCTGAGCCGTAAACATTTATACAAATTTTTAACAAACTATTCGTGGACGTATTTGAAAAGGAGATGCGCTTCAAGACCATGCATCTTATTGGTACCTACGGTCTTTGAAAAAAAAAAAAAATTCAAGAAGCGAGATTTTTGTTTAGTTGTTGAGTCGAGCAGGGCGAGTGGGTGGGTAGTTTGCAAAAATATTCACCTCTCAACGATTTCTAGTTCGCCACGCCGCTAGGAGGATGGTCAGCCCCAGACCCGGGAGCCAGACCACCAACCACTTCATGGTCTGTGTGGTCAGTACGGTGGTCGATCATCTATAATATAAAAAAATCGTGACTATATATTATATAGTCACGATTTTTTTTTCTTATCCAAATCCATTATTTGCGTTCGGAAATCTCGTAAGCGATTAACCGGCCGCAAAGTCTAATCGACATAATCGCTAAGGATTTTTCGAAAAACGCATATACAATTAAAAAAAATATAATAATTTAGGCAAATACACGCATGACGAGAAGCGAGTCGGTGTGCGTAATGCGTTTTCGATGTTTTTTCCCCCCGCCCGTCCCGTATATATTCCGTGTTCTGCATACGTGTGTATATACATATTATGTACAGCGCGATTCTGTGATTCCATGATCCAGTGCATTTTTCGGAAGATTAAATTGACGATTTAATTTTTTTTTTTCATGCAATCATTACGTATTCTTTAAATTTTATATTTGCGCACTTTTAATCAAACGTTTATCCCTGTGCTATCTTACAATCTCAAAACGAATACTTATATAATTAATAATTAACTTTAATAGCTAGAAAAAAAAAATACAAATTTTCTAAAAACGTCGATACACGTATCACGCGTATACATTAACGAGTTATAACGCAATTCATAATTCACGTATATACATAATATCAAGGGTTCAGATTTGAAGGTAATATATTCAATAAAAAAGCATTTAAAATGTGAAAAAGGAAAAAAAAATATATTTAATTTATATAAAAAGCGATTACAAAATTGAATAAAAGATTAAATAGACTTCAGTTGATTCAACTAGTTTGTATGAAAAAAATTCATTACCGTGTACTTAGATAAACCGTTTACAGTAAAACGTTAACGATTTGGGCTCAAAATATTTTTGTACATAGAAAATAATATTTCTATGTCCGCTGAAGCTATTGGGGTGTATTTCATGCATATAAATAATTATTTAAATTAAGAAAATTAAATTATCAAAAAAAACATTTATAAATAAAAGAGGAAAAAAAATATGTTAAGTTGAGCTGATCTAATGCATAAGTTTTATAATAATGTGAAACATTTTTTTATATATATATGAACAAATTTTATACAGGCAATTTTACTCGGATTATCAAGTTTAGCACTTTTTCTGAAAGGAAATCTGACTGGGGTGGTACTTTACTAAGAGGTAATTTTAAGATTTCGTCAGCTGTTTTCATAAGCGAAAAACGAAAAGTGAAACCATATGGGCCGCGATAAATTTTCGAGGGAAAATTTGGACCGCAGTCCTAAAAAGGTTGAGAACCACTGCTATACGCGAATAGAGACTACGTGCCAAAAACCGCTTTCGTCGTCCTGCGGTGGCCGCAAATGTACCGATATAACGCCGCCGCCGTCGCCGGGACGATCTGTCGAGATCGCGTGTTTATACGGCAGAGTCCGCGAGGGCGTTGGGTTTCAGCGACACGTGGCTACGAACACGAGGTACATAAATGCGCGTAGGCATTTCGAAAATTAAAATCCTCCGTTTCGCCGCGGCGGCGAGCTTACGGAGAATCGTGCGGTACGCGACGCGTGCGGGATTTGCGAGCCGAGTTTGCATTTCGTGTTACGTGTACACATAATATTATAATAACCGAACGCACATCGGCACGCGGGTCACCCGGTATAAATTAATACGACAGCGGCGACAATACATTACAATACACATAATATTATACACGTGTCTATAATATGTAGGTACAGTAATACACACACGCACGCGCACGGAGAGAAAATCGTGTTTTGATTCGTTAACGCGATTGTGCGTGCCGTTCGATTAATCGCGGGGACGAATAAAATAATATTGTTTTACTATTAAACGTTACACAGACCGTTCCCGCCTCCGCCGCCACGTACATACAGACCCCTATATCCGTAGTCCTGCTACAGCCCGAGCCGAAACGTAACCGCGAGTTGCCGCGTTCTTAAGAGTTTCAGCGGGTACACCGGGAGGAGTCTGTTACAAAACAAGTTAATCTAAGTGTAAACCTAAAACCTAGCTACAGTCAATAATAATGAAAAACCACTAATGGCGGAGCGGAGCGAAACGTTTAACCTACGCGTTGGTCAATGAAACCCCCGATATTGCTCCGAAAGAGTTACGCGTTTGCCTAATCCTAAAACTTATGTTGGTTCTAACGGGCGAAAAATCACGACGGGTCACGTATTTACAAATACCACTAACGCCGAACTCGGATAGTCTGTAAGTACGCTACCAACAAACGAAACATTATTGTTCGTTCCACTTATATCTATGTTTATAAAGTTTCATATACGACCTACGCCTCGCAGGTTTGAATTCGAGTTTATTATTATAATATATACGAATAGACGTCAAACAATTTTTGGGAAAAAAAAAAAAAAAACCACAAACAAAAAATATATACAACCACAGGAAGTTTATACGCGCGATTTGTTTATGGGAAAAAATTACGTGCGGACGAACAATACCAGAATACGTTTCCGGTTGGCGTATCGCACTTTGATGCGATGGTGTCGAGTCGACATTTAACACTGTATAGTGTTTTTTTTTTTTTTTTTTACTTAACATTTTTTTCTTCGATCAAAGTATACAATTTCAAAAAAAAAAAAACATATATATATATATATATATAAACCGCGTTTACAATGCTTCTTGAATGCTTCTTATACGGTTTTTTGTTTGTTATCTATATTTATTTATTATGCAAACAAATATTGATACAAATTTAAATTCGACGAGTAGGCATGATACTCTACATAAATATATACAGAGTGATCAATCCTCGGTAAGACACTCATTATCTCGGAAAGTATTGACTATTTTTGTAATTTGTTTTCTAGAAAATTTAAAAACAATAGAGGCTCTAAAATGTTACAACACATCAACGAATTGACGGAAATTAAAATGTCAATATCGAAATTCATTTACACTAAAACTTAATCTATTGTTATTATTATGAGATTTTTAGTAAGTATAGGATGCTATTTGAAAATCAAATGTTTTATATAAAAATGTTTAAGTATTTCATTCCTAAAAATAAGAATGACGAAAAATAACGGTATGTAATGCATTTTAGATTTGTTTGATTTCCGAAAAATGTTAATATATATAACTCGATAAATGTCTTATCCAGGATTAATCACTCTGTATATGTATACATATATTCGATAACCGCAAAAATATAAAACAATTCAAATATACCTAACCTAATAAAACATCGTACACGTATAGACATAAATACCCAACTAAAATATTTTGGCGGAGCTTCATACCCCAAATTATTGGTTAAAATCGATTATACTAAGTATTTACTTGGTAAGGACTTAGTTTAAGGTGGCTCCGCTAAGTTTGGGCTGGCTTCGCTGAGCTATTACATTCAAACGTTAAATTCGATTAAAACAAATATTATTATATTTTTTTTTTAACGAATATACGAACTTACATTAATTAATCGTGTATTAATTAGGTATATATCTAAACACAAGACAAACGATAGTACCTAATTAATGTACTATGTACATTCTTGATTAATGCATAAATATAATATGCAATTAAACGATAAAACCGCATGCGCCGAAAATGTAATTAAATTTGCATTTATAAGTACTTGGGATGGTCAGAGTAAACTATAAAAATAAAGAAAAACATAAAATACGTATAAAAAAATTAAAAACTGTTCGGTTAATCTTCAATTATATATATATTAGATAAATTATACGATTATTCGTAAGTATACCTATAATTTTGTGTTTTTTTACGATACATAAAAGAGATTCGAAAATCGTTATGTAACTTCAATGACCTACTCACTAATTTATTAAGCGAATTACGCATTACGTCTGTTACTGATAATAAGAATTATACATAAATTCTGAGCCAATATACGAATTACTGCAATTCTATCAACACAATATACAATATTATTCAATCGTACATTTATACGAAATAAATAATACACGACTTCATAAATTTTATAATGTGTTATTGCATCTAAAATTATTCTTAATAGTGCGCAGTTTAACAATAATGCGTAATATTAATACATTAATATTTTTGTATTTTGCTTTTGTTATTTTTTAACAAAGAATCGAGTATCAAATTTTGAATTTTTGATACCGCACGTTTCATACGACAATATTTACTAAATGATTTTCATTAAGTGTATTATTATTGAAGTAACATTGGAACAAGAGGGAACAATAATACACAGGCCGGCACGTTTCGGGCGTGTTGATGAGAGAAGGGAAGGCATATAATGAAACAGCAAACGTACATAATGGCGGGGCAGTGCTACGTTTGGAGGGTTAGTGGGTAGCAGGTGGTAGAAGCGAGCGGTATATAGTGCAGACGACGGGCGAAGAAAGTTATTGAGTGAGAGATATGGAGGCGTGTGAAGTATAAATAGAGGGTTGTGTCGACAACGGGTTGGAAAACGCGAAGATTAGATTATATTATTATTATTCGAACCCGACTCGGTCCTGTTTGCACAGAGATAAGGCGACAAAAAAAAAAAAAAAAAGAATAATATTAGAAGGAAAATAAAAAAAGGATTTTGTAGAAATATTTGTTGTATTTTTAATACCTCGAGTTACAAACTGCATGCACCGCGGCATAACACGAATAATTACGATATGATAATGTTGTTGGAATAATTACTATTAAAAACGGACAGAATTCAGTAATTATTATAAATTATAACGTTGTGGTATACTATACGTATAATACGCGTATACGTTATGAAATACCCTCGCGCGTGTAAACCGCAAGTTATTCGCTATACACATACATATTAAGTAGGACGCCGAAGACTTATATAAATATGCTCTAAAAACCTATTAAATATACGTATATAATGCAGTTATACCACACAAAAAAAATTCCTAAAAATACTCAGGGGAAAAATTCAAATTTTTTTTTAATAACAAACGAAGGCATTGCTTTATCTGAAAACCTCAAAAAGAAAGAGAGAAAGAAATGCTTGTGACGCGAGTATCTATACTTACTAAACTCATCGGAATGCCGGTTCGGTTGCTCGAATTTATCAATTTTTGTTTGTATTTCGGCGATTTGTCATGTAGAAAGGCAACACGTTCAAAATTTTAAAATTGTTTCAGAAAGACAAAAACATTTCCTCAACGTCATTAAGAATTTTTGTCATTTTTGATTAATGTTAGAATTTAAACAATGAACATGCGACCTCTCGTCATTTAGTAATTCATATAGGTAGCTATTTTTATTTTTTACAATAAAATACTAATACAAAAACGCATAATATTTATAAATATCTGCCCTAATTCTAAAATATGGTGTCGCGTAATAATTCATTTTAATACATAAACACGTGTGTTTACTTAATTCTATATAATATATACTATCGAGTCTCAAGTAAGATTAAAACATTATTAATATTTAACATGGACACGTGATTATACAATTTATTATTTATCGCTGTACGATTAAAAATAATAATGCCTTTTACACCAGTGTACAACCAACATTTGATAACCAACAGCTAGTGTACTGTATTTTGTATCTGTAAAATATCAGCGCATAATCACAAAGGACTATAAAAACTGTCATCTAGCAAATTTCATTAACGACGAGAAACGATACAGTTTTTTTGATTTGATATGAAACGATTGATTTTAGGAAGAAGTATGAACAAGAGATTTGTTTAGGAAATAATCGATTTTACAAATAAATATTTGACGCGATTTTTTTTTTACATTAAAATCTAAAAAAATATGCTCAAAAAAAAAAAAAAGATACGAAAACGATTTTAACTTTTTCATAAAATTTCGAGTTTAATATAAAGCACGCCCTGTTAATTAAATCTGGTTGAGCTCGATTTTTACGGACTCTATTTTATGATGCACCGGAAACATATTATTATTTCCGGGTGCCACTCCTCGAAATTTAACAATTTTTCTCATTCACATATGATAATATAATAGTATAATATTCGTGTTGTTCATTTTATGTTTCACAGTTCGTCCCCACTGATTGAATGACTCTGTCACGAGGAATCCATCTGCTACGTATAATATAGAGTAACCCTCGATTGTCGGAAAGAGCGCAGCATACATTTTTACGTTTTACCCTCTTACATATCCTTAGAATTGATTGCCCTCTGACACTCCCGTCCGACAACGACGAGTACTAAATTCGTCTTTCACGTCAGACCACATCGGACAAGTCACGGGTTTGAATTTTTTATCAAAGTTCTTTGATAACGAGATCATTTACCTCTACACGGCTTTTCTGTCACATAATTTTAGAGTCCTTCTTCGTTGGATAAAATAATACTTTCCATTCCAAATTTCGACTATCAAAATATTCTAAATACTAATATTTTACTTAAACGGGTGAGGATGAATCCGTTATAATGAGTCCTAAATGTTTTCTAAAGCGGTAATCTGAGTTCCATGATTGAAAATTAAATTGGTAAATTGAGTCCCATAAACTCGTATTAATAATAATTAATGTAAATGCCAGTTATCACAGGCAAAAACGAAACAATCAACTATGATATAAATAAACGAGTAAAAAATCGGAAAAAAATTTTAAAAAAAAGAGACCAAATTACGAAGACAAAAATAATACTACAATTAATAAACTTGATTCTATAAAATATTTACTCATTCAATATTAGATAATACATTAAAAAACAACAACACTGAAAATTAAAATTAAACTTGACTTATAATATGTAATTATATCATTCAAATATTTATCGCCCGAAAAACAAATAATAATATAAATAAAAAATGTTTAAAAAACATTGCAGACGGGAGCATTAAAATGTTTTGAAAAATCTAGTTAAATTACTTTGTATTTTACTTACAATAAAGAGAATTAAAATGAAACAAATACTCTACTTAAGTATCTTATATCATAAAAAATCGAAACAATTATAAAAAGATTTTGAAATTGATATAGGTCGAAGCGCGTTTCCTACACAGAAAATATCTGATGGCTTTTCGGTATAAAACGTCATAACGTCATTTTTCGTAAAAACGTACATATCTCTTTCCTTTGAGCGAGTATCGGGCAGTATAGATTAATAGTGGAAAAGTCTTATCAATATGGTGGTTAATTTTTTTTGGAAAACCGTGTTCCCAATCCCTTTAACCGTGTACATATAAACTATTTTCGTGATGACGTCGGGGTTCGGTCTGTACAGCTGTTGTACAAAAAACAATAAATAATTGTTCACGACCGATGAAAAAAAAAAATAATAATAATAATAAATACGATTTAATAGTTTTAAGTGAAACGCTACATGTGAGTATTGAATATTATTAAAATATTTCTATTATGACGCTGCAAATATTGAAATTATTTATACGAAAAAAAAACCTCGTATCGCGCAGTACCCGCATAATTAAACGTTATTATGTATGTATATTTATATATTTTTTTTATGTAACGTACAAAAGAAAAGCGGCCTCCGGAGTTTAAAAACTATACGTATACACGAGCGCGCGCGCCAATATTAAACTGTTTAAATATTTTACCACGTTGGAATACCCGCGCGGCGAAAAAAGGAAAATAAGTGGAAAAATAATTATAAACATTTTGTAAACCTATACGAACGACGATATTGTGCGCGGTCTTTTCAAGAAAGTTAACAAAAAACTATATATAAAGCGAGTGTGCTACCGCGATATAGATATATAAAAATACTTAAAATAATATAATATATTAAAACGAAGTTGAAAACGATGAGAATAATAATAATAATCTTATAACGATCGTGGAAAAAAAAAAGAGAAAAAAATTTTCCAATTTTTACTGTACGAAATAATATTATTATGTACGTTTAGATGTACATAGGGTGGTTAGAAATTAATTTTTCGATTTCTCGAGTAATTTTTTTTAAATTTTAGTATACGTACATACATAAGATACACACCGACAATGTCATTTTATATTTCGAATAGATATATCATTATTTACGGGTAAAAGAATAATAATAAAAAAAAAGAACAAAGTTTTATAATTTTTTTTTTTTTTTTTGTAGTTTAAATCCCCTGAACAATAATATATCGTGATCGGCTGCAGTTGTTACAATATACCGGGTCATTATTAATTGTTAATATACGGTGAAATGGCTCTAAATACGAAATTATTTATGACTCGTTTTATATATATATTTTTTTTTTCTGAATAATTATTTTGGAGAAACTCGTTCGAAATAAAAAAAATTATCGTTCGAATTTTAATTACCAGCAATATTAACTATACCATGTATTTGTTATAAATCATAATATAAAATAAAAAGCAGGTAGATACATATTGTATAACCTGATGATGTACAGTACATGTATTCAATTTTTGTTGACATTTGCATTTAAAAAAAAAAAAAAAAAATGTATATATTATACATATTTGAAAATATTAAATACTATGTGTATGTAAAAAAATAAGCATTAACGCCTTTGAAAGTTGAATATAAGGAGAGAAAAAATAAATAAATCATTGCAAACGAAAAAACGATTCCGAACGCAGTAGTATTAGTTGTGTTTGGAAAACCATAAATCGACAAAATAAAAATAAAGAACCCTGCGGGGGGCGAATTACTGAAAATGTCAATAAATGTTTCAAATAATATAGCATACCCAGGAAATTTCGCATCTCGTTTCTGCACGAAAAAAATCAGGCTAACCTTTTTTTAAAAAAAAAAAAAAAAACAATTTTTGAAAAAGTACTATTTTGCATTTTCAGAAATTGTTCAAAAAATGTACCAAAGTACATTTTTTTTAAAAAAAATATAAAAAAAGCACACACATCTTAATAAGAATAACTGCTTCTTTAATACGCTTTTAATCTAAAAAAAAAAATATGACATTATAAAACAAATTGATTATATATAAATAATGATTAATTCTTATGAATTAATTAACACACACACACACACACACACTAAGCGATATCGTTATTTTTAACGAATTGACAGAGAACATGTTAAAGCTAATTAACCTATACGATAGAGCAGGTCTTTCGATTATAAATTATGTTTGCTTTTTTTTGTTTTAAAATACTACTATTATTTTTCTATTGAATACACATATATCACTTGACAATTTTTTAGTATAGATACGTACGCGTATAGCTGACAAGTTTACTTGAAAGTCAAGAGTATATAATATAATATTATCAACCGGCATTATACACGGGTTGTGGGATTTAACTATTTCCTTAGATTCTAAGATATCAGTGGTACTGTTATCAATATTCGTATATATATACGTATAATATAAAATATTGTAATAAAATAATACGTGTGTGAAAATATTTATCCACAATTTAGTGTTATGCTAAAATATTGTATACAAGAAAAACACTTTTTCGTTTAGTAAATAAATTTCGATTTTTCAAGCTGTTCTTTAAAAAATACACGATTTCCGACCGGCGGAGGGCGTACTTTATTTGAAAGATTTTTCTAAATTCCCGATAGTGTATTTAACAAGTTAGAAAAAAAAATTCGTCAACTGATGATACATCGGTTTTGTTTTTGTTGATTTCTAGGTTACCTATTATTATGATCTATCGTTGCTTTCAGTATACCAACCAAAATACTCTCCATACCCGTACATATATACTTGCCGAACTTTCCATTTACAACAGTGACGAGCCCACCCATGGTGGGAATCATATTATTTCTAGGCTTGTGGATTACAGACTATAGTGCTTCAAATTGCGGACATAATGGACAGTGGTAAATTTAAAATATCTATATGGGAATTTTTCCCCGAAAAAGTTAATAATATTATGGCGGTAGCTAAAAAATTATACACTCATTAGTGTAGTCCTTGTTTTTAATTCACTTAAAAATAATACAACCGACATAATTGCATTTCTGAGTAGGTACATGTTTTACGTTCGTCGTTAGTACAACTGTGTAATTTATTTATTATCCAATTAACAAATTATGTTTTTGTCCTCGGAATAAAACGTGCACATAATTTTGCAACCCCCTCCCTCAAACAGCTGTTTTTAATAATATTATTTTAGATTCTGAGTGGAGCGAGAAATGTATTGGTTTTTCAACAATGTTTATGTACATGTTTTTTTTTTCTGTGAATAACTTTTCTACCAAAAATTTCAAGTGTAGCACTTTTTCTGTTAAGTGAATCTGGGGTGGTACTCTAAGTAGGTAATTTTTTTAATTTTCCCAAGGGTTCTCCTAATGAATAAGGAAAACACGAAAATTTACGAAATGTATTATTTTAAAATCTTAAATATTATGGCTTTTCAAAACTTTTATAGCCGAATTCCGCACAGAATCGTTTTTCGTTAACAATAATTAATCTTTGCGTGTAGATATACATATACATACTGCAATTTTCCTTCTATTTTTTCAACTTCTCAACTACAATAGTGGCACATCCATCGTACGAAGTATGTCCGTTGTTTTATGTATATATATACATATATCTGTTTTCAGTTTTCTTAAAGCGATTATGGTTAAGGCTTAGGGTTTTAAAAATGTGTTCCAGTTTTTTAAAATTAAAATTGTTATTACATATCGATAGCTACCATATTAATAAGATTTTTTTACTAATCTATCGATATCCGTATAATGGGAAGGGGTATAACCGTTTTTACGGATGAATACGACGTTTCATACCGAAAAGCCCAACAAAAACTGTAGAACTGCGTTTGACGGATTTCAATTTTGAAAACGTATTATGTTAGGTTTTAACTATATAAGATACGTTATAGAATCATTTTTTTCAAATTTTAATTGTTTTTATAATAAATAAAAAACAAAAGACTTAAAATAAATTGTTGAACATATTTCAAAATCACAATTAATTATACTGCGATTTTCATCTAAAGAGAATTAATATCTATTTATAAAATATCCTATTAGAACCTATATAACTCATAATCTGTTTTAAAAATTAAAATCCTGCTTCATCAATCATAATTCCTACAGTTTTTCCTAGATTTCAGGTCTTAATCGACTAAAATATACACAAGTTCACCTTTTAAAGTGACAATATTTCTCATTCTCTCTTTAAATAATATTAGGTACATCAAAAGTAAAATAAATAACAATTTATTTGTACTCGAAATAGTTTTATACATAAAAAAGTTGTGACGGGAAAACTACTATTTATTTTATAACATATAGCGAATTCTCAAAAACGTGGATATTAGTATTTGTCTTGTAATAAAATAAATGTTTGTTTTTGCAGTGAAAATCGTCATCACTTATGTTTAAAACGTCTTTCTAACATATATGAGTTCATTTCTATTTTCTATACGGTTAAAATGATTTCAAATTTATAAAAACTGAAGTTGATGTACATATTAAAGCACTGGGTACCGAAAATGTTCGTTTCTGTCCAAAACAGGGGTAACTAGAAATGTTCTTCTTTTGTACGTATAAGGGGCAGGAAGAATATATAGTTCTTCTGCCAAAGTTTGCGTCCTTTTTTAGTTTATGATATTACCCATTCGGTAGATATTATAGGGTAGATATTTTTATTATTTTATATATAAGGTTTTAACGGTTGGTCGCAAAAATTATAGTATAGTTTATACCAAAATGTGTCCGGTAACCCAACGTTATTACTTATAATATAACATAACATGTGTACATTTTTAGAGCAATTTTTTTATAAGAATTTGGTACATTTAAGACATTTTTAATATGCTTTTTACCATTTTTTTTTTTTTTTAGATCATATTTTAAGGGCATGCATTGGTATTTTTAGTGAATATCTGCATTTAATGGTTTTTGGACGTATAAATATTTATCCAAATACAGGTACTTTACAGTCGTACCGGATTGGATGTGATACAACGAATGCGTACAGATTGAATTATATATATAGGCCGCAACCGGGAAGTCGTCCCCGCGGGCAGCATTATAAAGTTTTACCAACTCTCTGTAGACACCACAACGCCGCCCCTCGCCCTGTAGGCCTGGACATGATTTCTGCAGTTGCGGCAATACTGCACTATACGCTTAATGAGGTTAGTTCGGCAGAAGAACGTTTTTACCCTCCACGCGTGCTGTCATGTGACAAGTCCACCGCAAAAATATCGGTGAAATGAAAAACAAAAAAAGAAGAAGAGATTACGTAAAATGCCAGAGAGAAAAACGTGTCCAATTATCGGGTATACGGTCTCGACGCGCGGCGGCCCGTATCTCGACGATAAAAGCAAAATATATATATAAGTAATAAAATGGAGAAAAAGAAAAATGTTCACAATACATACCATTTCTTTGATTCCATATTACACGCCTTATAAAAATATGCGCACGCACGCGCGCTCATGTGTGCGTGTGTGTGTGTGTGTGTGTGTGTGTGTGTTTGTATATATACACACGAGCATTAATATACATCGATAATTTAAATTTAAGATATATACAGACACACAAAACACACACAAAAAAAAATTACATCTAGAAAAACTTTTTATAAATATTCAGTAAAAATATTATTAATATTCTTTAACGAATTACAACTGTTATTGCCAGAAAACTTTCCCGTTTTCTTATTGACCAAAACAATGATGGATTGATAAAAGCAAACCACCGTTCAATTATTAAGACAACTGTAGGGATGAAAAATTACAATGAAGTAGCTCAAGATATGGTCTCTAAACTGTTTAAAGAAAAAGAATAAAACAATTTTACGAATATGAAAAAAACTAAAGTGATTGTTTTGTGTGCGATTTAAACAAAAACATTTTCGAAACTCGTTACAGTGCACGTGATTTGCTCGTCAAGAGAGACAATGATAATATATTATTGAATTTCGTTAGAAGTTTTTATCAACGTATAATACGTATATCTCGTAAAGAAAACTACTGTACTGTTGTTTGTAACAAATAAAAATAATTCATTCGATTCGTTAGAAACGCTGTAATTTATAATAAAATACGCAACGATAAAACGGCAAGATTTACAATAAAAAAAAAAAAACCGAAAAAAAGAAATTGTGTACTTAATTTATAATGTAATTTGTTCATTTTGCTCGCTTTTTTTTCGAAGATTTCTGTATGTTTCGTCTTATTCAAGGTAACATAATGATACTCTGTAAACCTACTACGAGAAGGTAATTTTAATTTTAAGCATAATACAGCAGTTTCAACTTACAATGGTTCGCTAAATACAAATAAGGCACATTTGTTCAAATTTGAAAGTTTTAAAAAAAAAACACCTTAAGCACCAAGAATTTAGTATTATTTCATAAAATGATTATAACATAAATTATCATTTATTAAAATGACATACAATTTTTCAGAAATATTAAATATTTTTATCTTTCATGAACATGTAAACAGTTTAAACAATTGACCTTCTGCAGTCTGCATTTAGTGATTCATACATCTAATGTTCCAAGGAAAAGGGTTTTAAGTAAATTGTTTTTTTTTATATATGTATACAATTATTGTCTTCCGTAATTTTTTTCCATAATTTTCTATCATTTTACCAAGATTTCCAAGAGTACATAATCCCCGTAATTTGTATTTTATAATCTTAAACATTTTTTAAATATAAAATTGACTAAGCCCTGCTTTCATGAGACAAAGGATATATTTAGACATCATGATAATATTATTTTTATAGATTGAAGAGTGTACGACTTTTACAACCGCAGTTGGTCTTATAACATGTTTAATAAAATATTATAATATGTTCTACAATAATTATAATTTTTACGATGTCACATAACAAGGAGAGGAAAAATCAAAATAACCATAGGAACCCAGGAAACGATGGGCTGTCGCGGTGGAAGAATATTTAAAAAGTTCTGAGGTGGAATTAAATAGTTTACGATGAAGACACGTGACAAAGCGCAGTAGTTATGATGGCAAAAACTCTCAAAGAACAGTAGAAAAAGAACAAAACGTAAAACTTGATTTCGAGAACGAGAAACATGTAATACAATTATAATTATATATTTATTATATATTAATGATGACATAATTACGGTTATTTAATACCTACAAAAAGTAGTAGGTAAATATTTTTATCTCATTGCAGCAATATATAGTAATTAAGCCCAGGTTAAATATATAGTACCTATTTTCAATTAACTCAAATATTTACCTCTCTCGAGAACGTATATGGGTGCACTTGAAATTCTCGTTAGATTAATAGCTATATGTAAAAAGCAATAATATAATAATTCAAACTACCGTTTTTAAAATCAATATTAGTCCAAAGGAAGAACATCATACATTCATATTTTTATCAATTAAGAACAACAGATATAAATAATAAGCTGCAACTAAAATTTAGTCATTTAGTTGTTCCATATTGCATTAATCACATTTTATATGTGTTATGTCATCTGTATGCATACAGGGTGTAACACGAAGATCTGACATCTGCAATAACTTTTGTTCTGTTCAAAAAGTTTTTTTTCTTCTTGTAATAATGACTAATGCCTCGCATTATGATTTCTGTATTTTAATTTTTTACAAAATCCAAGATAGCCATTTTATTAATATATTTTGAAAAAAGAATGTTGGCGTTACAAATATGTAATAGCAATGAATTGCTTATCTTCGACAATTTGTTGAAGTTAACGATTATTTAAATTGTTTTCATTGCCATTATTAAATAATATCACGATTCACCAATTAGTCCATCAAAAATAATTTTTTTAATGACATGTGGAAACTTCACAAAATTGTACAACGATTCATAATTAGTAAATATTTGTTACATTAAAATATTTTTTTTCTAAATATATTTATGTAATAACTAAGTATCTTAGATTTTGTTAAAAAAAAATGGTTTACATTTAATTTTTTAAATTTTTAATAAAAAATAAAAAATAGAAGAATTATAGGTCAATTACTACAAGAAAAATAAACTAAAAAATATTGAACAGAACTAAAGTTTAATTTAGGAGTTAAATCTCCGTGTTACAGCATATATACTATTATATATTATAAATTATAATATATAACACGATTAATTTAATAAGAAAACACTTATGCGAATACGGTTTAAATTGTGTTTATTATATGATATATTGATTGCATTATTGTTGATAAATTATCTGTACTTACCATAAAACTATACCTACACTAATACCTACTTATAATAATGATTTATGGAAATCGACTAAAATGATAACGTGACGTACCTAATAATTTATCTATTTATTTAGTTTTTTTTATTTACATAAAAACTTGTATCTTCAAAAGTCTCTGTAACAATAAACTATATAATACTGCAGTATATAGCTTAAGTCGTATACTGCAGGACTTAATAAGTCATAAATCATGAATATAATTAATTAAATTAATAATTGTAATAATAATTGTTAAGGTCTCTCAGCCGTCTTTGTATCGAAACCTAATGGGAATTCAAAATAATATACGAGTATGAATATAAATTATAGTAAAATTTGTTTTTTTTTGTTGTAAGTTCTCAACGTTATATACTATTTTCACAAGAAATAAAAAACCATAGACTATAGAATAATCATAGACACTAATATTTTCGTTTCAGAGAGAAGTAAATAATGTATTAATTGTACTATATGATATCTTTTGTGTTTGTGTCTGTTAATAACTTTTATATCAGAAATCGTGCTCCAATTAAAAACTTATTAAGGTAATTTCATATATAGAATTTTTCAACTAGTTAACGCGTAAACGAGACCATTTTATCGATTTCCCATTGAGTTTTATTAATAAACGGAAAAAATTTTAGTGTCCCTATTTTTTGATTTCTGATTACCTTGGCAACAAGGGAAATAATTTGACTAATAATATTATGCTCAAAATCCTTTGTCGTTAGCAATGGTTTATCGCTGCATACAGATATAAATTAAATTATTCAATATAGTATCCTTCGTTCCAACGTCCCACTTAAAACAGTGGCACACCCATCAGCATTATCAGCCTTTTATTTGATATTAATTTCAACAACATTAACAATATGGAAGTATAACAATGCGATTGCAATAGTAATTCACATTGCTTGATAAATATTATCGTAATAATTTTAAAATTTTGTTAGCTATTTTTTTCCTTGTTATTGAAATATTAAATTGTCGGTATTAATTGAAAAAATATAGGATAGTACATAAATAATTATGTAATATTTTAACTCCAGCAATAGAGAATACTTAAAGATTTCGTCTATTAACATAAGTATACTGGATGATTTAGTAACCATAGTATAACTTATCGATTATCTTATGAAGATGTTTGATTAAAATTGATTTTGTATTTTTTGTTTCAGTTATAATAAAATCGTTTTATTTATTAAAATTAATGATCTCATTTACAATATTTTCAAAATTGTATCGTTATTCCTTGCACTATATAAAATCAAAAGTTAATATAATATATATATTTAAAATACTATAAGGAGTAGGGGTAAACATTTGAAAATATTGTTGAAATAAATATCTTAGGCAATTCCACAATCTTTGAAGAAGAAAACAGTAATTTTAATCAAATTTACCTACCTAACAACAATAAGTTTGTTATACTTTTTGTATTGTATTTTATATACATCATATATGTACAATTGAGAATTTGTAATTGTTTTTAAATATCTAGTTTATTGAAAGATAAAATTAAATATTGTAATATCTTATAAATTACCCTATGTATTGGGTTCTGTGCGCAGCCAGGAATGTATCAGTATAATATTTAGTATGAAAAACTGCACGAGAGATTAAATTGTCCTTATATATTAGTACGTATATATTTACGTACATACAAAACGACACCTACGTCGAGTTACAAAATTCATTATCCAGATAGCTACTATATAAACTCTCGAGATATGCTTGAAAACTTTTGAAAATTCAATTATTTTAACATATTATGTACGAGAACGAGAGAGATAGCAACGTTAAAAAAAACAGCGTTCTCGTCGTATACATACACGTCATATACATACACACATATATAAAACACAAAGAAAACAATTTATTTTTTCTCGTGCATAGCCCGTGTGCTAATTTTCAACATCGACTGTAACAATTATAATAGTAAATATATTATTATATCAACCTATAATATGTTCACCTACTCTCCCACGTGCCTTCACAAACAGTTCAATTGTTAATAAAAAACTATATGTATGTATATATATTTTTAAAAAAAATTGTTTTGAAACAATGGAGTTTTGGTTTGGTTTTTTTTTTTTTTTTTTTTGAAAAACGCGCGTATACAATTCTATTTGTTCTGGAAAAACACTCGCGCTCGAATAAAAAAAAAAAAAAATAGTATCCGTAACGATTTTCGTACTTATGAAGCCTTGCATTTAACTACATACTAAATTCGTATTCGTACGACGTGTTCGGCTCGTTTTCTCCGCGATCTGGGCGACTTCGC
This sequence comes from Cinara cedri, assembly GCA_902439185.1. NCBI lineage: Eukaryota > Metazoa > Arthropoda > Insecta > Hemiptera > Aphididae > Cinara > Cinara cedri. The sequence goes on along the minus strand of CABPRJ010000955.1, from coordinate 1,554,407 downwards.
ACATTATTTTTATACTTATACAAAATATTATTATGTTTATAATATAGGTTTATGCACTACGATTATCGCCACGATTATCCGGACGTGATTTCCACTATTCGTGTAGCAAAAACTATACTCACAAATGCAATATAAACAACTAGATAGCCGACTTGGTTATAACGCAAACAAACCGGCCTCATTTTCTCATTAAAAAGGTCCACGTTTATATTTTGTTTATACATTGTTATGGATCGCGATTGACCGATTACATCAAATTCAAATTTGAATAGTAAAATGATAATTTTATTACCGTAAACCTATTAAAAGAACGCCATAACCGCATACGCTGTCGAGATATAAACATTTTTAAATCGTGATATTTCATAATCATTATTCGCTTAAAAAAAACGACTAGACCACATACATAATAATTTCCTTATCTTTAAGTTTAATAATAGGTCAATTCACTTTAATATATTTAAACTTAAAGCGCAGAATTTTCGTTGATGAACAAAAATTTACTGTGTTGCGCGAGTATGTAACGGAGACTGAACATGCGGAAATGACGTCCTCTTAACTCGTGGACTGTGCGCTCTACACCTCCCGTCTGCAATACTTTCATTTACAATAAAAAAGCGACGAGGGATCAGATATCATTGCAGAGAAAAATTATGGGTTGTTCATCAGTAGGAAACTGGAAAACCTTATTAAAAATAAATAATGCTCGTTAGAATTGAATGTGTCATGTTTGCAATATCCAGATAAATATACTATTATATACTTATGCATGTTATAATACGAGTACAGTATAATTATTGATTTATACCATGTTTTCAATCTTTTTGCCATACATGTTTAGCTTAAGTTTTAAAAGCTTAAACATACTCCATTTGTTAAACTGGTTATAAATACTACCTAGTTTTATCGATTAAAAGTAATTATAAGTAATTAAAAGCAACATTTAATTATACCAGAAAGATTATGTTTAGTTAAAAAAAAATAAGAAAATAAATCAATACTACTTTTAGTTAGTTTACTACTAACGTATAGTAAACTTTTAGTGTAGTAAACTATTCAGGTACAGAGTCGATATTATTGGCTAATAATTTTATTACAATAAAGTTTGATTAATTAACTATGTTTTACTACATTTCAACAATATTGGGACTACGTTTAGGAATAAGTTTGTTCAATATATGAAATATTCAAAATATGAATTCAGCTCTTTTCATTAAACAAAATATTAACACGGACCTCTTCGAATAAGAAAAGTCGGCAATTTTGTTGACTGACACCTCCTGAGAGACCCGGTGATGAACTCTTTATTTACTTTTATTCCGTCGCATGAAAATAATATATCCTTATTCCGAATCGGAAACGATGACAACGACGGGGTCCACCACGCCGATGATTATTATTGCAACACGCCTCGCCCGCGATATATATTACAATAATTGGACCAACAGCTGCGAGCTGCAGTTTATTTATTATGAACGTGCTATATTTTTTTTTCCCTGACAGCTACAAAGTATTAGATAGGTATACGATATAATTACGAGTATTATTTACGCTTAGGAAAAAAAAAACATAAAACCTAACAAACACTGTCATAAACTATATTATATACGTACTCGTATAACGAAAACGCGTCTGTATATACATATATAGACGGGCGTGCAAACGTTTTTGTGGAAAAAACAAAATACTCGACTTTTTTATTAAATATTTGAGTACGCACTCGACACACTCGGTGTTTTGGAAAACAAAACTTTTATAGGTATGTATATAGGCGTGTATATTTGTGTGTGCGTATGTGTGTATAAGATACGTATTCGTACAGTAAAAAGGTAAAAACCCGTTTATCATGTTTCGGTGCAATGTGGGAATTAATAAGACATTTTTTTTTTTTTTTTTTTTTTTTTTTTATAAAAGTAACGAAATACAATAATATGTTGAATATGGAGCTCGGTTAAATTGTACATTAAATTTTACACCGGGTACATACGTAATAATTCATAATTTTCCACTGCATTGTACGTACCTTCAAATTAGTAGCAGCAGAGAGAGTAGAAGGAAATGTCCAAAACAAATCAACACAAAAATTTCAAATACTGAATTTATCGTTACATAATATTCAAACTTACTGTATACTGTTATAAAAAAACTATATGGCTCACACACAGTATTGAATTCAAGTATAGGTACTCCGGGGGAGGGGGATAAATGCTTTCTGTCAATTACAAGTATCAACAAAATGTACTTATTAAATGCACAATACCCGTTACTCGTTACATTTTACATAGAAATTATCAATAAAAAAATTATTACTATTTTAGTGTTAACTACGTTTTCAATTATTTCTTCCACGCCTGAAAAAGCGGATTTACACCAATACCGTATTGGCGTATTCAAGCGTATATTAAAGAAAGGAAGAGCATTAAGTGAGAAAATCGATGGGCGTAAGCTATGGCTAATATAAATTGTTTTAAAAATACATTAATGAAAATTGTATAATTACTAATTTGCTCAAAATTATCTTAGGACAAAACAGTTTTCATGGGGAGGGGGGGTTATATAAATATAGTTATAAGGTATGCCAATAGTCATTAAGCATAAAATTATAATTTTGAATTAATTATTGAGCTGGTTTTTTTTTTTTATATTATTGATTTTTCTTGTTAATGAAAACCTTTTCAACAGTTTGTTTGGGAGAAGGAGAGTAGGTCAAACTCCAAACTCCCAATACCTAGGTGCCCACGATTCGAATAGAAACGTAATTATAGCCAACCCCCTTCCCCGTTCAAAATCTTGACTACGATGTTGGTCCACGTCAATACGACCTGCGCGGCCGAGCGTTCTACTGTAGGTACCTTTAATAATTATTTTATTGTACATAATACAGCTAGTGTGTTACAGACACGAAAACAAAAAGTTTACTACAATATATTATGCATATATAGGGGGAAACTAATATTATATATAGCGAAACGAACCGTTAAATACGCGCATCTGATATATTAAACGAGGAGACGCGGCGGACCCAGACCAGTCGAGCGGAATTTCGCGCTTTGGTTATTATAATATACTCTTATAGTTATATGATTATACTGCTGGCCGAGGGACGGAAAGGAAGAGGTGGAGGGTTCGGGCCTTTTCCCCGTAAAAGTATCGCGCAGCGTCTGCTGTAAACTACGCTGAACGGTAGTATTAGTTTTAGAAAAAAAAAAAAATTCACTTTTGCGTCCCGTTGAACGTAGACGCGCCTTTAAAAAGTTTCCGGACCTCGCGTCCGTTAATTATATTATATCGTTAAATTGGACACGGGTTTTGGACAAAAAGTTAGTTAGTTTGTATGGTTTTTTTTTTTAACCCGCGACAAAATATAGTTACGGTTTTGCGCACCAATTTTGGTATTTATTCGTACAACGGACTTTCGAATTTAATCGTGCGTATGAATTGAATAAATAAATAAACAAAAAGAGACAACGCGATAAATAAATTTCAAAAGTAATTTTTTTAATCGTTTTCGACTATATAATTTATAAACATATACATAAATATCCATATTATGTGTATACTCATATAGGCATTTAATGTATTGGAAATTTTAAATTACCCCGGGGGGATATACATTTCCCCGCCCACCGTCGATTCGTTGGTATATACAGTCTTAATTTTTAAATTTGATCATACAATTTGAATGACCTTGGATAATATATTATACACGCGTATATCTGTCAATTTATAAAAAAAAAAAAACGCCACGAATCCAATAAAAACTCATCATGCTATATAAACTTTATATTTCTAACTATGAGTAGTGTGTACAGTTTTTAAATACTTACGGTGCCTACTTATACTGTATAAAAGAACGTGTTCATGATTATTACTTTAATCTATTTTATGTTGTTTAATAGATTCGTTCGGTATACGAACCCAAGTAGGTAACTGCATACAGAAATAAACACTAAAAAAAAAAAAATTTAAATTAAATATTTACTAAAATATTAAGATTTATGCAAACCACTTGTTGAACACGTCATTATTACTTCACGGGTCTTATTTTATGTTTATCGTCATCAAGTCGTTTTGTTTTTCACAATAAAATTCTGTAGACTGTTTTTAAAATATTAATCCTAGAGATTCTGTTATATCGATATTAAGCATGTATAATAATATTCAAATATTGTTTTCGTAATAATCCTGTACGACGTTTATTCAATATTTCAATCTTAAATTTTTAGATACATTAATAATTTGTGTAATCTTGGTCTATAAAAATCACGTGTATACAAGGAACCCCTCGTAAAATCTACAGAGTAAATCCCGGAGATCTGACAAATGTATAATGTGCAATAACTTTTGAATTTTGTCGAATATTTAATACTAAAGATGAAAAATTCAATATAATTTTAATTTTTTTTAAAAAAATCTATGAAAATCATTTTATAAAAAAATTTCAAAATAAATGTTACACTAATGATAACTAACGAGTCGTTAATTTTCCACGTTTTTTTTTTTTTTTATGCACTACCTAATTTAAATTGTTTTCATTGCCATATCAATTTATTTTTCTATGAACAATTATTTTTAATATTATGGTAATATTATGTATTAATTAATAGTTATTATTTTTTAATTATATTTTAATTTATTTAGTAAAGACAATAAAAAAATTTTTAAAAAAAATTGATGAGTCAACATCATTCAACATCAGTTAAACGCCGATAAACATTTGTAACATCGACATTTCATTTAAAAAAAATAAATAATAATTATAAAATGGCAATCTTGAATTTTGTAAAAAAAAAAATTATTTTGTTGAAATGTCAAAATGATTTTTTTTTTATAGTTTTACCAAAAATATAAAATATAATAATCATAACCCAAGGGTCTATAGTAATTATAAAAAAAACCTATACATATCGAACAGAGAACAAGTTATCAGTTATTGTCAGATTTCCGTAAATCGCCGTGAGTAAAACTACATGTACAATATTTGTGAGTAAAAATATTTAAACAAATACATAATATTATGCAATAAAATATTTGAATTCAATGAATATAAATATTACAAATTATAGAAAATTAATAGAAATAAACATGATATCTTGAGAGTCGAATACTTGTATTATATAATACAAGGGAATTTATTATTCTATGAAAAATTGTAATTTCAAACGCAAAAAAAAATAAAAATACATTCGTGTACTAAAAATAGGTATTATATAGGTTATTATACACTAATATAATATAATATCATAAGAAGAGTACCTCTATTATACTTATATATCCATACTTAAATTATAATATGTTCAAAATAAATTGATATATCAGCATTTATAATTATACCGCGATACAATGGCTTATTTAAACGGGGAATTTAAGGAGATACGAATGATATATCCTAACCTTATATCCTGCCCTTGACCTTAAATTAGTATGTATTATGACTACTATGATGACTACCAATTTTACTACCAAAAAAATATGAATACAAATTTATATTTTTTTGTAGTCTAGCTACAATATGACATGATTTCTAAATTTATTATTTCCCCATGTGGCAAAATCAAAAATAAGCGATGTAAACCGAACCCATAAACATAAGTTATGAATAGAATATGAATAAATCTACAATAAGTAGCTGAACCTAAAACTATTATAATTGCAATACCTACATTATAAAAATCAATCATCAGTGTGCGTAGGATTACCTAATATTATGATTGTTACTAGGTATAGACAAATTACGAGGTCAAACTAGGTGCAATATTATTTTGCAAACTGAAATTTACACACGATTAATTTATAAGATAAAATGCGCTTCGTGCATAATATAATATATTATAATGTAGCTATTATAAATTATCGATAAAAAGGTTGCTATAAATAAAAAAAAAAAAACTACATGTATACGAATTATAAATTATAATAATTAATAATATATATTTTACGTTTTGATCACTACCTTATTTTATGGGTTTTGAATTCAAACAAGATGGGTGTAATTTAATTTCTCATCTTTTTGTCGTTGAAAGCATATATTTGTGATAATGTTCAAAAATTTGTGGCGTATAGAAAATGTATAATAGATAAGTATAATAATTTTAATGATAATATTAGACCCATATGGGGTGGTCTAGATAAGTAAGAATAGTAAACCGAATGCGATGAGATTAAATAAACATGTTGTAATGATTTGATAAGTGAAGTGTGTGAATTGAATTTGATGGAAAATCTAAATGTTCTAATGTTCTCGAAAAGTAATATAAATTAATAAAATAAAGAACAAGTAAAATCAATGAAATCCATAAAATTAAGTGAAAATTTCTGCGAATATCTATCATCAAAGGGTAGATATTTGTCAATATTTTATCTTTCAAGATTTGAATTGGGTTGTTGAGATTTCACAAATGGATTAGATGAAAATGATACGATTTATAAAACCAATAGTATCAAAATCAATTTGTTTGAACGAATAAGATGAAACTTGCGTGATCATATTACTTTTCCAGAACAACAGTCACTTTCGAAAATCTAAACGAGTTTACAAAATATTTCTGTACAGTTATCATTTTTGGAATGAGAAGGTAAAAAATATAAGTTATTTAATTTATACTCTACGATTCAGAGGAGTGAAGTTTGATTTAACTTCTTTTAAACTTAAATTAAAAACACTATTAATTTGTAACTACAAACTAAATAACAACGTATCAGAGTTTTATAGTATCAATTGTTTAAGGATTTTTATGGATTTATAACATAGAATAATCAATAAAATAGTACGTAAAATACTATCTTAACGAATTGTATAAAAATATCTCTAAAATCTCCAGAATGATTTGAAAATTGCGCTATATCTAAAGAATGCTAATATAAGTTCCCCCTCTTCCTGATACTTTCAAATTATTTAAAAAATAACTGTGTCAAATATACCAATTAGACGAAATATCCTACCAGAAATCACCCCTAAAATTGATGATCGGAGCAAGATTTCTGGTATCAAAGTCCATCACGGACGAATATAAAAAAACATGTAGTAAAACCGATACATATTCTTCGCTACTAACAAAAAAAAAACTATACTATACACTCTACTTTTCATCTACGCCGGGAAAAAAACGATTGCAAAGACCCAAAATACTGAATCACTGTCTATTATTTATTTATTTATTTATTTATTTATTTATTTATTTATTTGTTTTTTTTTTTTTTTTAAGTAATTTGTATACTTAATATGTTTCTAGTTTCTATGATGGTATTTGTTTGTTTGTGTTGATTTTTTTTTCGTCCGTCTAAAAGTTATGTCTTTGCTATAAAAAAAAATAATAATAATAAAAAAACATAACAAATCGCCCGTAGACAATAGCTAGTAGACATTGTTTATATACTTTTAAAAATGTATATACCTATACAAAAACGCGACGTTTTACATTCAGGTGGCGGCGACATTCATTGGCGCCATAATGGTTTTTAATGAGAACAACGAACTATGAGGAGTATATACTAATATAAAGTATAAGTATGCCAAAACACTGCAGTAAATCGCGTGTATAATAATAAGATGCACCCTTTATCAAGAAGAGCGGTTTGACAAAAAAAAAAAAAATGTGAATAGTTGTTCTTAAGAATATTAAATAAACAAGTATGTATACTATATAATAATAAAAATAATGAAAAAAAAAACCCATATTATTTTAGAAAATATATAGAGGTACCTCTATATTACATGCTAGATATAGACTATAATAATATAGCCTAATAAAAAACAAAATAACAAAGTTGTTACATAATTTATTAATATTATCGTTGACTATACAGTGTAACACTATACTAACTGTTTACTATAGTAAACAAGTTTCTGATAGTAATAAGATTAAATTATAAAAATATACGCGCATGCATAATATTAGACGTGATAATTATTATACTTCCGAGTGTGTGGCGACGAACGTATATAGATGTGATGTCATAATTATAGTTCAAATACATGATGGGTCCCCCCCCAATAAACCGATTCGTTTCACAGAAATTGTGTCACGAAACACACGACAGCATCTATTGTGTATATTTAAACAAGATAATAATAAACAAAAAATGTCGAGAGGAGAGCCCCCTGCTAGCTTTTGCCCGGGGTAAAAACTTTAAATCCATTTAGAAAATGTCTGATATTTCGCATTGTATAATATATTTTCTCCTTCACCGTCGTTAAAAACAATACATTTAAAAACGTACATATATATAATACAAAACAACGAGACAGCCGGACTGTATAATACGATGATTAAGAGGACGTGATACCCTCGATATGCTGTCTCCATTTCATAAACGTATATAACGCAACGACATAGCAAATTTGAGTTCTATAGCAGGGACGACGTTGCTGTTAGTTTCAATATTAGAGTGACTTGACCCACTATCAAACCTTAACGATAAACGTATTGTCTGCGCAACGTTCATGCTATTTATTCAATACTTTAATTTTCAATCGTGATAATATGTACAAATTATTAAATTGTGATATTTCACGTACTCATATCTCTCTTTAAATGGACAAATGTTCAATAATATGATAAATTAGATTAATAGCTGCAGTTTGGACAGTAATAATACGCATAATACACTATATAGTTTGTATAATGTTTATAAATCGTTCTTGATTCTCTTTTATATTTTTTATTTTTTTTTTATTTTTTTTTTTAAATCATTTAACTACATAATGTATACTGACGTAATAAAAAGTAGGCCAAAGTTGCATACAGAAGGTTTTTGAGGAAAATATATTGCCTAAGTTAAATCATGTCAAACGTTATATTACACTAAATATAACACATACGGATAACCATGTGCAGGAGTATGACTTTTTCGCTCGCACCGGAACATTTATAATTTATATTATACGATAAGTAGAATGTAAAAAAAGAAATTTAATATTTTTGGTTTGGTATCATATCTTATATAGCTATTAATAAATCAATATAATGCGATTATTTTATACATAGATATCGAATATAATATTAGTTACATGAAACAAAGAATAAATAATAATGAACTAACTAAGGATAATTTGACATTATAATACGTATTATAATATTAGTTCTAGATTTTTAGATGATGAGTGTGTCAAAGCTATTAGTTTTCTATGATATGTTTTCTTTCTCTGAAAACATTTTTCTGTTTAGTGAAATTGCTCAAAATTGTTTACATCATACCTCAAAAGACGTGGATTTTTCGCTCGGTGATACTTTATTTGACGAATTTGTCTACATTCCCGCCAGTATTTCATAAAAATAAAAATAAAAAAATCGAAATGTCGGTATAATTTTTATTGATTTCAGAGTTACCGTGACTTCAGAGGAAAGAAAAACATCTTACCAGTTTACTGAGTTCTACTCAGAATCGTTTTTGATTGCAATTATTTATCGTTAATTCCAGTGTGATAAAAACTAAATCATCCTTCATTATGTACCTACCATCAAACTTCCCACCTACAACGGTAGTCTATAATATATGTATATCTAGGTGCGCAATATGTCCGGATATATTTAATTTATTTTAGAGCCTAACTACATGTACACTTTAGTAATTATATAGTTTTTTTTTTTTTTTTATATATAGCTTCACTTTTCAATTATACGTGTTGATTAATGATTCGAACATAAAACTATAATAAATAGTTTTTAAACATCAAGCTTTTTTTTTTTTCAACATTAACAGACGTTGGGCTTTTTTATTATACTAAATGCGACTGTTAAAATGTATGAATCACTATTTTTGAATTGTCTAACGTATATTATAATATTATTACGTTTATACCTATTATATATAAATTATATATATATCAAATATTATAGAATAACGATTTTTATTTTATAATTTCATAGCCTAAAACAATATGTTAGAACTATTAAACTATATAATTGTTATTAGTTATTACTGTTTAATTATAATAATTTAGTTTTTCATTAATTTAAAATCACGAACGTCAATCTACTCTATCTGATATATTATATTGATATTTTAATGAATACGCATAGTTAATAATTCAAGTTTGGTTAATATTGCACCTATATTACGAATATTTGTCAATTATATAACTGCGGCGCGGCTCGTATGATTAAAAATGATTAATAATTATAATAGGTAGTAGGTATACTATAATATATTATATGCTTGTTAGTCATCATCACGTTGTTTATTATGAGCGCATAAACCTGCAGCAGTCTGCAACAACCTCCATCATTTACTGTCATACATATTAGCTAGTAGGTATACATAATGTATATACATATATATATATATATTATATTAGTTAAAAAAAGAAAACACCTAAGGTCGAACACGAATAACTAAAATATTTTTTGAAAGATTACAGTTACAACTTACAACCGAACACACTATAATTATATTTTATTTTACAATGTAAGGTTAATACCTACATTACTTATACCTACTGTTTTCAGTGCAGACTAAATTCCGAGTTTTAGTGGGTGTGTGTGCCACCCTACAACCGCTCACCCTGTTTTAGCCTATAGCTAGTAAGGAGGCACGGAGGTTCAGGAGGAACCGGAGCGGCAAGCCGGTCCGGCGTTTCCCCGTGTCGTACTAAGGACCACAAGACCGCAGAGCCCCGAAATAACCGAGCCTCACGTACCAATGGGTTCTGGCCGCGCGCTCCCCCGCCGTTGGTTCGGCCGCAGCCTATCTCACTGCTTTCCGTTTTTGGTCACGGACAACCTTCGGTGTAGCGTGAACCCGCCGAGAAACCGTTTTCAGTATAGTTTTTGGTGAAATTTACGTTTTGATCATTTCCGATGTGGGGAATGTAATGATTTTTGTAGTTTTTGTTTTGTAAAAAAAAAAATGAGACGTATCCGATTATCTGTATGTGGAAGATTTAACACGTCCCAATAAAATTCTCATCGAAAAACAATATAACACATAACATTTGAAGTAGATAATAAAAATGACTCTCATTTATAAGAAAAACGGTAAAACTCTAATATTTTTTTTATCCTGATAACTTAATTGTAAAATCAATTTAATCGTAAACACAATATTTTTAAAACGTTTCGTTTTTTATATGCTGAAGGGTTTTAGAAACAGTTGTCTTATTTTTTTCACGGATCCGCTTGTTTTTGCGTCCGAAAAATGTAGTTTATAACATCATCATCGTTACACATTTTTTTTTTTTGAAATTTAATAGAGCATGCTTACCGATCATTTTTTTTTTTGACAATTTTTATAGGATGTAATAACATATATATATAATATAAAAATGCACTATGTTCAAGTTCGATTTTTCGCAATATCTCACTAACCATTACAAAATATATCCGTCCACTCATTGCCATCGCGAAGCAATATAATATCTGATTCAAACGCGTACTGTAATAAAATAAAGTCTCTTCTATTTATCTATACGTATATCAACCACACTGCAGTTATGATGTTATGTAATTCCAAAAGATATTATATTAATAATAGTATTGATACATACACACGTCATCCTTGGTACAATATGTATAAGCGAGTAGTAATATATTGTACAGGGTGATTAATACTCGGTAACACGCTCAGTGTTTTGGAAAATCAAAATCAATAACGGGTAGGAAAATAAGGGTGTCAAAAAATAACAGTAACGTAACATTTTAAAACGATTTGTTTCGTATACATTTACCCCCCCCCCCCGCCAAAAAAAAAAAAAACAAAACAAAACAAATTCCGATAAAAGTCCTAGATAATAAGTAATGTCTTATCGACGATTGATCACTCGTGTACATAATATTATAATAATATATTTATTTTTTTTTTTTTTACAAACGAAATATGCAAAACGAATATTATGTGCCGATAATAGCTGCGACTCTATAAGTATACCTGCGCCTACACGCGCATTTCGTTATTATAGGCACCGTCAAGAACAAACCTAGACCTTTGACTCGCCCGTGTACATAATAATATTATAATGCCCGTGCAGGGGCTATATATACCTATGTATACACACACGTTTTTGTCGTTCATTAGCCGCGTACGTAAATTAAAATAATATTATTATAAATAATACGCTCCTGAGCAAGGCGGGCAATAATAATAACAGCAATGCAACGACGACAATCGCCAATATTTATATATACGTCTGTGCGCGTTATCCATTAACGATTCAGGAGACGTCACGAATAGCACGAGAAAATGAGTATATAGGTAGGTACGTTAAAATATTATATAGAAAACCGCCTCGGCGCATAATATGATGACAATAGTATTATATTATTACGATAAAATTTACGACAATCGTCGGTTCGGAAGTATAATAATGTTATATACGTATAATAGGTACATAATTCGAAAAGTAATGACAATTCGATATTCTCACACACACGCGGTGCCTACTTATATAATAGTAATAAATATTCGATAAAAATTGTTGTTGTTGTTGTTGTGTACATACCTACAGGCCAACAACAACAAAAACAACGGAAACGGACGGAGAATTTTTTTTTTTTTTTAATTCTTCGTCGCGACGACGACAGCGCCGCAGCACTTTCTTTGGACAATAATATTCGATCGCCGTCGTAAAAGGTCGCGGTCGCCGTACACTGCGGCGGCGGCTCGGCGTTTTCTTGTAATCCTTTCCCCGATGATTTACAACCGACGCGAGCGTACGTACACTGCACAAGAGCCGTTTTTGATTGAAACACCAGACATGGTATACCGAGAGAGAGAGAAAAAAAAAAAAACGTGTATTTTATTCCATCGGCGGCGCGGTGTACCGCAATAATATCCTCGTATTTCTGGCGTGTGTGCATATACGCGTACTCAGCCCGGGTACGTTATAATGTACGTGACGGGCCCCGCACGGAGAGACGCGGCGCGGCGGTTTTTCACATGGACGTTTCCGAACGCGACGGACGGTGTGTGTTTTTTTTTTTTTTTTTTTTTTTTTTTGTTGCTCTCTCTGCACCTATCGGGGTTAGGTACATTGTCGCGGCGGCACACGCTAGCGGCGGCGATTATTTCGTTTCGAAATATTCACAAGACGCGTACCCGTTATACTATTATTGTTATTACTATTATTATTATTATTATTATTATTATTATCGTAAAAGTCCGCGTACCGTATACCCCGACCTAGGGCTAAATACGGCTCGCGGAAATAACGACGATATTACGCATAATAACGACTATAACCTAACCGAGTAGTGGTTGAGGGGGGGGGGGGGGAGGAGAAGAAGAAAGAAACCGGAAAACGCGTTCGGCGCCTCGTGATGATGCCGAATTCGTACGGTCGAGAAGAGCGGTCGGCGAGTGAGTACACGGGCATTTCGTGGAAACGGACTCCGCGCGGCACAGGATACGCGCCATTGCTGTAATACACGTACACGATAATAATAATAATAATAATAAACACCATCTGGATTTCTTTAATTAATACCGCCGTATACGCCATTATCCGGCCTTCCCCCGACAATGTTCCCGCACCGCGGAAGGTTTGATAAACGATGTCGGATACCTTATATTATGTGTATACATACATTATTATACAGTCGGCGGAATCGTGATCGATTAGTATTATAGTACCTATCCTGTAGAGCGTTGATTTTTTTTTTTTTTTTATTACTCCTACATTATTTTCGAAACCGCGATACGCATCGCGCACGTTTCGCCGTCGTAAACGCATTTTTCCGCGCCGATATATTAAACAAAAATCTACACGACCAGTAGGTATATACCAAATAGGTATTATGTTATTGTGTTCTAACGCGTAAAACTCGTAAACATACCCGCCTATTATATTATTTCGAGTACCTATATAGCGTATACTATTATTATTACTATGCATTATAAATACTTGTAAAATTGTTTGCGCGCAGCAATGAAGAAAAAAAAAATATCAAGGGTAAAAATATTTTCAAAGTACGAACGAATCCCGTATACATAGCTGGGCGATCGACGTAACGTAAAAGACACGCATCACCTCGGAAATAGTATTGACTTATTTTTTTTTTCTCGAAATGTATAATGGCTATCTAAAGCGTTACATTATCGTTATTTTATGCGTCACCCTTATTTTAGGAGATGAAATCGCTATCCGATTTTGACTTTCAAATATAACGAACTACATTAACGATTGCATAAATATAATACGAAGTTTAAGTTGAAATAAATTTCTGTGTTAAAAACCGATGATTTCCGTTAACGCGTCGACGAGATATATTACACTTTTAAGTTTGCCGTATTGTCGGTAGGGATAGTGTAGGGGAGCGCACTATTCAAACGCAGTGCGTATATACTACGATTTAAACCAAAAAATAAAGGAAAAAATTATCCGAGACACAATAATTGTAAAAAAAAAAAAAAAAAAAAAAAAAAAATGCTATAAAAGTTGACTTTAGCCTTCGTCTCCTCCAGGACCAAACATGTAATACACCGATGTGTATAATTTTCGACTCATTTGTATATGGTTTTTATTTCTTTTGCGCATCGTTGTCATTTTTCAGACAAATATTTTCGTTAGGCACACCGTCGATGTCGCAGGAAAATATTGTCATCTGATATTATTTTTCGACCCATTGCATCTGCACTGCAATATGCACAGCGACATGTACGGTGCACCTATACACAAAATTGAACATTTCTCGAATACCAACGGTAAAATCTTACTAGCATTATTCAATATTAAACAAATTCTTATCTAGTACATTCTAAACGTAAAAAATCGATTTTTACAGCTTACAATTCGTTATTTTCGAAATTAATTTCACCGCGCGTTTATAATTATAAATTAAACATAAATGGTGTTTTTCAAAGACTGCTGCATTATCGATGCAAGTTCCAAATAACTCTATACCTATGCGTATTTCGGATGTACCTGAATGAAATATTATTATATAAAATTATAAACGTGATTTTTCTATACGAAAATTATACATTCATATTGTTTGTTATTCCAAAAAAAAAAATAATAATAATAATATATTGGACGTAAAAAGCAATGAAATAAAAACCATAATGAATAGTCATTGTTAATTTATAGTGGGTGTATATATTGAATATAAAATATACGTACCTATGCAAAAATGAAACGCTATATAAAACAACCGCGTTTATATTTATATACGTATTTTTTTTATTTTTTTTTTTGCTTAAAAAACGAAAAATTAAAATAAAAATACAATCGTTTAAAAAATAAAATCCTATTGATGTGGCACTACCAAACTTGTGAATGGAGAATCACTGATTTTAATTATACAGCGATAATTATACACATGGTTACATTAATTATTGGTAATTATACTACATTAGGTTTTTTTTTTTTTTTGGTCATACGATAAAATAAATTGGAAATCAATAAAAAAAAAAAATGTCCAAATATACTTCATACAACAGATAAATGATAATAAACCAGTCACTTTTATAGGAGGAGAGGCATAACTTTATACTAATATAGGCAAGCTAACGGTACACATTTCTTCTCTCAACTTACCAGAGTCGGCCAAATAGACTTTTATTTCAATATTAAAAACGGTCAAATTGAAATGACATGTATACCTATAGATGACTGTATCACCTACGCAACATAATAATTTTCAGTTTTAAAAAATAATTCACCAAATTTAGTAAAACATTTTTACTTCAACTATATTTAACTATAACAATATTCGTTAACAACACGAATATCAAACATCCCACCCTGATTATATGCTTTTTGGTTACATAATAATACTATCATACTTCAACTGAAACATTCACCGTTTTCACAAGCCAAATAGTTTTGTGCGCATAGAACGTATACATGTAAAATACAAATTAATAGTTGAAGTTGTACAGTATATTTGAATAGCTTTTGTTTTTTCAAATCTCATAATAATAATAAAATAAACGTAAACATTTTTTTCTTCTGAAATGTAAAATAAAAAAAAAAACTTTAAAAACTATCTTGAGCAAAACTTAACATTTTCCATATTATGTAAAACATTTACCTGACTTAACTTCAGGGAACGAACCATAACGAAGTTAACAGACTGATTAACTACTGCCTTCGAAAAATAATATAACTTGCTGACCGACACGAAGAACACTTAGCTTAAAAATACTTGGAACTTCGTACCGTTTATTACAGTAGATATTGTAAAATAACAACTTATAAGTGAAAATCTCTTAAGAATACTCTAGAAGAATTATTGTTTTTTGACTGAATGAAAATGTCGTACATTCATGTTTTGTGAATGTTCTATTTTTTTAGAATAGTGTTTTATCTACAGAGTTTATATTCGTTAATAATGATATTTCCAATACAAGAAAACAACGTCTTTGTTTTTCTTTAATTAATTATTTACATTATTATTCATAGAAATAGAATCGATAGGATTTCGGCATTATACCGATAAATAAATAAAAAATACCTATGTATAAAGTTCAAAGAGATGTAATAAATTACTATAATACATCGATATATTTCCATCACGCGCGTGTATTCCGTCTCAACATAGTTCAAACGTCAAAAGGACTCGTGGCCTTTACATTTCGTTAATATTATGCATATTATAATTTAATTTCTTTCATAACGCTACGTGTTTATTTTAATAAACCTATCATCGACAAATACGATTAGGTATCTATACAGCGTGTTACACTCGAATGATAATACGAAATACTTCACCAGCGGGTGAGGGATTTTTTTTTTTATAACAAGATCGGAGGTACTAAGCTACACATTTGGCGCCTATTTTCTAAATGTCAACCCCGTGCATAATACAACATGCATTTTCTTAAACGTCAACAACTATTTCAAATATCAGATTTGAACAATAATTCTATATTTTTTTCATACAATATTTATTTCGTGGTACTGCGCACTATATACAAATAGTAACGATATTTCTGAACGATTTTTTTTCAAAATGATATACAATAAATGAGTGATGGTATAAATATATAAGTACATTGAATTGGTTTATAGTCAGGCAGCCACGACGGCGACGACGAATCGATAAATTATATTTACATTTTCGAAAACCCGATTATTAAAATCGTATAAAATAAAACCAGAGTAAACATATTTTAGATATTTTCATAGTTTCGCAACGGTGTTTTCTAACCTTTTTTGTCACTAGCAACCACTTAAATAACTTTCGATAGGTCACGAGGTTTTTTTTTTTTTTGTACATAGAAAAATCAGTTGGCGGACATAACAACGAAAAACCGTGTTTCTGTCAACATTATGAAGACCTCGTATAAAACGAAAAAAAAATTACTCAGATTCATCACGGAACTTTTTTACCGGAAAAAAATGTTTTAACCACCAGTTGGTAACCACTGCTCCATAACTTATCATACATTGATAATTTCGATCGGCCCATTGACTTATTAACTAGTGAAGTTCGAATGTATATTAATCAGACGATATCTGATAAGCAAAAAGTGGTAACCAGGAGAAAAAAGCGTAGTTTATTTATTTCTGATTAGTTCCGGTTATCAATGATTCAATTTTAGTCAACAGTATTATCAATTAATATTTAATGTTATTCTAAAAGTTTTCATATAATTACTATATACGTTATGATATTTGCATAATTGCGTTCGTTTTCTTCAAATTATCATGACTCATGAGCCCTGAGTAGTGTAATTTATTATTTAAATATGTTTTACAGAACTTCTGAAAGTTGAATTAACTACGTATATATTTATAAATTAAGATGATGTGATACCCGAATTTATTGTCTCAGTCCAAATAACGGGTAACATAGTAAAGCCACGCTTACGCAGACTGAGTAGATTGGTAATCCTTGAAATATTTATAAACACAGCTGCATGACCTTTTTTGTTGATCGAATTGTATTTTGTGATATACCTGTTCGACATTTAATTATAACAAATCGATTATAAAAACACTGAGTATGAATTAAATATTTGCGAACCGATAATAAATTTACAACGTTTATAAATTATCGCTTAATCGATTAGTCAATTGTTCAGTCTCTAAATTACTCAAGTCATCTATCTCAATAGCATGTAATTTTAGAATGATTTCCTGTCCTGTCCGATTTCATTATTAGTAATAATGTAATTCGTAGTCTGTATACGCATTGATAAAATATCCGGTGGCCACTCTTTTATTATAAGCTCTCTATAGTAGGTATATTATATTATAATAATTCACGACGCGCATGTGATAATCACGAATTCGCGGTTATAAATTACAGTAGAAACATGAAAATTTTGTTTTTTCTTCTTCCAAGGATGACCTTTTTTGCTTTTAGTAAGTCCGTCTGATTTTCAAGTAATACGATACGACGTGTATGCACTAACTATATAGTTAATAAGCATACGGTTCGGTCGATATGTTATTATAATACTCGATTTATAAAATAAGTATAATATTAATAATATAGTCATAAAACGCAACGGGAGTTTTTTTAAACGATTCTATTCGACCCGCGTCTGCATAAGTACGTGCAGAGTATACAGCAATTATATTTCGGCGAAAATAACGCGTCCTTAATAAAATACAAAATGTTATATTATACGCTGGTAATTATTTACAAGACGGCTAATATCGCATGACTATAACTTGGCGGATACCAGTTTAAAATATTATGTTCAATAACTTTTCTTTTTTTTTAGGTGTGATCAACTCGTATGTACATACATAATATTTCCGTTGTACGAACATATTATATATATATACATATATATGTCTTACAATAATATGTAGTACCGGATTACCGGATTTTATGTCCCGAGGTGTTGTTTGCTATTAGAATAAACAAGGCCGCTTTATATATTATACTAATTTAAACATAAAAATATTTATAAAAAAAAAAAAAGTCTCGAAAACAAAAAGCCACTAAAAACCATTATACAGATACGTGAACTGCGCAGATATGCCAGCGACTGGGCAGGCTGACTGGCTGGCTGGCAGTTAAGTCTGTAAAAACTAAATAGTAATAAAAAATTTTAATCATTTTATTTTTCATACATATACATTAAATGACGAGAAATATTTTCCATAAATAAATATCTTAAAATCTCACGCGCGTTAAATTGTATTATATACACCGAAAAATTATGTAAATATGATGCAGTTGATATTTTTTTTTTTTTTTTTTTAAGTGTGCCCATTATAATATTATTATACTATAAATATTATCGTTGCGTTATTGTTTTTTTCCTTTTAATTTTAAAATATCTTATATGTAAATAAAATTTAATTTTTTGATTAAATATTCTTAATGCCATTCGTATACGAATATATTTTGGTGAGTACTACAGAATATTATTATCTTTTTTTTACATCGAATTATTAGAGTGCTCACGTGTTATAATTTTATAATATTTTAGCGATACTTTTATACAGATGGAAAATCGCCACAATCCAAAAGTTCAAACCTTCACGGGGAAAAAAATTAATATTATGATGTCGCGTTTAAATACGTAACAGATGCCAATAGATCCAAATCACCTCGTAAGTGTATAAGTATAAACAATAATAAGTAATGTTGCATCCTATCATATATAAAGTGATTCACTAAGCGTACTCACCCCATTTTTTCAGTTAAATTTCGCATATATTCAAATACTGATTTTTAGAATTTTTAGGTGTAGTTAAAGACGATATTTTAAAATACTTAGTTATTTTCAACATTTAAGGAGTATTCTGTGGCATTATAAACTTTGGATTTTCAAATAAGAACCTATATTAAAAACTCCATAAATAGATTTATTATTTTCGTCAACCCGTTAACGAGATATTTCATTTTTAAATTTAGGTAGGTGGTTAAGTAATGGAACACTAATAAAACGCCGCGAGCCGTGCCCCCCAAAAAATAATACTCTACTACTCTCCCCTTGAATCCCTTTTTCGGGGGTTGAGATGAGAGTTTGGTGCATAGATTTAAACTTTTATTTGATAATAATAGTAACTTTTTTTTTTACAATATATAGGTAGGTACATTCGAATATTATCTTTTGTATGTGTGTGTGTATGCGCATTAATATAAATTAAAGGACTCAACATCGTGGTCATTGGCCAAAGGTTATTAATATATAATATACATTTCATATACCATTTCGTCCGTACAAGTCGTTATCATTCACATAACATAAATTAACCCGCGGCAAAGATAAATAGTAGACCGCGAGCAAGACTAGATGGGCCGAATTCACGGTCGTTCCCCCAGTGATTTAGGGTCTGCTGTTAAACCGCACCACGTGTGTGTGTGTGTATGTGTAATCCTACAACATATAATTTTCATTATTTCGGTTTAATAGGTTGTAAAAATAATTAGATGAGTACATATACCCACCAACAATAATATATTATTATCAAGAACGAGCGAACGACTCTGCAGCAGATAATACGGATTATAGTGTTACTGTAGTCAGTATCGAACATAATATTATTTATATATAGATATAAAAGAAATTTGCCTAATATATTTATTAACATTTATAAATAAATTAGATTAGTTTTCGATGATTTTAGGCTCTGGCTGTAGAGAAGAAAAGAAGCTTCTAGTTTCACTAAGATGTGTATTTTTTTTTTTTCTTTATTAAAATTATTATAACTCAAGATCTCAACTCAACTCCTAGATTAAGGAATCAGCAATTTTTTTGGTTACGGAAAAACCATCATGTCTCATATAGACTTCGATGGTTATTTTTTGGTGAAAAATCCGTTAACTTCCTACAGATCACGTTAAACCCAATTTGTTCAATATTATCGTCTCAAACTATAAAATAACAAATAAAAAAAATAAATGAAAAAAAGTAATTTTACATCATATTTTTTTTTTATATATATATAATTATTTGAAATTTAATGGAAAATCGGAGTACACTGCGGTCTGTAAAGTATCGTTGTTAATCAATTGAAAACAAAATTATAGGCAAATATAATGTTGATCCACAATGTCAAATTCGTCCGTTTAACAACCATACTTTTTCCCCTAAATGGGCGGTAAAGATTAGTGGAAAAGTCTTATTTATAAAGAATTTTTTTAGGTTAAAAAATGAAATGTTCTTATTTTACAAAATCGGGGAGAAAATTCGGTTATCCAGCGCCGAGAACCCAATAACAGTGGCCAAACACCGACTTTTATACGTTATTGTCATTTTCTTGGTTTAACTCGGTGAAAACACACGCCATTAAAGCCGTTACACCGAAAAGTTATGTCCGATTATTTGGAAAATGTATAAAAATGCGACTGTATATTATACATTGTAGAATCGTTTTCCGTTACATTATATTATGTACAATATCAAGTGTACACAACGGCCGAAATATACGTGTCCCGCCGTCAAAACTCGAAATTCTCCTCGGCGTCGTCCACAATCGGTCTTGACCACAATGATAATAATAATAATAATAATAATGTACATGTGTGTAAATGGCTCGCCCATTTTAGCAGCGCGTGTGATTACGTGCTCCCCCGCACCCGGTAACCCACCGGTCGTCGAAAAATATTGTAACGATTTATACGCGCGGAAGGTTTCGAGTGGTCGGGGGATAGGCACGTTTCGAAAACGTGCTAAAGAGGCGTGAGATAATGACGACGATAATATCGCGACGGACTCCCGGACCCTTCCCCTCCGTCCATCTACACCCCCTCCCGAAAACGCTTCTCTACCGCGATCGTATCGCGTCGTCGTCCCCTTATCCGTTTTCCAATAAAATAATAACAACATAATATTATAATATAATGTATAGCCTCGCCGAGTGTGTTCCTGTACGCTGCACTCCGGACAACAATAATAGTATGAACGCGTTGTATTAGATCAAATATACGAATATAATCATACATTGTGTACACCGGCGGCGCGGCGTCGGTAGTCGAGAAAAAAAAAAGAAAAAAGCGTTCGGAAACGGGCCCCTGCGCGTACCCTATTTATTGCAGGGCAGTGGCTGTTTTAGAGTACGGTCAGGACGGACAGCTGCCCGTGTCAACGTTTTTCGTATTCACGTGTTAATAATGTTCAATGGTGTGTCGTTTTGATTAGTGAAATCATTAGTCGAAAAAATGTAAACATTTCTTTAGCTTTTTTTTCATATTTTTTATTATCCTGATAAATTATAAAAGATTCTACTAGTGTACGCGGTATTAATTAGAAAAAAAAAATTTAGTAATTTATATATTTTGTCTTTTTGTTGTAATCTATTCGAAATTCGTAATCGTAAAAATCTGAAATTTTCACAGAATACTTATATTAGGACTTTTTTGGTACAATTTTGAAAAAAAAACAAGCTATTTTCTGAGCTATTCATTTGAAATGTTCGCACTATTTTTAGTTTTTATTTGGTTTTATAAAATCGTTTTTTTTTTTAAAAAAAAAAAAAAAAGTTATTGTTTGTGTTATGTTAAGACAAAAACATTTTGGACTATTGTAGACTTTTCCGATTTCAATGAAAAATAAACTCTTCCCATAGTAAATTCTTCTGAGTCTCAAAAACATACATTTTACAGTCTCGCCCACATACAATACAATTATAAAATTGTAATATGATTTTAATTACAACATTTTAAATTATAATAAATGATAAAAATAATATAACAGAAATACTTTTATTTAGCTGTAATAATTTTGTTTGCATAATATTATAATTGTCAAGCTATAATAGTCGAAATACTAACAAAAACAAAAAATGATTATAATAATATTCAAGTCACAAAAAATTTAATTATTAAATGTAATATTTATAAAATACAAACGTACAAATATGTAACTTCACAGCATAGCGTAGCAAACAATTAAAAAAAACTCAGTAGTATTGTCATATACACTTTAGATATAAATACTATACTAATAAGTAATACTAAAGCAGACCGAGGAGAATTTACTATAATTATAAAAATCGATACATTTAACTCAAACTATTTGAGAGTATAAAATTAGATTGTGCCTATAACCTACTAATAAACTTAGAAACTCATTAAAGTTGCTTAAAATGAGTGGACGAATGCTTCTCATATACCTACTATTGCTTATACAAAAGTATAGAAGAGAGGGTGGAAATAAGTTGAACCCATATACTTATTTTTTCATAACATATTTCTTCTTCTGGCTTTTACGACTCTCTAACAATTTATAATAACAATTTTTTATAAGGTATACGTTTTATTCTTTTAATTTGATATCTTATTTTTAATCGCTTTTCTGATCTAAATGTAAATATAATATTTGCATGTATATGCTTTGAGCATTTGTGTATATAGCATTTAAAATACTAACAATATACTAAAGTAAGTTTAAAATGGAAAAATTAAAATTTTTTTATACACACATTTTAATAATGACAAAATTATTATGTTGCGACATATACATTTAACAAATTTAACAGAAAACATAGTCATTGTTATATATAGTCATATATAACAAGTATTTTTAGCAATAACAAGCTATTATTTATTGATAACAAACTAAATTATGAGATTTAGTTGCACTTTTAGTTCAGTAATTAGGTACTCAATTTAAATTAAAACAATATAATAAAACATAAAAGTTCTATGCGTCATGTGGCCTAATTAAAACGATAAAAAATATTTATTTATACAAACAAACGTCATTATTGTGAAACTAATGAAAAAGAAAAAAAACCAAAAAATATCTAAAAATTTTTTATGAAAACCACCTATATAAAATCGATAATGTTTATATATATGTAATATAATATTATAAAAAGGATATATTATTTTGAGCAAAATAAGTATGGAGGTAACGGAAAATGTAAACTACATAAAAAAGTGGAAGAATGCCACCTCCCACTTTGACCACCAATACACCTACACAAGACAATAATACTATTATATTGGTCCGATGGCATATCGAAAATCGTCTATTAAATTTATATGTCGTCGACGTGGGTGGGAACAAAACAGTTTTGGGGCTAAAGGAACAAAAAAAAAAATAAAAATAAAATATGTACCTGCACAGCTCGGGGCCGAAACACCGTTCGGTCTATTATTAATATATTATTATTATTATTATTATTTTTGAAATGGGTTTGACACGTAAATTATCGCGTGCAGAAAACGATTTTTATATATCTATTATATACGTATAATATAAAGAAGACCTACGAAACACCCTTACCGAATTAATAGGGCTTTCCCTTCACATTAAGGAGAGGAGCAAAACATGGAATCTATATAATATAATGGCGGATAAATGCTGGTGACATATGGGAAACGCGCGGCATTTTCAATAATATATTGTAACAGTTCCAAATAATAATACGTAGGTACCTACTTATAAACCTACTTTTTTCACGCCAAACATCGGTTTAGTGTGTTCAAATATTCTAATTATTTTTTTTTTGTTTCCCTTAACTGCAGAAAATAAGGAAACACAATAATTCTCTATAGAATAAATGATGGAATTTCGATACATAATTATTGTAGCAATTAAGTTAACAAAAACTGGTTAAAAAAAAAAATAAATAAATAAAATGTCACTCGCAAAAAAAAAGACATATACTTACATATTTTCTATGTGACGTGTAAATGTGTGGTTTTTTTTTAATACATTAACATTTGGACTTTTCTATTTAAAAAGAAATCGAAAGTATTAAACGCACCAACAGGTTTAGGCAGGAAAAATATTTTTAGGCAGTAAAATTTATCATAATGTTTTTGCAGTTTTCTAAATTCGGTATCATATAAAATTGTATGTATCTACTCACTTAAAAAATATCATCAATATGTTTTTATTATACAAACATGTTTTGATATTTAAATCTTCCATATTATATATTATATTTGATTTGCGTTACCACGGTTCAAAGTTACGGGGGTTTAGCGAGCGTAGGAATCAGAGAGTAAAGTCCGTAGTATTTTTACAAACCGTAAATTAATTTGACCGTTATTACATTTTACATAAGCTACGTTGCAGAGGAAAAAAAAAATCCGTGAACAGGGTTTCCTTCCTCCTATTTTGGATAGTAGAAACATATCTTTGTAAAACAGTAAATAATCGAACACTGCATAATACTACAATTTTCCTACTTCTAAAAAATAAGAAATAAATAAATACACCCTCAATCACCCGCATCTACAATATGGTTAAACTTATATGAAAATTCAACTAAATTTGTATCACTTTAATTTATTACAAAACAGCTCTGAATCCCGAGTTTGAGTTGATTTAATTTAAAAGATGACACTAAAATTATCCAAAACCAAAAGTAACAGAAAATAGATAAATATAGCAGACAAAATACAATGCAATATTCTATATTTTCTGGGAAAAATTTGTCAAAAATGACGACAATTAATCTTTGTAAAAACCAATTTTCTGACTATATACACTCTGCGGAATCTGAAAAAAATGACGATAATGTAATTTTGTCCGCTATTTCTATGCGAGTTTTTAAACATATTTTTCGCGTGTGTATATTCAAAATTCTTTCCAAGACGCACTCACCGAAATATGTATAGTATATTTTTAATATGTATGTATATTTTGAATTTTTTCAAATGATATCGTACACGTATTATTATTATATATATATATATATATATATATAGGTACTATAACTACAAACATGTTTTCGAAAAAAAACTTTTAGTAATATTATCACAAATATTGGCAAAAAGACATTTGTTAGTAGGTATAATGTTACATAAAAACCAGCTATATAACATTTATTTCTATTTAACATAGTATATTGATGTGTACGGAACAAACAGATTTTCACGGCGACGTTACCCGTGACAAATTCAATTCGCGTACATTAAAAAAGAAATAATATATATTTTTCGTCCATGTCATCAAGGTGACTTACGCGATTAATAACAAATATATTTCTAGTTGAAAAGAAAGGTCCGATCTCGTATTAGCAACGAGATTCTTATATAGTATAGATGCAGGGTTAGGCAACATTATACTAAAAAAAAGTATCTTGATACGTGATACTTTTAAATTTTGTTTAAATTCAAAATCGATGTGGTGGATATTTTACTTCAGCAACTTACGATTTTTTTAGATTCAAAAGTACAAAATAAAATGTAATGATAATTGATTAATAAATAAGGTATAAACGATTTATATAATAATCAATGTAATTAATGTTTAAACGTTTATTAAATGTTAATTATACTGATGAATTATATTGCTTGCCCTTTAAGCAAAACAAAAAAAACTAATAACCGTTCAAATATTTTATATACGAACGACCTTTTTATGTTTTACATTGTTTTAAATTTTTTTTTTTTAATTATACTAAAACATATTTAAGTATCTCGCACTATTTTTTTAAGCACATAAAGATAATCGATACTGCAATTAAAAGTATCTGGATTCCAGATCCAAGATACATTGCGTAAATTAAAAAGATTATGCAATTGTATCTATACGATACTGCCCAACCCTGGATATAGTGTGTTCGATAAGCACTATACCTACACTATAATATTTATTACACACGATTTTCTCCATGTATGTCGCGGCGGACACATTTCCATTTGATTTCCATCCACCGCGATAACACAGTATACGCCTAATGACCGGTTAATATTCGAAAAGCGTTCAGCCGCAGTGCACAATATTACAATCGTCGATGACGGTTAACCGTGACTGTGCGACAATCGAAACGCGCGTTAATCAAATATATTGAGCTTTTCGTTTAATAATAATAATAATATGTAAGTATTATAATATTTTATACGTATGTATAACGATATATTATAATATATAGGTATGTGTCCTTCCTGCAACAACAGTACCAGCGGCAGCGCATTCGTATCTATTTTACACATAAATTACCTATACCCTATATATATATATCATATACATATATTATATAGTCGTGTGCACATGTTTTTTTTTCGCTCGGACCATAAATCACATAATATATGTGCGTGTGTGCGCGTGTGTGTATGTGCTATGCGTGTATCTGAGTAAAATATTATACCCAACAGCCTGCAGCAGCTTCGGTCCGCGGGTGAGACGCAGTGCTACAACGACAATCCATTGTGCTTGGGAGAAGTTGCCCAATTATTATTATAAATAATATTTTATAGGTAGTAGCCACCGACGCGAGTAAAGCCACGGTCACGCGACGACAGTTAAATGTGATAGTCGCTGTCGCGATATCCGTTATCGCAATAGTTATATACTGCCGCCGTATGAACAATACAAAAAAAATTATTACCACACTACCGCGAAAGATACCTGATAATACCTACATGTTAATAGTATAGTTCTATCGCGGTAGTAACTATTACGAGTACTAACACCGTGTGGATAGCATATTGTTTGCATTTTCGTTCCGAAATAGCAGAAAATAAATGGCAAATCTCTAGATTATCAAATTTTTAATCAATTTAAACTATGTTCAACTTGTTTGGATAATATTTTCAATAATAATAAAATAATAAAAACAACAAAATATTAATGCTACACTACTTACGCATCACGTCTATCACGTCTAGAATCATGAGGTGAGTTGCCTAAAGTTTAAACAGCTAAAACTACAAGTTACAATTTAATGTTTATCACCTTCAAAGTAGTTTTTCTCAGCATCTACATACTCCTGCATACGTCGTTACTGTTGTTGGAAAATGTAATGCAAGTCACTTTCAGTCAGTCTTCTTAGAAATTCTCTCATTTTCATTTTTACATCGTCAACCAAGTGAAAATGGATTCATTTCAATAATTTTTTTATTTTTGGGAATAGGTAAACATTACGAGGAACGAGTTTTGGTGAATAAAAAAGATGAGATAGGGTAGAAATTTTTTTTTTTCTGTTAACAAAACTTTTAATTGGGGATGCACACATACCTCTAATCATAAGCGTAACAAGAGAAATAGCATAAATGTCGTTTAGGGAGGTGAAAGGGTTTATTTTGGACACTGTCATTAAATTTAAAAATTTTATTTAGGTGCCGATAGCCTTATCGTACAAGTTAGTATAATTATATAAAATGTATGGTTTTATTATGTAAATTATACATTTTTGAAATTGTTTTTTTCCGTTCACCGCTGGTAATTTTAGTATGATAATTAGTAATAATACTATAAAACCATTATTAAGCTGATAATGATAGATAGCTATCTGTCGACCGCAGAAGAATACCTGATATAGTGTTATTGATGATTTAAAAAACAAGGTAAATTTTACAAGGCGAATAATCCTATAAAAAAATAAAATTAATGATTTTAATATAATTTATTATATTATCATCGACTCTCACAAACTTGTATAAAATGTATCAGATTGTTATGTTAATTATATTGTACCTAAGTAGCTTGTTTTTTAATAAACTTATTTACTTATACATAGTTAATTTTTTACACAAAATTAGCTGTAAGTATATAAGTGTTTCATTATGAGTGTGAATCTCAACAGAAATTCTAATCATTTCAATTGTATGACTGTATTGTTTATTTAGTATTATACATCAGGCCTGAGTAGGTATCTATAGCGAGTTAAAATATAAAAAAAGTGGAGTTTGATTTGGTAGGTAACGATTAATTTGGGTAAATTAATTCAATTATCTGGTAATTATTTAAATAATGTAAATATCTTTAAACTAAGAAAATCAATTTGTTTTTATTTTTATTATTATTTTATATTACCTACTGAAGAGATATAGGGAGCAAAGCTCTTCCCCCAATGCTTACTGTGATACACAAGCTTCTTGCATACCCTGAAAAAAAAGGTCTTCCTACGCCTATAGCTCTAATACTTAATCAACGATCTTGTTCAACGTTTTTATTTGTTAAAGACGTGATAGGACGCTCTGGGCGACTGTAGTCTTGAACGCCACGTCTTCTCTTCTACTTCAAAACCGCTTATGCCATTCAAAAACAAAAGCTCGTAACATAACCTTCACCATAACTTTCAATCAATATTTTAAATAATTCCACCGTGGTTTTTTGTTTGTTTTATTTTGGCAATAAATTTAATGTTAAAGTAGTTCAATTTTTATATTAAATTACATTTTTCCGGTAATACTGGATTCGAAAACACAATTTTTATACGGCAAGTAAATGAACGAAATGATAACCAAATTTAATTAAACAAATAGTATATATTTGGGAATGTGCAGCCTAATGATATTTGAATAATCACGATACCGCTAATAGTATGGGTTTTATTAAAAAAGTCTCGTTATTTTTGTGTCACACCTCGTATTCTAGCCATGAATAAAACGCCCAGATAACCGGGTAGGAACATTAAAGGCCATACACATGATCAATATTTAGTCTGCGCCTTGGATACATGGCTGTTTCGGTAGAACATCTATGGCGTAAACACATAATGATAGTATCAGTAAATTATTGTCATAACGATCTTGCTTTCGCGATAACGACTATCACGTTTAACTACCATCGTGTGACCCCAGCTTAAATATAATAATTATAATATAATATATATATATATATATATATGTACTACGGTACACGGGGGCACGTTAAACGCACACTTAAAACATTGTTCACGCGGACGAAAACCTATAATATTATTATTATTATTATCATAAGAGTCGACCATTCCTAATAAAAAGTCATCGTACTCTCACGTATATAAAACACGATGCAGGCGAAGACACACGCGAAGCGAGAATTTCGTTACATTAAAAATATATTATAAAATTATTATTTTAATATGTATGTTTTCCTTCAGAGCATTTTTTCGTATATATTTCGATTATTAGTATGTACGTGTGTGTGTGTGTGTATTTTTATTTTTTTTGAACAAACAATTCGTGTCGTACGTATACGTACATCTGGAGCGTTTCTAACGACGACGGCTTGTCGTTTTTCACGGCGAGGGGCGGCCATGAACGGAGGCGTCGACAGAGTTTTAACGACACTAATGTTTTATATAAGTATGCTGTTGCAATGCGACGACAAAAACAAAGAGGACGGGGGAAAAAATATAATATTTAATTTATAACACTATGCGAGTATTAACAATAATAGTTATAGCAATTTCGAGCGATTTTTACCGTTCTGCAGTTCCAGGGATTTTCATTGTATTTATATATAGGTACGAATTTTGTGTATTAAAATTAAAATATAAATTTAATAACAGGCAATTACATTTTTTTTTTTATCATTACCAAAATTAGTGTTGTGGACGGGCACTAAAGCACAAGTGCCCCGGGCATCAAAAATGTACGTCTCTATCGTTTTTTAGATTTTTATTAGTGATAAGCACTTCTAAATAATTTATGTTTATACCAACGATTGAATATATTTCATTCAAATATTTTTTTCCATAACCGAATAGTTTTATTCGGGAAAACTATTGAATAATTTTTCCTATAGCGAATAGTTAAACTATTCAAATATTTATCTATTGAATATTTCGTTAATAACTCTTCGGTTACGCCCGTCAATAATTTTTTAATATTTTATGTGTACAATTATAACATAATATAATGTGTTAAGCATTGATAGCATAAAACATAAACAAATATAAATCCATCGTATCAATTTAACCGTATATAGTCAAAAATGCATGTATTATAGAACCATGTCAATATAAGTTTAAATATTTACGAAACGATGAATAATTATATACCTCTATGACCTTGAATATCATTACTAACTGGGTATAAAAATAGGACTGCGGCATTTTTTTTTTTTTTTTTTTATGATTTTAAGAACTAGTTTCAAAATGTATGGAAACATTAAACCGTGAGTTTTGGTATAACTTATTTTTGATATTTTTACTATAAAATTGCACATACATTAAATTATCAAATCACGTAGTTATAATAAAAAAAAAAAAAAATAGTAATAATATATAAACATAAAACAAAACAGATCTAAAAATCAGTACAAACAATAATTATCGGCATATAAAAAATAAATAAAATATTTCATTTTACTATTGAATTCTAAAAGAAAGACTTACTTACATAAAAATAATAAATAACGCCAAGTCGATATTTAGCAAATAAATATATACAATAATATATAATTAGATAATTAATATAATAAATTACGAATAAAGAATTCCTTTTGAATCTAAAAATTTGCGAGACACTACAAAAAACACGGTATTTGTGTAAATACGTTTACTATTTCGTATCTTGCCCCAAGATGTCTTGGGATTTATTTTAAAAAAAAGTGTGTGGTGAGACCGATCACTTATCAACAGGGAGCAGGGTATAATAGCACAGGGTACATGTACAGACAGACTGTGCGATTGACAAGGCCGGATTAAGGCCGGGGTGCCTCAGGGCTGAACCTGGAGAACCTGAAAATAAACTCTTTTCATTATAAATTATATAAAATATGTTCGTATTACAAAATTGCTTAACGAACATTATCTACACATAAATTATCACAGCGAACCCTTTATATTCGTAAATCCAGAAAGCATGGTTCCCCTGGCCCTTCCGTTAATACGAGCTTGTCGATTTATAAATTAAGTTTGTTGTCCTGGATAACTAATCGACTGAATTGTAGTTATCATAAACTACAACAATATACCATTTGAATCTAATAATGAGTTGTTTTTGAAATAAATACTGCGTGTCATATAATGACCGTGATGTTTATATTGTATTTTTTTTTTCCATGCGATTTTAGTGAATTAAATATGAAAATCAAAACTGACTAATTACTATCAAAGTGATGTGCGTTATTACGTAAACGGTACAAAATACTTGATTACGAAATGTTCAACTTTTTTTCAGAAAATGTTTAACAAATAGTTGTAATAAAAAATACAGTAAAGACATTGTAATTTTTAAATTTAATTTGATCATTTTAAACGGCCAAATATTTAATAATGTGCACACGGATCAATATGATGGATATTATGTTTTATATTATACGATTATCGTGATAATACCTACACGATATAATTGCTGCGTATCGCAAGCAAAGCTTTTAAATCGACGCTATAATTCAATAATTGAATTAAAACCGATAATTCTTTGTGGGAAAAAAATTAAAATAAAGTTTGGTCAATCACTGTTGCAGCAGTCGCGGCCAAATGTGCTGTGTAACGATTTTACTGCGGTATTCTATCGTCAGTATACATATTCGATTTGATGGGCGTACCCCGTTTCCGCTAAATTAATATTAATCGTTTCCGCCAAATGTATGCACGAGCACGTTTTAGGAACTGTCGATGTATACAAATAAAATGTACGGCTTGACTATATAATATTAATATAATATGTATTATCGCGTTTTAGACATGTGCTCGTCTATTCACAACGATATGGGTCGCTCTGTACCCATAATAACAATAACAATTAATAATAATAAAATATAATACCGAATTCAGTCCAAATCACATTTAGACATCAAAATATACCTAATATTATATTTGAACGTACAAATAAACCGATAAAATCCGAAATAGCGTAAGCTTCCAGTGAATTATTGGCAAAAAATTATCAAAACTAAGGCATTTGTCTAACAAATGACTCATTTATCGAACTTCGGAAATACGGCTTAGAGGTGCATACACGGACCCATTAATCCGCTTGTGCACGTACATTTTTAAATCTACGTGTCATCTACAGGTTCATCAAATCTACATTTGGCTTTGAATTGTGTACAGACAGGCAAACAAATAAAAATACACTTCCAATAACAACACAAAATAATTCAATTTTCAAACCTTCTTCCAGGTTTGAGTTTAAAAGTTTAGGTTTTCTAGCGCCAGTGTTGCTAAGATTAATCAAATTCGTTCGAAATATTTCTTCCTGGTAATCAGATAACGCGGTGCAGGAGACACCTACAGGCTTATAACATGTTCTGAGTTTTAAAACCAAATATTAAGTGTTAACCACCCTTTAGGGACTGATCATTGCAATCATCAAGAACCTATTCTAAGCGGAGCTCGATAAATAAGTAAGGCATTATAGTGGTAGTCACGTTTTATAGTTTACTTTATAGCAAATGTAAAATTACGGAAACAATGATCCAACTAAAATACCTCCGGGCGGAAATTCCGGGTATTTTCACTAACATTTTCACTTATCGTCTGTAGTATTTTCCGAGAGAAAACATAAATACATCATACTAAAACTAATAACTTGTTCGCTGCACTCGAAATCCGAACGTTTCGTAATCCGTAAACGTAACTTGAATAATATATTACAAAATTAACGTTGTATATAATATTATATTTTTTCACGTGCAGTTATATTAATAATTGAAGCAAATTTGAATATATTATAGATAGACATCATAATATTATAGTATAGTTACTATCTGCATAGGTATCTATAAAGTTATTTTTTTTATTATAAAAATCGTATTGTCTAAAAATTCGTATCGGAAAACAAATATAAATTTAGTATTTTTTGATTATGAATAACGGAAAATCGCCAAAAAAATAAAAACGATAAAGTAACTATAATATTGACAGAATACATTCCGTTTGTATTGTATTTTATGAAATTTGATTTTATTGACAGTAGGTATATACTGTTATGGCATGTTGTTAAGCAATGATGAACATCATAAATATTTGCCATTACTCATCAGTCGTACCTTATATAGTTAATATTTGCTATTTTTTATTTATTTTAGTTTAAAAATAAATTTAAACCGGCGATGCGTATTTTTTTTTTTTGTATGTATATAGGTTTATATATTAATAACACTACCAAAGTTAAATAATTAATATTTGGAACTTTTTTTTCTTTTTTACGTAATATTTAATTCAAAGAATATTGTTGTAGATATCTAATAAAGTTTTTGACTTAAAAATAGTATTTTTTTTTTATAAATAAATGATGATAATATGCAAAAATATAGGTAATAAAATACGATATTAATAAAAAAAAAAGTAACTATAATAATAATAATATAGCTAGAATATTTGTTTAAACTTGTAGTCTACATAAAAAAAAAATCGATTTAATTTAAAATATAATCGTAGGTATAGCTGGTACACAGAGTAGGTACACCAACTTTTAAAATTATAATTTGATCAAAATTAACAAAATATTAATACCGTAAATAATTATATTATTAGATTCTGAGCGAAGCGAGGAATATATTGGTTTTACTATGATGTTTTGTGTCAATAAATAACTTTTCTACGAGAAATCTTGCTCTAATAGAAATTGTATTTTCGTTATAGCATTTTTTACCTAATTGGTGCATTGAAGAGCTTATTTTTTGATTTACCTTGTAGTTTTTAATACAAATTGGGAAAATTAGCATTTTTTTGTATAATATTTATTGATTTGGCAATAAAGGAAAAAATACAACTTATAAATAATAATACTTTGCTCAGAATGTTTATCGTTGATATAAATTAAATTACTCTTCCAACTTCCCTTCTAAAACATTGATACACCCATCAGAAGTATCAGCTTTTTATAATACTGATATAATAATAATAATAATAATAATTGTTATAAAATACTCATTAATAATACCTATACTTAATAGTCATCATTATACTGATGATGACAGCAACTAACCTACAGATGAGATATCTGCATACTCTCTACATAATATTCTAAATAATATCTAAAAGTATAAAAAATGAATATTATAGTGTGTATTCAAATTTTTTACGCTTTGATCTCTTTATAAACACGTTTAAAAGAAAAGAAAAAACGTAATATATTATTTTTAATATTAAATAAAATCTATTCTCAAATTACTTTGAAAAGAAAAAAAATGATTAAGCTCTCACGTGTATTTATGGACTTAATCAATCTTTGGTGAATATCTTGAGATGCATCTGGTTTCGTTAACAAAGAAAACATATTGCCGTGAAAACGTTACGGACATCTTGGCGGCGGATAATATTACATTTTTTTTGTCATTTGTTAAAAGTTATTTTTTCCGTCACACATTATAATTTTGCAAAACGTTAAACAGAGAAGAAAACCCGTCATTTGCTTTAAACAGCTATATGGAACCCAAATGAAACCCCGCGTAAGGTATAACGAATATCAAAATGAATATCCCGCGTTGCAGTCTGCACACACACATATACACACAACACACAAATACAAACACGAGAGAAAATTTGCGTTTTAATTGAAGACGAGAAAAATAATAATAAATATTTCATGGGCGCGAAAAATAATAATTCGAATACGAGAATAACGAAATACACTGCAGTCTGCTGCTGCTGCAATGACCACACCTCTCGAAAAGCGTTTTTTTGAATTATACAAATAAACTGTATACTCACAATAACGACTTAAATTGTCGTCTTTATCCATTAATGCAGTGTATATATACAAACGTATACTTACGTTATTTACGAATACATATTTTATAAACTGTGTTAAATTGTAGTATGATATTGTAATATTTTTTTTATATAATTATCTATTAATTAAGTCCAATTTTTTTTACGAAAAATATTTTATCAAAATAATGGTGATATGTAATTTAAAAGAAAAATAAATCTTTATAGTCACGAATAATATATTTAAAAAATGAATAACATTGAATTGAATTAGGTAGGTACTTACGTTCAACGAATAGGTAAGTTAAAAAAAAAAAAATAACGATCAATTAGATTATAATAAAGCAACTGGTAGGTATCTGTATAATGGAATCTAAACATATTATTCCAACGGAACTGTAAATCTTTATCTTCGAAGGACACCTTTCTGCACGCATCTATTACCTACCTATACATACTCGTAAAATCCAAACATTTAATTAGTATTTATTTTTTATCCGTATAGTAAGTACCTGTATAATATACTTGACTACCTCTATAAATAGAGGTATATATTAATATTGTAAGATCGATTATTCAAAATAATATAATTTTCTACTCGTATTGTAGGTAACCTTCGTTGGATTAATTTTTTATCGAATATTATAGGTACCTAGGTATATAATATAGTATATGTAGTTAATTTAATGTTTTAGCAACACATAGATAAAAAAAAAGTTGACACTACTGATGGGTAAGGTTCTAAAGTATATGAAGGTCGGATATACACATATATATGCAAATCAATAACTTAGTTTACATACTGTAGAACGCAATGATAACGGATAAATCATATTATAGCTA
This sequence comes from Cinara cedri, assembly GCA_902439185.1. NCBI lineage: Eukaryota > Metazoa > Arthropoda > Insecta > Hemiptera > Aphididae > Cinara > Cinara cedri. The sequence goes on along the minus strand of CABPRJ010000955.1, from coordinate 1,518,442 downwards.
AACCACGCGAAATACGAACCTGCAGAATTTGGTCAATAAACTATTCACGGTTTTCCCTTAATTTATACAAGTTTCTACAAAATTTCAACTTCAAAATCACTTCCCGCATTATCACTGGAGAAAGCACGAGAAATTATTTTCTAAAAAATAACCAACTATACATAGATTCAAAATATTTTGCAATAAATTTCTAATTTCTACATACAATTTTTAATTGAGGTAGCCAGTCATATGCTGGTCAAAAACTTATTAATAGACAGAAAAAAAAGCATACATCATACTATAAAACCTATATAATCAGGTCATCTTCTTCTAACCTTCAACCATCAAATTGGTTTGCAGTAGATCTCTATAATGTCTATATTTCGTAACTAATCCCTTTGAATTCTTGGATACAACAATTTGTTTCATATACTCTGTTCTTGTACTGCCATCTCACTTATGTCTATCTAAGCAGTAGATAATAAATCATGGTATTACATTCATTATTACTTAACTGATACTATACGCCATAGCTTTCCGCTCAGGATTAAAAAAATTATAATAATATTCAACTCGAACTATTAATACACCGATATGTAATTTGGTTTAATCGATGCTTTTAATAATTATATGATAATCGGGTAGGTTTCAACTATGCGTATTCAACGCAGGGCGGATATTCTGTAGATATGAAGACTGCAGACAAATAACACATTTCGTCTGGTGATGAGAAATATAACCTCAAAAAAAAAATAAAAAAAAAAAAAAATACAAACTATTAAAATTAGAATTTAATATCGGTACGAATTTAATTCCAGCGATTTAACGACCCTAGTTCAAATTAACAACCATATATAAATAAGATTATCAACTTTTATATTTTAAAATGTGACCTACCCTATGTAGCTTTTTCTTTTTACCCCTACCTTTATTTACACTCAGCGTAATTTTTCAACCGCTATAAGTTTTATGTTTACACTTATAGTATTAACTTCCTTGGAACAGTATCTGGAGTTTGGACGAGATTTTTATGCTTTAAAGTTTATATAACTGCATTCTCAATTTTTGGGCTGTTATATTGCCCGAGGGAGAAGTGAGTGTATCCCGAAGGCTGTTACGAACAAAAATAACACACAGGCACAATGCAAATGAAAAGCCAAAACGGGTACACAGCTGTGACAAAACGACAATTTATATTATATATATTACATTATGATGATAAGACAGGTATTGTACCGAATATAATATTATCATCGAAGGTGTATATCCAATAATATTATGACCCTGTAATATTATCTAAAAATGTTATAATATAGTATACATATTGTTGTCATATACATGTTGCGATGATAATAATAAATAGGTAATAATAATGTCCACACATTTTATATTGTAAGTATACGTGTCGGGTAACTTAGCATATTATAATATTAAAATATTTTATATAAAAAAAATATCCAAACCTAATCACGATGTAATTGTTATAGGTACCTACTGGGATAGTGACACTTACGTAAATATTGTAGAAAAACAAAAACAAAATGAAACAAAAAAGAAATTCGATACGTTACGCAAAATGTCAAATAGGTATGGACTTTTGAACATTTTTTTTTTTCATTTCCGCTTTCTGGGGGGACGTCTACTATATTATATTTATTTAGGACGAATACAATATTCTACTGCCACTGCCACCACCACCACCATAACCACAAACCAGCACTACGCAGACACGTTTCGCGATAAATCCAAATTTTATATTATTCAAATGACATTTTTATTATTAAATTTTCGCAATTTGCATATATTATTACATTTATACAATCACGATTTAAAAGAATACATTATTGTGCGAGAAGTGATTAAAAAAAATAATAATAATAAATAAATAATGTGCCATTGAATGCGTGCGCGAATATTAATAATAATTTTTATTCTATTACACAATAGCGATTTTGTCGTCCAACAATTAATAATAATATTATAATGGAATGCCCGTTGAATTCGATTGGAAGCGTTTGGTGTGGCCGTATTTTTTAATTAAAAAACAAAAAAAAAAAAAAACAACACCAACTATAATTAATCATTCATTATTATAGAAAAGCATTTCTTCGAATATAATTCTATACATATTATATTTTATTAGCGCACGCATATTTCAACGTTCGTTAACGTGTCAACGATAGAAAACAATTTTTTTTTAACCGACAATATTACGAAACAATATTGTTATTATGAGTACCTAGGTGTATTATTTATTAATATTTTTATTAGGTTTTAACGTTTTTATTAAATATAATTACAATAATATAATGCAATGAACCGTACGAACCGAATGTAATTATATACATAAGTCGACCGCTTTTAATTGATGTAGATTGAATTAAATGAAAAAAATAATATACTACTAATGGGTGCAGTGTCGCTGTTATAGGTGAGAAGTTGAGAAAGTATATGAATATATGTATAGAGTAATTTGGTTTATATGTGTATGCAAATGATAAATTATCGCAAACAAAAAATAATCCTGAGCAGAGTTCGGATAAACATAATAATACACTGCACTATTTGAAATTTAACTTTAAATTTTTACGATTGTCATCAAAATGTGAACGTTAAACGATTATATAAAAAAAAAACCAAATTACCTACTACATAACACCCAACTTTTTCTTTTTTTTACCCAATTAGAACAGTTTATAATGAATCTAACCTAATTCCGTCTTAAATTTTCGAACTATTTTTTCGACAGACCAAAAAAATTGTATTTACACTAAATCTTCACATAAAAACTAAAAAGACTTGAACATTTCAAATGGTTATAAAAAGTTTAGAAAATCGAAATAATATTTTTAAAATTAGACCACGTTCAGCATGTGCTAATTATAAGACTTTTATAAAAATTGCAGATCTCAAAGAGTATTTTATACGAATCACAATAACAAAAAAAAAATTTAAAAAAACGAAATCAAAATTAACAGAAACTGTTATAGCGTAAATATTCTCGTTCATCCTGCGATTATTTTCCAAATTATCAAAAAAAAAAACTACTAGGCAAATCAAAAAAATAACTTCCTCGAATAGCATCGACTAGACGCTACTATAAAGCACGCCTAATGTTGATGATCGGACCAGGATTTCTGGCCTCAAATCGTTCAAAAATAAAAAAACAAAATTAAATTATAAATAAAGCACATTACACTAAAGTCCAATAGATTTGTCTACATTATTATATTTTTTCTCCATCTTACAATAATATTATATCACCTATTGCACACCTCCATTAACTCATAAACATTTCAATTGCAGCGGTAGCTCTATAAGAATTTCCGTAAAGACACGTTTTCTTCCAAATTTACATATTTTACGCTTATACACTTACACATATTATGTGCATTTATACGATATAGATTATGCAAATGTAATAAAATGCTATAAATATTGTTGAGTGTACCCGTGTGCACTCAAGAACCGATATACGCGTTTTAAAATTACTAATTTAAAAATAATAATAATATAAGCCTCTGGTGTTACAACTACTATAGGTATATTATATATATTTAAAATATGATACATTACACTGATACACCTATATAGTTAATAAAATTATTGCTTCATTAAATCGACTGTAAAATGTACAACACATATTTTATAATGTGGACATGTAACATAGGTATGCCGGAGTATAATGTTATAATATGCGTATATTATAATGTAAAACTGTTCGTTTTATTCAATCGTTTAAAAGATTGTGTAAGAGCTTTTTATTTTTTTTATCTCGTTTAAGTCTTGCCTATTATAAATTATAATAGGTAGTTTTTAACGAACACAAAACACAAATATATCATGATACGTAGGTACATAATATTATAATAATAATAATAAAAGCCGGACATGCTCACACTAAATATTGCACCGTGAGTAGGCCAATAGGTGATAAACCGGAAAAGGATATAACGTAGTCATATATCCATACATATGTATTATGTATACTGAGAAAGCAACAGTAAATCATTGTAATTAAAAAATAATCTGAATGAGCGCAGTAAATTCACAAAAAATTTTAATACGAATCTTCCCAACCCCTTTGTGTTTTGTCGCCATAAGCTACAAGGCTTTTAGGTAACCCTGGAAAAATCAATAAAAAATAAAACTAATGTACACCGTCATTTGTTGTCATATTTTTAAGGAAAATTGTCGTGAATCTAAAAAAAGTGTTCAAATATATAAAACCAAACAAATCCATGGCTTTTGAAATACATAGTATTTTTACTAACCGAAAGTGTTTTTCGAAAAAAAAAGTTACATATTAGTAAAACTAATAATCGCTATAAATTTGGAATCTATGATAGTAGTAAATTTGACGATTATTAATATGAATAAAATTTTATAATGGTCTGTAAACCCGGGGAGGTCCTTGGCAAGCCCCAATAAAAAAGAAAATGAAAATATTTCGCATATATATACATACATAATCCACATATTTACGGAACAGGAGGGAGGGTTGAGATCCCACCACAAAACCACCAGTGCGGCAAACGATATACGTATAGAACCATACGGCGTACTTTATATGTTAATAATAATTTTAGCGGATATCGTTTTCCTACAAAAACTTGCTGCACGTGAAACCTAGCTGATGGGCAACAGGTCGTCAAATATGTTGGCGTTGATAAAATAATAATTACAAAGGTGATATCGTGCAATGTCATAATGTATAACACAAATCAAATATAAATAATGTACAGGTAGTTGAATATTAAGAATAAAAAGCCGAACACGCTATTGCAGCACCTATACATATTAAGTAGGCCACCTATAACTTTGGATGAGCCCATAGCGAAGACTAAGGTAAACCTGCAATGTACAACGATGATATGACAGTTATAATTTAAAGGTGTAAAAGTACAATGTGTAATGAATCATTGGAATATTTGAAATGAAACTAGATTTATTTAATGGCTTACGTAATCATATAGTATAAGACATGTAATAAAAAATCACCTAAATAAGAAAAAATTCCATATACAAGCACCATAGCAATATAAATGATGTATTGACACGCCAAAAACATAAACAAATGTTACAAGTCCCGAATCCTAGCAATGATAAATCATCAAGTTCGGGAAACGATTTTAAGAAAAAGGAGATAAAGTTAATACCTAACTATGAAACAGATACTGAAGAGAAAAATCAAATAAGACACTTGAATAGATATAATACCTCCATAACAAACATCTCCGAAGGAAAAACAGAATAATATTTAAGATCTTTCAATGTTGGAATAAGGCTATTCGACGAATAATGTTTAATATCGTCTTCTAAAATGATAGAATTTGATATGCTACATAATTATTAAATTTTGGGGAAAGATGGAAAAGTGAGAAAAGTGGGTTTGAAAAACATTTACAGGAAAATAACTTTTACCGGGAAAATTCCGGGTGGGACATTATTAGTGTCATCTATAAAAATATTTATTTTTTTCTATACGAGAAAACTAAACATCCTTTCATCGGTTCCTGTTATATGCTATGTCCCACTCCACTCCAAGTTCTTCTACAACTCCTTAATATTATCCTTCCATCTTCTTTGCTGTCTTTCTCTTGGTCTATTTCCTCACATTACGTCTGTGATTACGATTTTCATAAACGCATTATAATCTTTTTTCTTAACGAACTAGACCACATTTTATCTATTATACTTCTTGTATAATTGAGCATTAGTTCTAATTTTCCATTTCCCAGACTTATTATTTCTTAATCACCTATTGTCGATAGTGCTTATGCGATAGACGCATATGCCAGTGTTGCAGATCTTATGTAATACTTAAATCATACCCCTAGAATACGAACAGCAACTCTCAAAAAGGCCATTCTTGAACAAATAGAATTCGAGATTTTAGAAGAGTTTTTAAAGCTGTTAATTCGCTTGCTTTTTTTTTTTAGTTAATAGTCATTTTATTGTGGTTTTGTTGATAGAAAATAAGCAACTAAATTACATTTGCTATTTTTTGCTCTTTAAGTATAAAACTATATAACATAACATGTTAAATTCCTTTTCTAAAAATTACCGTAAAAAAATTTAATTTAATAATAAATACGAGATTACTCCGAAAAGAATATGAACTTTTGTAGAGTATCATAAAAAATAATCGTATTATTCTTACTATCCCCGTATAAAAAATATAAAAACTACGGCGTACCACGAAGCCTGTGCAGAATATGCGATATTATATAACAAAAAAGTCATAACTTATAACGACTGGCGGGTGGGTAAACCGCTTTATGGTATGTTGCATCTACATAGTGCAACTATTTTTGTTTTTAAAACTTTACATACACAACCGTCATTAAATTCAACTAAACATATTTTAATACATATGATAAATATACGTCACGGCGTATGTTAAACATTGAATCATGTCAAACATTCGATCAATATAGAATTAATTTTCCGCTGTTAGTTTTAATATTTGAGTAAATTGACCTGTTACTAAACCTAAATGTAAGGTACAGAAATATCTGTGTTTGTACGTTGGTTTTATTCTCGACATTTTAATTTTCAAACAAAATAGGTACAATTAAATAATATATCTAGTATATTTTAATATTCCACGTACGGTATAGTATACCGTTTGAAAATATAATTGTTTCTATTGAACGGACATTTGACGTTATCCAATTTTCAATATTAAAATACTGACACAATATAAATTAATATTATGGTATCAATAATACGATAGGTGTAATCAAAACGACAAAACGTTTTGCTGATGTATGAAAATCGTCAGCTGGTTTATCAGAATATTATTGTATTACTCGGTCGAGCTCCCGGAAGGTTTCCGGGCGGACATTTTATGATTCAGAGCGTATATCAATGAATGTACTAATATTGCTTAAAATCCAATACGAATTTCATGTAAACCACGATGCGTATTTGATGTAAATAACTTTTTAATCAGAAATCTCGCTCCGATCGATCAACGATTTAAAATGTAACAAAACACGTTTAACCGGACTCTACTCAAAATCGTTTTTCGTTTGCAATGATCGCGTACAAATACAAACTAATAAATTACTCAATTATATTACATCCTGATTTACCAACTTCCCACGAACAGTTACTCAGAGAAGTCTATCGGATTTTTTATTTTAGATATTCAGTGGAGCGAAGATGCTTATAGTTTTACAAAGATGTTTATTTTTTTTTTTTTATCTGTGCACGACTTTTTCACCAGAAGACTTCTTCGGATTTCTACATGTAGCACCTTTTTTGAAAAAAAATCGACGTGGGAAGGTACTTTAGGGAAGTCATTTTTTGATTTTCTCAGGAGATTTTTTTATAGAATTTTAAAAACTGAAAAAGAACTGAGGAAAAACGAGGATATACAAAATATATTTATATAATATTACGATTTTTTTTCCTGTGGACAACTTTTATACCAGCAATTTTGTTCCGACTTTAAAGATAGCAAAGTTTCTAAAAGAAAATTTCACTAGGGAGGTACTTTAGAGAGGTTATTTTTCAATTTTCCCAAGAGTTTTCCCAGAAAATGTTAAAAATTGGGATAAAACATGGGAAAACTGGGAAAATCGGAGAAAAACTTGGACATTTAACAAATTTTATTAAAGAAAATACATAAGGCCTGTTTAATTATTTTACTACAAAATGATACATAATATATTGTTGACAGAGCATTACTATCAACTGAACTCCCCTTAAAATCGCTTTTTCTTAAGCAATGGTTTATCATACATTCAATTCCTGTCTATATCCTACCTTCTCAACTTTCCACCTACACCAGTGGCTGTGCCCGTCCTCATTATCTTATCTTTCTTTTTTCGTTTTTATCTGCTATGAAAAACATATTTTCTCTTCGCTCGAGAAGTGTTCTTCACTAAATATTATAAAATAATATACCTACATACGCGGTAAATATATGGACATTTGTAGGTTTTATTTATTTCAAGCTCATACTTTTTAACGAATCAACTATTTCCTTCCTCTTCTATACTACTGCACGAAAACTGGGTCGGCTACTTTTATTCTCCGCTATACACATCTCTTTTGGCGTACGCGACAGGAAAGAAAGGAGGATAAGAAGTTATATCCCCTCCCACCATCCATTGACTTTAAAATAATATGAATACATATTTAGTAGCTAATTAAGTTTTAAAATCATATATTTCAACTGAGTTACAAGGAAAGGGCTTGATTTATTATAATATAAATTGGCTTTTTTGGACCCAGCTCTTAAATTTCCATTGTTGAGTTCGATACAGAAAAAAGTTTTACGATTTATTCACCATTGTTATTTATACTACGTCCTTTTCCATTACAAATTTCTCCGTGAGCGTCTCCGCCAATTATTTCCAGCCCCATTTCTTCATCCACTCCACACGCCAACTACTTCGTTCGGGCAATTCCTCCCATGTCTCGCACCACTAAGCCTAAATAATAATATAATATATGTACTTTTAATGAATTAAATATAACAAACTCAAATGTTGTATACAAAATATTACATATTATTCGTTTAGGACATCATATAGCGAAACCTTGACGACGACGACAACGGCGGTTTAAATAATTTTCATTTATCTTTCCGTAATTATATTCAACTATATTTAAACACAATGACGTTAAAAGCTACGGTGCTTTTGTTGTCAGCCGTCGTCGTCGTCTTCGCGATTCCCGACAACAACCGAATCGTTTTGTTCCCCAAACACAAGAGCGGCGTGCTGGTATGCTACAAGGACCGGCGGACCGACGGCGGGGCGTTCTGGTCGTACGCGGACGAACGACAACGCAGGCCGCACGTGTACCACTGTCCGTCCAGCCTGTCGGCGTGGTGCGTGAGCGTGGCGACCGGTGAGCTGTCGGTCCGCGGATGTTCCGGTCCGACCGGCGTCAACAAGGCCGGTTGTTTCCACGTCGTCGACAACGACCAGAACGTCACGTCAAAGGTATGCCTGTGCAACCGTGACTATTGTAACGCAGCCTCCGTCGGGGGACAAGCCGTTCCACCGTTGCTGGTGTTGATCGTCGCCGCCGCGAATTATTAATCAATTTTGTTAATGATAACGATGACACGTGATTTAAGTGGCGTAAAATGAATACGTTTATTTTTGCCTTCTATTTAATAATATATAATATATAATTTCGACATTGGATGAATTGGTTCCTCAACCAGCCATCTATAAGTAGTTCAACAAAAACAAAACATTCTAAAATGCATACAGATACCAAAAAACAAGAATGATATCAAAAAGTTTTTGTTAAAGCCGAAGAAAAATATAATTTATCCATACACATAATTGAACTTGGAAAATACATTTCTGAATATTATTTTATGTGATGATTAAGAGTTAATATTTTATCAAATTATGTTAATTTTTTAGGTAAAAATATTTTTTGTTTTTTTTTATTTTTGAAGGTATATTTTATTTCTAGACGGAGTTTTTTGGCAGGAGAACAATTACCCATGACAACTTATTTTGGGAACAGTAAATAAATTGTTTTTTCTAGTTATTGTGAAGGCGCGGGCAAACACCCAGGTGAACATAAACAAATTATGACCTTTTATTTTTTTTTTCCTTATAACTATAAGTATTTTGAAAGGGGCATGCATGCATTTATAAAAGTGCAATACGAAGTTTCAACTGTTTTAAACCCTGAAAGGAAGGATGAGAGCCACAACGTCAGACTGTTCACAGAGACTTGAAGTGAATCGTATAAACGTGCCACTTTAATAATCAATCACGCCGTTTGACAAATGAAATAGATCTTTGATTACCGCCTGAAAATTGATTGTTTATAAATAATTTTAATACACCTTCAATCCCAACAATCTTAACAAACTTACAATTTCAATTTAAACGCCACCGATTTCCTTAAATAATTTAATTTGCTTTACAATTAAGAAATTAGAAAGGCAAATATTTGATTATAAAGAAGTGGATCTATGTTCAGAGTAGTTTTCTCATGACCAAGTATACATTGGAACGTAATAAAAATGATAATAAACATTTATGAGTTGGTAAAAAATAGCACTACAGTAAGACTATTAGCTTACAAGTACAATTCTTATAAACCTATACCATAACATATATATATATATATATATCAATTAATTAAACGAAAATGTATTATGTAGAACAAACTCTAACACATTTTCAAAACATTGTGCGAATACGTTACTATTTATTTTATTTTTTTTTACATAAGTAAATTATACTTTAAGCACATTTTTAAAAAAATGTCAAACTTACTATTAAAATAATTATAATTCGTTTTCGAAATTAAATCCGTCAAACATACAATCCGTACAATCCAGACGGTTTCGTCTGGTTTTCAGGTTTAAATCATCTAAAATATACACCAATGCCAATCCCCGTAGTAAGTATGTTAATTTTTTTCGATTTCGCATTGCCCCCGACGACGATTATCTGCCATACGTGCTGGATTTTATTTCTCTGTGTTATCCATTACTGCAGCACGAATGAAAAACAGACGTAACGTCGCTTATGTGACTATAATATAACTAGGTATGTCTCTTAAATAACGTACAGTGTACACTCGCGTGCAGCAGTATGAAATATTATGAATTATTAGAGCCATTGAAAAAAAAAAAAAAACGGTAGAAACGAGTTTTTTGAGTTACGAAAAAAATAACTTTACACGAGTCGTATTCATCTACACTATACAGCGGTCCTGGGCGCGCTCAAACTTTTTCTCATCAATCAGCTCTGCACGTAAACTGTCGCCGTCGTGGTTATTAGATCGTATTCATAAAAATAAATAAACATTTATGTTTATTTTCAAAGTTTCTGACATAATTAACCTATAGAATAGAACCCACGATGACGTACTGCGTAGGTAAATACTTGTATACAGGGTATACCTGCAGGAGGTGGCGCCGAAGAAGATTGTTCGAGATCGTACCGTTTTTGCAGTGGCTAAGGTAGTTGATGAATTCCGTAATAATTATTTGTTTGAACTCTAACTCGAAAATCAATAAATATGTACAAAAAAATGTACAATACGCGATGTCAAATAACAAGACATTTTTAATAAACATAAATAATCGTCTAGGGCGGTGAGGAGTAGCGCACTTATGATTACTATGACTAGACCATTTCAAAACTGACTCGGCGCTACGGTCTGCGGAATTTGATAATATCCTATTATACATGTGCAACTGTCAAATCCTGCAGATACGCTCTTTTCATTATATACTACTATGCGTTAACGTCAAATCGATATTTTATTTTACAGATTCTATATGTTTGTATATTATTGTATACGTATATGTATATAAATATAATTTAAAAGTTTGACATTCGATCGTCAACAGAGTTATTATCGCCGAAAGCGTATCGAATAAAAATTCTCGTTACAAATACGCGCGTATTCTGTTTACTTTGTGCCGGATTGGAAACTGAAATTGGCCAAATATACGTGACGTAATAATTGAAAGGAATATATACGAATTTAAAAAGTAAACCAGTATCGAGTGAAAAAGCGAGCGTATTACGACTTAATAATCTTTAGTTTGCCCAACTGAAGTAATACTGCAGACGTTGCCGAGACATTTGCACAAATATGGGGCTTAGGGTTTTATCCATCAAAATACTCTCCCAATCAAGTCCTTATAAAATAAATACAAAGTACACACGATCGATTTAACGGGAATTTAAGAGTCCCCCCAAATTTATTAGGCTATTTGCGTCTATTTACCGAGAGATGGTAATAATAGTCACATTTAGAAATGATTTTTAAACGTCATGATAAATATATTATTTTAATAATATATGTCTTCTGTAAAAATTTTATTACAATTCTTTTAAACCGAATTCGATAACAACGAAACTTTAAATTTGTCCGGTTTTCCATTACGTTTTTTTTCCAAATTATAATAAAAACTACAAAGAATATAAAAAATGGCCCAGTAAATACACTAAATAGATACAAACTTCTACGAAAAACGCTCTCTTATAATTGTTTGATTAGAGCAAAATTTCTGGTAGAAAAGTTAAAAAAAAATATTAAAAAATTCACATACATCATAGCTATAAGTTATAAACCAGAATAATCCTCGCTGAGCTCAGAATCTAAAACAAATAAATCATTGCGTAAAACAGATAACTTCCTCGATCTATTAGGAATCTAAAAAAAAATCGACATATCGCATATATTACACTTGCACATAATCTCCCAGAGTCGGTATCTAAACGTATAGGGTACAATATAATCGCGTCGCGCATAAATTTATAAATCGCTTTATCTTTCACAAAATCGAATACATTTTACATTTTTTTCTCTTAGTTTTCGTCGCACTCACGGATTTCGGTGTTCCGGTCACATTTTATACGATAATATGAATAAAAAATGACCGTATCTTGGTGATGGTAATGAAAACGACTATAATATAATACGTGTGTGTGACGACAGCGCCGAGAAAAACGCGGTCGTGGCTGTCGTACATAAGATTTTTTTTTTTGCTCTCTACGGCCTTCGTCCAAAAGATACAGCGACTATATAATATAATATGCATCAATATGTATGGACGCGTACCTATATACGCACACTGCATGCAGATAGTAAATCGCGAATCCCACACGCCGAATCGAAATCAGATAAAATGCGAAATGTCTATAAAGGTTCTTAACCTCTTAACAGAAACGCTTCTAAGCGACGTCGGTGAGAATGAAACTAGAAAGAATAAAAAAAACCTATTCTATAAGATCCCGACGACTTTTATTGTTAAGATTTTCACCGGAAGCCTAGTTATAGACGTAGATATTACTAAACCTATATTTTTATGGTAATATTTTCAATTTTGTAGAAAATATTTATTTACGCCTTTAAAGAATCAAACATAACATGAGGTAATTTGACAACGAACTAAAGTTTAGCTCGATTACAAAACAGTCCGTAATTATTAGAAACCACAGGAGAAGAGACCCAAGGGTGCTCGGATCTACTTTGAAGTCTTACCCGAGTAGTGATTGCCTGACCAAGGATTTAATAATACTAGTAATAGAAAATTATACGCATGTAGCAATGGACAGAGAAAGATAGAGGAAAGTGTATGGTGCTACAATGGGCTTAAACCGTTTTTTAAGCTAAAAAAAGGTTGGAAAGACATTTTTTTTTAAATATATCGATACATTCTGAATGCAGAAAGGAATATATTGGTTTTACTATAGTGTGTTTAATTTTTTGAATTTGTAAAAATACTCAGATTTTTTCATATCATACCTTAAAAAACGCGAAATCTCCGCCCGGTAATACTTTATTTAAAAAATCTGTCTATATTACCAACAATTTTTAAAAGAAAATTAAAAACTTGACCAAAAATGACAATTCGTCGGTTTTATTTTTGTTGATTTCTGAGTTACTTACCACAAGGGAAATAAACACCATTAAACAATTAATACTATACCCTTGATCGTTTACACGATCTCCGGTCAGAATCGGTTTTTTTTATTTTTATTTGTGAGAATGATGAATCGCTGCTTTCAGTATACAAACTAAATTTTCTTATATCCAATACTTTCCCATTTTCTCACCTACGACAGAAGCTTCTCCTATGGTACGAAGTATGTCCGGTTTTTTTTATTTTTATTACACTGATACTTTGAATATTTTATAAAGGATTTTGAACGGTTCTAAAAAAATAAAATAAATAAATAACGACCTTAGTTTATAAGTACATTGTATAAATAAAATATCGGTATAGGTCCTCCGTCATTAAACAATATACTCAAAATTTTTTTTCGTTACAGCTGAATTTTAGTGTTAAAAAAAAAATAACAAAAAATTAATTGAAATACTTGAGAAAAAAATGTAACGTGCGCGACACGAGCATAAATTATCATATTTTTATTATATAATCCTGCAATTTTATCTATTTTTTTTATCATATAAATTTGTTTATTTATTGCGTAGGCACATTTCGTTCTTTATATACACTATTGAAACATTATATTCTTTTAAATATATATATACTAATAAACAAGCTAACATTATGCCCTAATCAAATAATTATGTTTCTTAATCAAACATAACAATTCTGGTCAAATTCTATGTCATATATATATATATATATTTTTTTTTCAATAATAATAATGAAATATAAATAAATAATATAAGTAAACCTAATTTTTAACCTAATATAAAATTTCGAACAAACATATCAACTTCAAACCTTGCCACATTGGCCCAAATTTCGTTAATAATCTAATAATTAAATCAGTTTTCAATAAACATATAGCCTATATACTGTACAAATACGGAGTGATCAATTTACCGTAGACACTCATTATCTGAGAAAGTGTTAACTTTTTTCGAAATTTCTTTGAAAGAACATTTAAGAAACGAGCTGTCCTAAAATTTAACATTTACATTAATTTTTGAGGATGAAATGAATACCTTCTTTTTATTTTCAAATAGTAACCTATATTAAAAAATTCATAAATAGATGGAGTAGTAGTTAATATAAATTTTGATGTTTAAGTTTTTAATTTTCATCAATCCGTCGACGAGATATTCCACTTTTAATTTTGGGTCGGGGGAAAGTAACGGTACATTCTTAAAACGCCACATGCTGTGCCGCCAAGCAAATGATGCTCCACTACTCTCCCGATCCAAAATTAAAAGTAAAATATCACGTCAACAGATTGAAAGAAATTAAAAATTTATTTTAACTAGGTTTTACTTCATCTATTTATAGAATTTTTAATATAGGCTGCCATTTGAAAATGAAAAGTAGGTAGTCGTTTCCCCCCCCAATAAAAAAAAAAAATTAGGATGACAAAAAATAAGATAATTGTAACATTTCAATGTTGCCTGTTTCTAAAATTTTCTATAAAACAAATGTCGAAGAAAAGTTAATACTTTCCGAGATAATGAGTGTCTTATGATAGATTGATCGCCCAGTATAGTGGTTAAATTAAAAATAACTTCGTGAGGGGACAATATTTGCCAAAAACTGAGAAGCATTTCGAATAACTAACTAATATAAACCAAACTTTCGAAAAACCCATAAAGTCAAGACTTCCAACATTTTTTTCTCCCATACAAATTTATTCATAAAAATGATATGCTACCTCCCTCTCCGAAAAAGTTATCCTTCTCGGTAAATATAATGTAAAATAAATTAATTACATAACGTTAAGCCAATATAAAAGACATTTTTTTTATAAAAGCTTTTGGTATTTCATTAAAAATACCTCAGTGCCAAATATAAAACATTCCCTCGGACTTCAAAAAATTAAACTAATGGGGACGGATAGTTTTACTTAAAAAGGGAGACACTGTCCCAATTTTAACCACTGTACCTACAAACAAACCTAATCGGTAAAATGTTTTATAATGTTTTTATAACTATGTACCAAAATTGACAACTTGACACATATTTTTTTATTATACGTATATAATGATTTTCCAAGAGGATTTTAAATTAAAATGTTTACCCCTACTCCTTGTTCCTATAATAATAAGGTATGATTATTAACTTTTGATTTTTCAAAAGCAAATTCTCCCTTAACAACTTTTCAACACAGAATCGAAAATTAATACTTTTCAAACACGTTGATATAACACTATATTATCGGATTTATTTAGAAGTATCATTTTAAAATGGAAATTGGATATTTATTAATTTATTACCCTTCCCTGCTTCTCTGCTCTAAATTTTAAACTGTAATAACTCATCATATTTTGACTACTAAAAATATTAAGATAAATTTATAATGAACATCGTACAATGAAACTTTTATTTCCGTAAATGTATCTGTTTGTCTTATACGTTTTTTTTCCCCCCAGCCTATACCAATCATTGTGAAAACCACTTGGAAAATTGAAAAATTACCTCCCAAAAGCACAACTATATCCAAAATGCTACAAAAAACCCTCTTTTAATTTTTTGATTCAAATAAGAATTCTGGTAGAAAAGCCGTACATAGATAGAAAAGAAAAGCAAAACATAGTTACCCTTAAAAATTCATCGCAGCACTCAGAATCTAAAAAATCACCCTGTAATATTACCAGTCATATCATTCATGTTTATAAGGTCAACATAATTACTCTATTATATATCAAAATTTGAATAGTACTTTAATTTAAGTTTACGGTTAAATGGATTCTTTAATTTAAAAGAACTTTGTATTTATACAACGGCTTTTTGCGTTCAGTAATGTGTTAACACAATATAATTAAACACAATAAACCATTCATTTTTATTTAAAAGTTATGGTTCCATTGATACACGGGACAATATAATAATTGCTGTTTAATTTTATGGAAGTAAATTATAAATAAATACTCCATTCAATTTGGGAAACCATTATAGAATTTCATTATTCTATTTTAACAAAAAATAATAATAATAAACCGACCTAGTATTTTATCGTACAAAAACTTTATAGTTTAACAATCATTTTGAATTTACGTTCCATTTATAAAGTCAATTATATTATATTATAAAATATTTATTTTAATAATACATAATATTATTTAATTTTTAAGTTGTGTAATAGTATACAAAATATGATACAATACGTTCCACTTATCACTCGATTACAAACGCGAGAATGTGTAATTTTTAATTCTACTATTGCGCATTATACAGTAATTATTATTGTTTTCATAGGTTAATTTTAATTCTTATTCTTAACAATAAGTGTCCATGTACAGTTTGGGTCCGTGGAAATTACTCGTATAAAACATTCGATTCGGCTTTAAATTAAACCACTATGATGGGGCCGCATATAACTAAAAAAAATATTACCACCCGACACTATAATAATATAATAGGTATGAAGGTTTGGTAGGTTAGGTCACATTGGAAAAACTTTGCGATAAATCCCACTCACAAACGTGTTTCCTGTAGAAAATGTCAAAAGAAAATTATATACGGAATAAATTTAACGACAATAATATCGCGCCTATACCTAAATACCTAATATTTGAAACAATAGCGACAGCTATTGAAAACATAATATATTATTGTTCTCTGCTATTTTAGATTTTAGACGCGATGTTATAATATTTGAATAGCAAAGTAATTTTTTGTCGATAAAATATGATAACCCTGAGCGAATAATAAAAATATTGTAATGTTGTCCGACTAAAAAAACCACGTTGTGCGTATTGAAAAATATTCGAATGAAATTCAAACCGTATTATATACCAATACCTAAACCCGGGAGGCTTATAAATATTTTAACGAATTAACGCCACGTACCTATTCGTATAGGTATACAAGGTTCACGGTATTAATTAAAAGTACCGTCGACCCCACCGCAATTACGTTTATAAAACATTTATATACGTGCACTAATAGAATATCGAGGACTCCTATACACGGGTACATAATATATTATAATATACATAAGACGACAGGAGCACCTCAATTTTATTAAAAAAATATTTGAAAGCTGTTAGCTTAAAACGTTAATATAACAAACACGCATTAACTTTATATTATAAGTATTACCTGCACACGTAATAAATATATTATTATACGTTTTCCACAGGGTCTCAAATTCAACAATTTGCCGCTCTTATGCTATAATTAAATTGTCGCTCCTGTCCAAAAATAATGGTTTTATTTTAGGACAGCAAACTCATATACAACAATATATCTATACATATAAATATTTTTTCAATATTTTCCTCTAGAAGAATAACGCGTACGTAATAGTTATTCACAGTCCAGAGTGACAAGAGTGGAGGACAGTTTCCTACATTTCTACTTTTCAATTATAAACCTAAATAAATCGAATTAACTATTAATCGGTACCGTAGTAATAATAATACAATAACACACCGTGCCTCGTACCCATTTGCACCAGTTACACTTCAAATTTAAGTAAAAATTAAGGCTTCCTTAAATATATGTTTTGTTACACAAACACTATTTGCAACTTAGCTTAAACTAAACCGTGGCTTAATTATCAAAGCGTTCCTTAAATATGTTATCAATATTTCAAATATTGATTACAGTTTACGATTTACAAACTACAATAATATAATAGTATAAATATATTATAGTTTTCGCATTACGGTTCAGTTTCGACAATGATTTTGTTTCATGTTTATATTAATATAAATGTTAATTTGCCCTTTCAATAAAGAGCTTTTAATTTGTATGGAATGCTTTAGAGATTACCATAAAGAAATTATAAAGAGCTGAAGAAAAGATGAACAAATAATTAAAAGAGTTAGGAACATCACGTGGTATAATAGCCATTCATTGCATAATCAAAATACTACAGGCTATTGGTTATTGGTTACAGGTTACTATAAATTTCGTTCTCTCCTGTGTATTCATATCGGATATAAAACAGAAAGGTAAAAAAAATCAGCGTAAGGTGATATCACTGTAATATCATGCATTACATAGATCACGACGCTGACTGTTATCACAAATTCACAATAATTTACAGTGCTATAATACGATACCTATTTTAGTTACTATTTTATTTTTATATTAATATTATGATGGACTGGTCCCCGCGAAATCCCACCATACCCTGCCGTATAGGTTGACTATATAGTATATTAACATTGTTAGAAAGAGATTCATGTCCATTGGCCAATACCTGAGCATATAATAGTACCCAGGTCCGTATCCAAAGGATTTTTTTCATTAACACTGTTCCAAGTCTAACTACTATATCCTAGATATTTCAGACAGTGCTGCAGCGACATAAATACGCACCTGATAGGACTTAAACAGTAAGCTTTCTTTTCTAACAATGTTGTTATCTCTATCGTTTGACTTCTATTTCTGCAGTGTCTCTCTCTCTCTGTTATCAATTCATTTTTCTATAGGTTTATAATATATAATAATGGTTATTATTTTTTACATTCCATATTATGTACGAGTACTACTAATATAGACGAATATATCAACTGATTAACTGCAATAATAATTATGGGTAGGTATAACTAATTGCTTCGCTCGTTGAACAACCTTTGGTCCAAAAAACGCATAGATACTTATAGGTACACATATAATATACTGCCAAACAACTTGTATTTAGCAATGTTATTTAAAAAAAAATGAATAATTTTTAATTGCCCATCACATCATTAGTAAACTGCAGTATTATGATTCCAAAATATAATTATACTAATACCCATAAAGCTAAAACCCAAAATACCACGAATATCTCATAAAATTCAAGGATATTTACAATATTAATGTTTCAAACCATACATATCAGACACACAAAGTTATAACTGATACTACTTAAACATGTACATATTAGAGTAGCTCTACAGTCGCTAGCTGTTTAGGGATCAACAAACGACACTTGTCCTAGAGACGATGTTTTTTTCTCTCGGAAGAGCTCATTAACTCCGCACGTTTACAATCGGACGAACGTTTTCATGGAGAAACTTCAAGCGCATAAATCAAAGCTGACAGACGGACGAATATTTTGGCAAGAAATTTTAGAGAAAATATTTTTTTTTAACACGCGTAACAAAATATCTGGGTAATGAATAACTAAAAATAAGTAGAATCCTAAATGTATTATGATGGGAAATTGAAAAAAAATGTATCATTTTTTTATTTATGCCATTCATGTTAAAGCTAGAGTAAATGTTCTTATTAATACTCTTGATTTATTTGTATTATTCTCAATTATTACACAGTCAAAATAAATTATACTTAATTCTTTAAGTTAATTCGTATAGACATAATATGTATGAGTATACATTTTTAAATTTGTAATCGATATTACATTATTTTCGTATTACAACAGAACCTATAGCAACTATTTAATACGATAATTAATCTAATAAAAAAATAATAATAATAATACAAATTTTAGTTAAATACCTAATAATTCAGTGTAATCGTTATAACTGACGTCATAACACACTGTAATCAATATATTATTATTATGTTAACAATAAGATATTATAACTTTAATGAAAAGTTATTAACGATATCGAGTAAAAATGTAATTTCTTTACAAAAATAATAACATCTATATCATGGTAACCGAATTTGTATAGATATTACAAAACACAAATGTATGAAACGAAATACTCGAAATAGCGCTGGTTCCCTTACCTATACATTTATATAACTTATCAATATTACATCCGAATCATACAAATTGAAAAACATCTTTATGACTAAAATAATTAAACAATATAATATTATGATTTGTATTTAAAAAAAAATAACACACAATGAAATTTTTTTTTAAACTGAAATTTGACAGTATTATATTATAATAGATATATTATTGGTTATTTTAATACGAATAACAAGAAATAATGTAAAAAATATATTTTGGTATTTCTTGTTTTTTCTGTATTAATGAGGTAACCGGTACACAGAAGAATATAGAAGAACTATAGTGACATCCGAATTAATCGAAATTAATATTTAATCTTATGTTTTTATATTGGATATTGTGGACTCGCGTAATGAATATTTTAAATATTATCATTACTTATTGTTTAATGGGATATTATAATGAATAAATATTAATATATTTCAGAATTATTTCATTTATAATGGTTTCGTTAATTGTATAATTATGAAAATGATCCATCATTAATTTGCATACACTCCAAAAATCTATAATTTTACTCAATAATTGAATAGTTATCGGTGCTATATTATTTTATTATTGATTTCAAAATATTGTACTAGAATTTACATAGAACAACCGATTTAAAGAAATATTCTAACAAAACACAATTTATTTAACTTAACTAAAAACGAACAAAACAATTTTTCATCAGATTGAATCGTTATTCTAACCAGTTTTTAACATTATTGTGAATAAACATAATTTACCGAGATAATAATAACATAATACACAACTAACGTTCGTTAATTTTGCTTCAATATAGTTCTATAAAATGCATTTTTGACGGTAACGATTAAAATGAATTATTAATGAGAGAATTCAAAAATAATTATATATTAGTCCGATTATTATTTCTATAAACAAATATAATAACTTCTGCTATTTTAATTAAATATATAGGTACTATAAATTATAACAATGATTTATAATATTAATTGTCGTGTTTGCACTTTAAAATTAATTAAACGAGAGGCAACTTTTTTATTTTAATTGCCCATTCACGCGTGGGTTGAGTTTAAATATCGTGGCTATTGATATTATATTATTATAAAAAAGTACTATAGAAAATGCACACCAGAAACACGGCCAAAATAACATTACAATATAATATTATTCTCTATTAGTAATATTTTACTATTCCGGTTATATTTTATAATGCATGATTAAAAATTGACTATGATATCGATTAGCCACGGTAAAGCATACATGATATAGTACTATTATATAATGTTGTTCGTGATAAAATTATTTACCTTTAAGTACATTAGGTTAAATTCAATGGTTATTGGGTTAAACGAAAGCATCGCGATAAGCTTTTGAACTTTATATGAACGGGGAGTTTTAAAATTAAAATACGAGAGACTTTGTGAAGAGGAGAATAGTAACAACGAAACTATATTATATTATAATATTTTTAAACGCAAGATTTTATAGATTCATGACCGAGATAAAAATTGCATATTATTATCATTTATTATCAGAGTCTGTAGGTATTACATGAAGATTATACATTTATATGTACACCGTATATCCTAAGCAAACTCACGATTTAACATTTTTACTGCCAATAGGTTTCTATACACGTGGGAAAGATATTTCGGACGTAAAAACCGTCGTCCATCACTTTTGACCCACACAATAATATAATATACGTGTATTTTAAGTCAAAACTATTGTACAAAGACAAATTGGTATTATTATAATAGGTTTTATAGGTATTATCCTTTTAAAGTCCGAAATCGATCCGTTTAGGCCCGTACGAAAAACTTTTAAAATAATAATTTAACGATACGATCGTAGGTAGGTACGTACGAGTATATAGGTATACAGCGACAAACCTTTGCAATTTTGCATGCGTGACGCGTGCGATGTGCCTTGAATATTTTAATTTTTATACGATGAAAAAGAAAAGGCTAATGGATTTGTAAAAAATAAAAAAATGAAAACGGTGATGTTCGGGTGGTTATATATGGTAAATATTTGTCTTTCTCGCGAGCGCGTAGGTACATAAAAAATAAAATGTAAACAATTCTGTAGCGGAAACGCTTGAAATGGCCGGGTGGTTTTCTCCGACGGTGAACAAAATAAAAACGTACACACGTCCGTACAATACATAAAGATATACAGGATGCAGGATGATCGACGAAACGTAAAGACACTCATTATTTCGGATAGCACTAACTTTTTTCGAAAATTCGATGAAAATAAAAAACGAAATTCTGTTTAAATCGATTTCTTTGGTGTTCATTTTTAATTTTCGTTGACTCGTTAACGAAATATTTTACTTTAGAGTTTGAGTAAGACGAAGAAAGAAGTGAAAGATCATGTAGATAGCAAGGCGACACACAACGTTTGCAAAGTGATACACTACCCTCCATCTACTCACAAACAGCAACCTTAAAAGCGAAATATCTTATCAAATTAAGAATGTCAACACCAAAATTGATTTAAATTTTGTCTGTTTATAGGACTTTTCATAAATAGATTAGAAAATCAAAAGTACGTAGAGGTTTCAGCCCCGAAAATAAGGATAATGTAACATTTGTTTCTTAAATTACTAATTACACTAAAAATGCAATACTTTTCTGGATAACGGATGTTCTACGTAATATTGATCATTTGACAAACAGTGATTTACGATAAATCGAAGGAAATGCGAGGTCTCAGATGTATCGTACAGATAGATAAACCCATCCTTCAAGGAAAACAAAAATAAATTATGGTCGATTATACATTACTGATAATATTACAAACCACAACCATCAATTATATAAAAATAGAAAAGATACTTCAAATTATTAAAATAAAGCCCCAGTAAAAAAATAATCGACGAAATTTTGGTAATCGAATGAAAGGCCCATGGTATTTGGTTTTTCTTGTAAGCATGACAACACAACTGAACGTCGATTTATGATTGGAGTAAAAAGAGATCGATAAACACTGTTCCAACGATTCACAGCGATCAGTGGCGAACTTATAATACTCTGAAAGACCATGAATTTATTCGCCAAACATAAAACTATGAAACATAGTGAAAATTACGTAAATCCAAACAATAGAATCATTGTGAAAATGAATCAAGACCAAATATAATGGCGATTATGGCGTTAAAAATTCAAAATATTTTATGTTTTTTTTTTTATCGGATTTAAAAAAACTGTTATAGGATAAACTATTAATAAGTAAGTACGTAGCTACTTTAAGTACCTAGCATGTATACTCGTAAGTTAATCGGTAGATCACATATTGGATCGGTCCCCATCCTATACAAATATATATATATACACTCGTCCATTTAAGAAATAAGGTAACAGTACATATGGCAGCGCGTTGACGTGTTTACAGTGCGTATTCGAGACGCGACCTGGAGATTATAATAAGGCGCCTATTGTTTTCTTCGCGAGGCAGAGGCGCTGCAAAAAACGGAAGTAACTATATAATGTACATAATATAATAAGAGCCCATAAGGTTTATAGATATATAGAGGTACTTATTCCATTTTTAAAATGTATAAATATAATAATAGCTCTCCGTGTCGTTATACTATTACTATTATTATTATTGTTATTATTATTATTTTTAATGAAACAATGGATAGTCAAGGTGGTAAGTACATACGACGGGACGGGTTTTACAATACGAGTATAAGAATAACGGCGGCGGAGGCGGCGGTGATGAAAATCGTCTCGTCAATCATAATAATATTTTAGAGGTCTCGTAGTCGGTCGTCTCGAGACTCCCTGCACCGTCAAACTACTCTAATAGAGATAAATCACGTCCAAATAATATATATAATATTACAATCTACACGCTCCGCACACGATGGAAGAGTCAGGGGAAAAAAATGCTCGTTCTTACAATTACTATTATTATATTATATATTATACAATACACAATATACGAGGCCCCGGTGTATAGGTATTCATTTTAGATTTTTTTTTTTCCCCGACGAACAATATTAATTTCCTGCGCGCCATATGGGTTCCCGGGGCTTTGATTCAATTTATATACATATATATAGATGGGGGCTCGACGTGCTTATGTATAGTTAACCCAATAACGTATAATAATAATGAGGGAGAAAGCCTATGTATAGGGTCATTTGCCCCCCTCGTGTTGTATTTTGTCTCGTGTTGTTGTTGCACAGTACTGCGGGCATCGGAAGCCCCACGCGGCGAGCGAGAAGCAATTCGGCCGCGACTCACCATTGAACCGGGGTAGGTGAGGGACAAAATAAGATATAGTGTATAGAGGACGGCCAAAAAGAAATCGTACAAGTAACTGTATCGCTCGAAGCGTGTTTTTGACGATACGTGTATATACGAAAAAGCGCACGGTACTATAGAAAAAATTACAGGAAGCCCGCAAAATTGTTCTCCGTGACGATTAGTTGTCATTCGTATACACGCGGAATTAAATCGGGACAGTGAGTCAAATGGCTATAGTATATTACCGTCCATGCTCGTCCCCAAAATCGCTCCAAATGACACCGAATTAGCATTAACTTGTACATAGCTACATATAGTCTTCAACTAATATCTTATGGATAAAATTGAAATTCTGTTTACATATGTCTGTCTGTCCAAAAGTTTGTCCACTATAAAACCTACAGTTGAATTCCGATGTTAACGATAATTTACACATTCGACAGTTTAACCTTTAAAGACCCTCTTTAGAGCTATCCTGGCTCGCACTTGGTTTTCGATATTTTAATATGGAAAAATTGAATTTTTTTGTTTGTTGATTTCCAAGTTACCTCAATGACACACTGACACAGATGAAAAAAATTCTTATTATAGTATATTAATTTGGTTAAATTAATAAATTTGTCACGGACATAGAAGTACACCTTTTGTAAAAGATAAATTACCGAACAACGACGACTAACTGTGATGAATTGAAAACAAGGGGAGATACGTTAAATTTAATTTCTTTTATTGATTTCTGTTTTTGAAAGGATTGGAACCCGGTAATTCGGCTATAATTTACAAAATCATTTCCTTTAGAATTTCTAACATAATGTATAGGTAGGTATTTTTGGCTACTATACCACCGACCGCCTAAATTTCTGAGCTAGAGCAGCTGCAGTAGAACCCTCTAGTGTACGCCACTTGTGTAATGCAGTGCAGCATAAGACCTGCTGCTGAATATATTATAATATAAAATACAGTGAATATTATCCACTATACATGTATGTATGTTTCGATTTCCGCGAAACTTTATTACAATATATAAGTAATGTTCGTCGAATAAAAAAGTTGACTATATATACCTATTGTGTATATGAAATTCCGCGTACATTTGCACGAAATATATAGATATGTAAATAAAAACAAACATGTCAGCACAAATTCTCCGAAAACATTACGGTGGCGTAACGTTCCTGACGAGATTTATTTTGAAATTTTTTTACGTGAGAAAAATATAAGTCATTTGAATAGATTTCGGGTGTACCTACACAGCTCATCAGTTTAGAAATGCAAATAATATAAATAAAATATTATAGAAATGTAATATAATAAATAGGTAGTAAGTTCTTTTCGTATTTGTATTGAATTTTGTAACACTATGCATTTATTCATTGGGAATTATTACATTATAATTTCGTATACCTATCGAAATTTCCCTTCTGTTTTAGAGAAACTAAACAATAAATATAAGGTGTATCCAGGCCCGTATTAGAAAATTGCATATATTTTAGCCACCGTCCAAGATAATTTTTTTTTTTCAAAATATAAGATTTTATAATTATTATCTAATACATAATACACGATATTCTACAGAAAATTATATTAATTTAGAGCTATATAATAAATTACAACTTTATGGCTCGTGTTTTTAATAAATTTTAATGTATACATTTGAACTCAGAACAGTGCTAAAAAGACATGCCAACATTTTCATCTACATTAAAAAAAAAACCTAATTATAATAATTAAGTACCTACTATACATATTGTAGTATACATACACATCATATAATTTTGTTTATATGGTGTAGACATAAATTTACCATCACCTTGATGAACGAGACAAATTTCTAATAAGGGCACCAAGGTATACTTGCCCAACCCCCTCCCCAAATACGAGCCAGAGTATATCTTGACAATTTATTATGCATCAACATAGGAAATTATCAAATCCTACAAATACACCCTGTATGTCGTTATTGCCTAATTTTGAGGTTGTGGTGTTTGTTTGCTCGCTAAATACATATAATATGAGCTGGCATGCACTTGTACGATTACTGTGAAAATTGGCCTCCCTCGTCGCGTCGGACCTGCGGAACTCTAAAAACGGTTATATTATAATATTAAACGCGCGTATACGTGCGGTCAATTTTGAGAGGGCGTGTGTGAAAGTCAACGTTTTAATGGGATCTGGATAACAATGTTATATTTTCTTTACATCGAGGGAAAAAAATCAATAGGGGTTTGCGCTTTGTTTCTCGTGTGAACACCACCTTTATACTCGCCTACAGTACAAATACCCGAAGGGGAAATCGGTGAAACATGAGAAAGTATTACCGCTCGAGACTTATATATTATTATGGTCTAATGCATAATAATAATATTTTTCACGTGATGCATCATAATCCGCTAGAAGTCATTATAATTGGCCGGGAGAACACGATAACATAATATACCTATACATATGACGACGTTATACGAGAACTGGCAGTATATAATATATATATACGAAACAAAGGAACTAGTTTTGTCATCAGTCGGCTATACTGTACGACAAACAATTGCCATAGGGACGTATATTTTATATCTACTCATAAATTCATGATACATAATATACACGTAAGTACATAATATTATATAGTACACGTAGATTTAAAACTCTCATTCTTTATAATGTAGGTACCATTATTTGTCTATAATGACCACTATATACACATTCGGAAAATTGTTATAACGATTTCCAGTGGAGGATGTAAAAGTCGGGCAAGTAGAACATGTAATAAGACCGGGCCTCCCTCCCTGATAAAGCATTCTCAAAAAACCAATTGTAAATTACGGATTAAAAAATAAATGCGACTTTTTCTCATTATACCTGTATAAGTACTGCAGCTAGTGGAAAACAATCCATGAACTTTTTGAAAAGAATTAAAAATTACCATCGATTGTTATTTATTTGGTGTGTGGCAACTTAGAACTAATAGATAGGATAGGTTAGATTTTTAGATTTACCCATAACTATAGATAAAACTTTAACATAAAAATACCTTAATGACTATTCAAGATTGTAACAATAATACTATTATGACAATTTTTTATATCGTTACGCTTTTTGCTTACCTTGCAGTGTATAATAATATTTCAAATATCACCGGATCGACGCCAAATCTGCAAAATCCGCGTTCTACGTTGAATATCCTTTCGAGTAGTACCTATAGCAATAATGATAAAAAAAATGCGATTAGTTTACTGTATTACATTAAAGTGTAATTTAACAAATAACAGGCTGTTAATATACAAGTAGAATGTGAATTATATAGCCAAATAAAATTTAAATTATAAATTGTTTTTTTATATATTATATATTACTTAACTAAATAAATAAAAAAGAATGTTAGCAAATGACTTGGTCAATAATTTAGTTATTTATTTTAATAAATTAATTTAATTTAACTAAATTGCTTTATAATCTACAAATTTTGTGTAAAAAGAAAACCTGTGTAAGTACCTGATGTCGACAAAAATTACGTATTTCTACGTGAATAACATTAAGTATCACATTACAAGGCGGACATACAACCTGTGCAGGGATATACTTACACGAATCATGTATTATAGTTAGTCGATATAAAAGTATATATATTAGAGTACAAAATACGTTTATGAGCGTATATAGTACAGAGTAATTTTAAAAAAAGTAACTTTTAATTAAACTGAGTAATCGTTTTCCTGAAAATGTGCAACCTAACTTAAATTTATATTCCAATTATTTTATATTTTAAAATTATCTTTAACTTGGTTTGATTATTTATTTTTTTTTTTAAATTTAAACTGGATATTTTATAAAAAAAAAAAAATTATAAACGTGTTGCCTAGCTTTGATTATGTTCGTAATACATTAAATATATATTTGTGTATCCATTATATTATATACGAGCGTCGGTATATAAAAGCAACATAATATTACGTTGTTTTTTTTTTCTTTTTATGTTTCGTTTTAAATAAGAACACTGAAATTCGAAATTGCTTTGTAAAATTATACATCGTCGTTGTATAAATAAAACATTAAAAATAAAATACAAACCGTGTTCCATATTATCCATAATATAGCCACAGTAGGTATAGGTACCCATCAGGACCTTTACACTCAAAAATTAAATTCAAGTTTACGGTTTTATTATTAAATGGAAATAATAATTATTATTGCATTTAAATATCATATGCTCATTATAAAACATTATTGTACCATTAATTTTTTTTTTTTTTGATAGTTATACCATTAATATAATGTATAATTATACCTGTATAAAAATGTAAATTAGTAAATATATTTTACACGTTTTTAATTGCATAATATACAATGTATATATATAAACCCTACAACAACAAACTAATAACAATTATTTTTTATATTATATAGCTTTTCATTATAAATTATACTGGTCATATACTATATAGCTGCTAGAACGTATTACTTGCGTACCTGACTATTTTCTTTACGAATACTTAAAATATAATAACAACTAACTATCAGTATAACAATGATACATCATATAGATTATAGATAATAGTTATATATTATATATAATCGTTATTATTAGTTATTTCGTAATAATAAAAATTAATTTATCTCGCTTTTTCTATCTATCGTTAAAACACTTATATTATAATATTATTATTATTTCTCAATATAGACCAAAGCTTGATTATAATAGTTTATAAATAATAAAATAAAGTCTCGAAATAATTATAATTTGTTGGTACGTGTACACCTCACCGCAAAGAAAAATAACTATAGGATAATAATCATAATATTTCGCGTCGTATTATATTATACGGTAGAAAATAAAAACTTATCAAATCAATATTGTATAATATTACAGCGGTTAAAGCGGGGGGGGAGTCCCTTTTTTATTTAAGGTACAATTTTTACTTCGATTTAGTTCAATGTTTTCGAAGTCCAGGGGGACGCTTTAGTTATTGTCACTAAGACATGTTTAAACAAATTAATTAATTTTATAAATTCTGCGTAATTACCCATTAGATTATATATACGTAATCGGACTCTGGTTTACTTTATTTTACTGGGCGGAATATACGTAAGATAATATTTTAAGAGAGGGGGTGAAGTTTGTTTTTAAGTATAACGTTTTAATATAACGTTTTTATGAATGAATGAGCGCGAGAAAAAATCGTTATTAAAATCTCTTATCCAAGATGAATTTACTGAAAGCTCGGTTAGGTTTAGTTAGTTTTCAGGAACGTCTCTCAATTTTCTGTAAATATTGTAGTACCTCTTCGAAGTTTTTCTCGCTTCAATCGCTGATAATATACCTATATGTGCTATAATAAACAAAAATTCGGGGCTACAAATCTCGTAAACTGTATTATATTTCCATTTAATACACACGTGTGCGCGTTATGATATTATCAACTGATTATGCGTTCGAAATTGGCTCGTTAAAATATAAATATGCGAAAAGATATTTATTATAATAAACAGGCGACAGAGGTCACACCGCGACGTACATAATCTAGTACTACGATAATAATTAGTTGTCGACGACAAGTAGGTGTAAGTATAAAGTGCTCGTTTTTTGCCGCATTAAAAGAGATGAAAGTAAAATGTTATTTTTGGAGACGCCGGCGTATACTCGTATATTATTTCTGCGGTTTAAATTTCGACGCGCGCGGTCGTAAAGCCCCACGAGAAAGACCCCCGCCACCACAGCATTTGCCGTCTCATTTTTTTTTGATCTAACGAGCAATGCCAATATATATGCGTACAGCATAAACATTTGTCCACGAGTAAAACAAAGGCGACAATGGCTTTGAATGTAGTTTTAGAGTGCACACATTTTCATGGGGAGGAGACTAATAGCCCTTATCCCATAGACATGAATGAACGCAATTCATGCATACTATTTTACGGTTATTGAATGTTAACCGTATACGTTTCCTGTTATAATTATTCCACAACTGAAAGAATATTTTCTACACTGAACCGTACATGAAAACATAATATTTAAGGAGGAGTGTTATTACATCTATATCAGTGAATAAAACCAATGAATTAGCCGTGGCCAATATACATAAATAAAAAGTAAGACATCGATGAAAATTATATGTTTATAGAAAGAATATAGTATTTCAGAATTACGATACGTGTATCTCACTTTGGATGAATGTTAACTTCACATATAGGACTACAACAGCTTTAGATTAAACTATCAGTTTTTATTAAGTACCCTATTTATTATTATTGTTACAGCATAGTATAAGGCAAAACTATGCTATAGATTAGGTTGTTATTATGTTTTATTTAGTTTAAGACTCCTGGACATTCAATCCTCCACGGCGTGTCAAGGCCTAGTATTCTATAATTATTGTAGACATTTAGTTAAACTAATTAATATATAGGTAATATAATTACCACCTTTGCTCAAAATTTCCGTCTCGGGAGATTCATAATATAATATCATAAATATGCCAAGACATTATACATAATATTATATTCCCATTTTATTAGTAAGTGTTTTTTTTTCAATTTGTGTTTTAAGTATTATAATATTGAAATGTATCATGTAGACGAAATAACTTTCCAACATTTTTTTTTTTTTTGGTAGAGCTCCAAAACCCCTTTACCAACACCCGTGATTCAAACGAAAACGTAATTATCTCCACCCCCAATTCAAAATCTTAACTACGCCACTGATTACCGATAACTTGTTGGTGTTCAGTTATTATATATATAAGCACCAAAAACCCACTGGATTCGGCGAGTAGAAAGTCACCACCTATATAGCCTGCCCAGGGGGCGGGGGCTACTTTATCGTGCAGGTGCATTTTATTCGAAAAACTAGTTCAAAATTTCAGTGGTTCAATTATAAACGAATTACTTCCAATACACATCGGTTATTATAGCCCACGACAGCGTGTACGCGTTCACACGATAATAATATTATATATAGATATATATCTTAATGCAATCGTTATTATTATTATTGACATCGCCATGAACACTAAGTATATAACAACTGAATTCGTACCTATAATAATCTATAGCTTAACCCGCAAGTTTCATGTACGTCGGTAGTATACTACTTAGTAGTATATATGTAGTAGTACATATGTAGTTAAATGCGTTTTTTGTAATACAATAGTACGTAACACGAGAACTTATAAATTATAATACAATAATAATATATAGGTGTGTGCACAAGACGTAATTTTTTAAAATACAAAAGGTGTATACCAGACCTCCCCTGAACATTTTTGAAAACCCAATAATTTAACCACGATTTCAATGCCCTCGATATTGTATAGATATTATAACCGGCTACCTATATTATACACTCTCCTAATTATACGCCGAATTTTCTAAGACTATATTATAACCATAAAAAAAAAATAATAATAAAATATTATCATATTTTAACAAACATAAAATAAATAGTTTAAGTATTCTTACATTATGCAGCATACAAATACAAATATATGTAAAATTGCATTAGGTGTATAACTAATTACCTACTTACTAAATATGTATGTAAAATAACAACTTGAAATTTGAATCGTTGTTACTGTTGAGGTTATCTTGGTCAGAAATATGAATTTATGAATAATTTGATTCGATTACCTTTGCCCGCACTAATCCCTCCGTGACAGAGTTCACTTTACTCGGGCATTTTCGTATATCACGCCCGGTCAATATATAGGAAAAATGTAGAGTAGGTATAAATAGTAGGTGTTATTATATTTTTACATCGCCAAAAACGTTCTGCTGTTGTGATGTTCAGTGTTTAGATTTCCAACTTTCACTGTACTTTAAACATCTTTAAGGCCGATTATTTTCTATAGAACAGTAGTCCGAATACTCCCCAGTCAACTCTTGTCCGGAGGGCGTCCATCTTTTCAAAATTCTGCAGACAAGGGACAATGCGTTTTATTTTTAACTGTATTTTTCAATGATATTGACTTTTTTTTTATTGAACTATTGTAACATGTTATACGTATATGAGTACGTAAAAGCCAGGTCAATTTACCATTTCCCCTTCCGTGGACGCCCGTGCATGAACCTATATTATATGTACGCACCATTATGATGATTCAATGTAGCTGTATTATTATTTTTTATATATATTATATTATATAGATCCCCTTTATCGGTCTAAAAACTGTGTATGAATACGGGCGCACACATGAGAGAAATATAATAAATAAATGAAAAACAGGCCAATAAATATTAATAATATACATATAGAGTTCGGCGCTGCATTGCAACGTTTTTTTTTTTTTTTTTTTTGAAACGCCCGAGTCAATTTAAATGGCTTTTATATTATGAAACGATATACGCAGACTAATGGTCTAAAATGATAGGATAAAAATACATATACACATTATTGTATATATACAAGTATATAAGCCGAAGTTTCTGACGTATAAATTTGAATAGAAAATAAACGTTTTGAATATTGTCTGATGCGATTATATAATAACAATAATATGTATACAAATTGAAGAAATATTAATAAGACGTGTATTCAGATCTAATATATTACAATATCCTGCAGTACCCTTTTTTTGCTGTATACTTATTATAAAAACTGAACTAGGTATATCTACCTACCTACCTACATTTGAATATTATGTATACGTCACTGCAATAATACATGCATTTGATTCGTTATTTATATATATATATTATTTTTTTTGAAATGCGAGAGTGAGAAAACTGTAAAAAATAATTTCACTGCAGTAGGTATGTATAATAAAAGAAAAACATTATGATGTATATTTCGATACTCGTAGTTATTTTATTTTTAAAGAGACTGATTTTAATATTTTCTCATAATATTATATAATAATATAAACATATTATTAATGTGACGACAAATTAAGAACTGACGAGTGACGAGAGTATTTAAGTGCGTTTAGTGTTATCTTAGCGGGTGTAATATATTGTGGGTTTCCAAACCATATCGGGCGTGTTATATTAATAAAGTAAAATTTACACTTTTTGTTTAACGACACTTTTTGTGTATGAGAAAGAGGAAGGGAAAAGAAAGTGTCGGATTACTGAAGTTGTCTGACTAACGGGTGTCCAATTAACGAGGTCCTACTGTATACAGTGGTTTTTCGAAAAATCATAGTATTCGCAGACAAATATAGCTGCTATTTATTTAAACAAAAAAGGCTGATACTGCTGATAGGTGTATCACTGTTGTGAGCGAAGTTAGAAGAGGTATATATAATAGAATAATTTAATTTAAATCCTTTATTAAACAATAAACCATTGGGAACGAAAAACTGTTATTTAACTTGAGAGTCAAGTGTAGTCCAGAAAACAACAAAAATTATGTAAAAAATTGCCAGTTTTTTTATTTATTAATAAAACTGATCAAAAATGCTACAAAAAAAATTCCTAAAGAATGTTTTAAAATAAACAAGACTTCCTGTAGAAAAGTTGTTTAGACACTCAACAAAAAAAACAGAGCCACATCATAGTAACAAACAAATGCATTCCTCGCTCGCTAAGCTCAGAATCTAAAACAAAAACTAACATTACTAAAACATTTTTAATGCCTTCAAAAATAATATCCTCTTTAAATTTGTAAGAACTGAACGAAGTAAGAAATGTACTTTGATGTGTTTTTTTTTTTTTTGTGTTTGTATGTAAACAACATATTTTTCTATCAGAAATTTTTCGCCAATCAAAAACCCCAGATAACTTTCTTGTAGCATTGGTAAATTTCAATGAGTAAAACTGGCAATTCGTTGAATAATTGTTTTGATTTCTGAGTTACTTTGGTAACAAGGGAAAAAATATGACTAATAATTCTCTACGCAGAATCATTATTCGTTATAAATCGTATATGTTACAAATAGATAAAACTACAGTATTCCATATATCCTTCCTTTCAACTTCCTTTCATAAAAAGTGGCACACCCGTCAGCAGTATCAACCTTTTGTTATTTGCATGTAACTCATAATCAATTTTAACCTAAACACCAAGATTCATATTCCAAGTAATTATGTGGTAAATCGCCATTAGTTAGACGGAGCCAGTAAATTGCTAGAATAATCTCTTAAAAGGACCGTATAAAATAGATACCATAATTTACAATAATATTCAATTTTATCTTCAAAGTATACGAGTTGATTAAATTAACGGAAATAATCGGAACGCGTCTTTGAAATTAAATTTTTGGATTTTGAACGATGAATAATAATACGAATTATTAATAATAGTGTCTGTGCATAGTTATTATAGTGATTGCAATGTATATATTAATGTAATGTTATTAATAAAATAATAAGTACACGGTTTAGTTTATTAACCCGATTAAGATTTCGCAGAATTTGTATTATTTTATCTTAATTGTTGATTATAAAACATCTTTCTTTCTTTTTTGTATAAATAATAATTAAGCTTTATTAATCTCTACGGGACGAATAATAATAACCGGTGTATAATTTATTATACGAATAGGGGAAAAAATAGCAAAAAAAATTACGGAATACTGCTAAAACGAATAATGGGTATAATATCACAAACGAGCGATTTAACTAATCTACACTACACATAACTCATCCGCCGGATGTGTTGATCGCATTTTCGGAGGAAAAATTAAATAATAAAAGTTTTACTATTGTGTACAGGTAGTACCACCGGAGATGTTATAAATGTGTTATTTTAAATATCTGAAAGTCTATAGAAATATGTTACTGTTATAGAAATACATAATATATGGGGAAAAAAAACTGGTTGTAAAGGGTACCTTCGTAATTTCCCTTATTTCTGTAGTTTCCTTTTATATAATAGAGATGATGTGAAATAGAAGTGGCAGTGATTTTTCATAGTTAATTTCAAAATAGCAATCATAGACTGTTACACCAGTATGAAAACAACAGTCACTACATACGATACTTACTCTTTTACTGCTACTAGTAGTCATAATACCGAGTAACAGTCATGATTTAATCATTTTGCCATGGTAACGATCACTATTATTTTAACTGTTAGTCATTTAGTAGCAGTAGCAACTGTTACTAAAACTGAAAAAAAAATTACAGGTAGCCATATCTAATATATACGTCAACAATGTTTAGCCCAAAGTCGAAAACTGACCCAATCATTTATGAAAATATATACACTGCATACGCTATTTTTTTTAAAAACGTGCACTTCAGCTATTTAGATTGAAAAATAAAGCGAAATAAATTGCGTAAAAAAAAAAAAAAAATGCCAAAAATTAACTAAACCGCTGTTTCCCGAGACTAAAAGAATCATATAGACGTAATTTTACTCCTGTTGAAAATAAATTTGATTCGAAGTACATAATATATTTAATTAATGTTCTTTCCGCTTTATGGATACGATTGACTATTATACGCAGTCGATGTTCCGGCGATTGTTGCGTATAGTACTCACTAATATTATTAGTGGTTCACTAATATTATTCCTAAATAATAAAATATTATAATACAAAACCATCAAGTAACAATGGCCATTGGTTGCTTCCTGGACACGGGACATAATAATAATATAACTGATAATTTATGACACTGCCACTACAGCGGACGTTATACTATCGTCGAATTTTTTTAGGGATCATACACATACACACACACACATATACACGCTTAGAACACTTTATGTCATTATACTGACATTTATTTGGAAATTATAAGGCTAGGGGTAAAGTAGGATGATAATTCGTTATAACGAAACCGATATACATTATCCCCATGTATATTTATTCAAATTATTATAGTTTCGCACGCGCTAACGCATAATCATCTAGAATTCCAAACCGTCGGCCATTTTTACTATTTGTCCGCGGTGAAAATCGTTATTATTATTCCGTTAATATTCCGACAACACACGACTATAATACGAAATGAACTACCTACATCGTTTTATAATTGAAAATATTTTGAAAATAATTCGCGTGATACATTGATACATTCATTCACCGGCTGGTACATTTGGAAATATCGTGTGCATTAACAATATAATACTAATCACAACTATAATTGCTTTATTGTTATGATTTTGTGTACAAAACAGTATACATTATCGGTCACACACTCGCGTTCTATAATCTGTTCCGCACGACGTCCGAAAAATGTCTAAAGAAAATTGTTTACACTATTATAAAAGGCGGACTGGCCCGGTGGGCAGGTGGGCAAGCATGTCCACTATAGGCAACTTCACGTATAGAGAAGAAAAAAAAATTAGGTAAGTTAGGATACATAAAGTTATTTATATCTGTAAGCGATGATAAATCATTGCTACCGAAACATGATTGTGAGCGAAGTTCGGTTAAACATGTTTTGCAATGTCGTCATTTTTACGATTGTTGTCAAAATTAAAAAATTTTATTAAAATAAGGGACTAAATCACACACGACATTTTTTTTAACCATCAAATAGAACTTATGATGAACCTTGAGTGAAATTATCATACATTTCTGTTCAGCTAAAACAATTTTATTATCCACATAAAATCAAATAAAAACAATAAACCTCGAAAAATATTAAATGCATTTGATAAATAACTAAAGAATCGCCAGAATATTTGGAAAATTTTACCACCCCTAGAAAAGATTATTATTAGTATTCTGTTAAAATATCAGGTCCCATGGTTAATTCTAATACAACAAAAAAAAAAAACCAAATTGAATATAACAAAAACCGTTATTGCATTTTTCCGATAATTATTAAGGCAAATACAATGAAAATCAAAAAATATCTCCGCAACGCGCTAATTTCGCTACCAAAAATGGCTCCAAAAGGTTGATTTTTTTCATTTTAAAAAATATTATTATATTCATACATATAATATCACGTTATTATTTTTACATTTAACAGGATAATAATTTACTGGGCACATCGTCGTCCCGCCATATTTCGATTTTTTTTTTTTTTTTTTACCAAGTAGATGGAAAAAATCCGTCGCGAATAAAATAAGCGTTCATATGATACGACAACCGTACATTTACAGAAAGATACATGCCCAGTAGACAGTTACTTTTCTTTTTAATAAGCATTTCGTATACAGGGTGATTCTTTTATCGTAACATCATATGTGTGAGGTACAGCGCGCGGCGTTTTAATAGTACTTCCGCACTATACTATTCCCGTACGCAAACTTAAAAATGTACACATTGACCGGTGTTCCACAGTGCCTGTAACATATACAACCCCATTTGTCTGCAGAATAGAACTTAAACCTCTATATATATACAAAAAATATTGATACTTATCATATTTTTCGCTGCGTTAAACGATCAGACACGAACAATAATTTATATTATACAGACATTTTTATTCGGTGAAGAAAGGTTTTTTTTTTTTTCTAAATATTTTAACGTTTTATTTCCAGAATATAATATAACGAAATCCGCACAATACATATCTCAGTACCGAACTCTCTCTATCTCTCGTATAAAGTATATGGGATTTTTTTTTTAACAACACTCGACTATATATTATTATGACGCCCGCAGTTTACTACTATACTACAGTATCTATTGCAATATATTCAACGGTACATAGACTGTGAATTTAGTTTAAATATAAATTTTCCAAAAAACGCTATATATACTTGAATTTCAAATATACCTAAGTATAAGTACATGGTTTTTTTTCTATACATAATATAATATCAAAGCGAACCTAAACACAAACTGTAACTCGGAAATTATACCTATACAGGCATGTATATCATGCATATTATAATAGATACTAGTTGCATGCCCATCATAATACATGAAAGATTTTAACGGTCATTGAAATATTGAAAATGACTAACGTTAAATCCAAATATTGCAAAATCTTTATAGCGAAAACTATATTTAAATATTAAAACCAAACGTTTTAACCAAAGTTTTATTAGACATGGTTAACATTGAACCAAACGTTATTACGTACAAAAACTGGACACTAATTCAGATGGACACAAGTATAAATGATAGTATTAAATTATTGAACAACTGACAATGATGGCACTCTTTTGATAAAAGACAATTATGACTACAACGACCAATATACACTCTTAATGTGCATTTACGATTTAGGAAACTGGATTCAATATGATTCAAAGTTGCATGCGGCGGTCGTAATTATTACAAAAAATAAATTATAAATATGTTAAATATGTGGGTACGTCTGAAATTGTTTGGTTAAGAGGATGTGATACCCGGATGTGTCGTCTCCGTAAAACACGATATAGCAAAATTGAGTTACTTAGAACATAAACCGCGGCGTTTAAATTGCAATCGGAACTTAATCACAAATAACAATATGACGAAGGATTGAGGCTATTTAAAAAAAATGTAAAAACTAACGCGGCTCTATAACATTTTCGTATGGCGCGCCATGGCGTTTATAAGGAAAAAAAACACTAACAGATTATTATATGAAATACGATTATCCTCTTTAAATTACGTTATTTGTGTTCAAACATCGATTTCTATACGTAAAGGACGGTCTGCAGTATACGTTTTAAGTATACAAGAGACAGAAAAACCGTTACACACACACGAAACTGGCCTTTTTATAAGAAATGTTTTCCCCGTCACGATGATGGCGATTTTATATTTGGTCGAGGCCCATGCGACTATCCAAAAACATAACGCTGCAGTAAGTCACAATTCACAAATTTTACAGTAAAGCCATTTTAGTAATTATTTGTCCAACACGGATATCGCTTATGGGTAATTGAAATTTCAAAGTCATATACTGCGTTATGTTTTTGGACAGCCGCATAGTCGAATAAATATTTAGAGGCGCGCGCGCACACACACACACACACACACACACATACACACACTATATTATACATAGGTATTCAGTAAGTTTTTGTCGCCGCGGTATTACCTATCATATTATTATGGTTGTGTGCTGGTTTTCAAAGCTAACACGTCGCTATATACATGCATACAACGACGATAATATTATACGGGACGTCGTTTTGCGAAAGGGGACCTTGTACGGCAGTTAAGCCCGTTTAATACCGGAGGAGGGACGGGACGGGGGGGGGGGGAGTTAATAATAATAAAAAAAAAAAAAAAAAAAAAAAAAAAAATGATCGGCTTATAGTCGCTAATCAAAACACGCCCGAGGCTTATTATGCATGTACATATATATATTTACATATACGTATTATTATATATTATTAGAGGAGGACACTGGCGGCGGATTAACTATTTTACAGAACGCGCATTATAATATTTACAAAATTCGTTTCTGACCGAATAACAATAATATATCCGCTATTGATTTAGCCGAAGGGGAAACAACGTTATAATAATAATATATATACGTATTATATTATTGTAAACTTCCGTACGTATTAAACGACACGACCATGAATTTCGACAAATGTTACGATGACAAAGGAAAAAACCAGAAAAAAAAAAAGTCCGTTAATCAGATTTAGAAGATTTAACGAATACGGTCCGGTGCACCGCGGTATATACAATTATTTCAAACACAAAACAAAACAAACAAAAAAAAAAAACAAACTCGTTCGTTTTAATGTCTGTAGTCCGCCTAATTTGAAGGCACAATATCGTCGTTTCTCTTCTTTTATGCGACTGCTATTAAGGAGAAAAAAAAATGCACCAGGTACATTATAAAATATATATTATTATTATCGTCGTATATAATAATATATACGAGAGTATAATATGCTTGCAACAGAACCTTATTACGGACCATAAAGGCAACATTATAACGTCATATTGTACCCATTATAGAATGCAAGTCGATTTGAATTATTCCGCGTTAGTATTATTATTCTCGTTTTATCGAGTTGGATATTTGTGTGCGCGTTTTGAAAATTAAATCACACATGCACAAGTAGGTACGTATGGATACACGTAAAATTGTATTACATACACCTACGTTTTCCTCAGGTGCAATGACGCAATGAAATGCATCTACATACAATTACAATTGTTCGTGTTTTCGACAAATTTTAATATAGTGTATTTTCAGGGGCGCGCCCAGGATTTTTTTTTTTTTTTTTTTTGAGGGGAGGGGATAATTTAAATTATTTTCAAATATTAATAGTATTCATTTAAAAATATGTACATAAATCCAAAAATCTAAACAGGTAATGTTGAGAATATTTTTAATATTAAATATAGTTTGAAACAGAGTTTCGTTAAACAAGTTTAATGCATCGATTGCATTATGTGGTAGTGAAATATTTTGGACGTTGGAATTTTTGTTACCATAAATCAAACTCGGCTACTGCAGCATTAACACCATTTTGTGGTATATCATTTTTATAAAATTCTAAAAGTTTTAAATAACACTTTTAATAACACTTTTGTGCTTTAAAAATCGTTCGAATATATTGTTTATAAATGAATCTAGCCATGGAATGAAAATGGCACGTCTATAATATTCTTCTTCATTTTCCGGGGGTACATTTCATCGTTTGATAAGCGACGATAAGGCTCAATACACACGTCCGTTTTTTGCCGCCAATAATAGAGAGCAGAGGTCTTTCCCGGTTCCCGGAATAACGGGTATAAATACACAATATTATGTTATACCTAATGTTTCAATATCGATAGCTGATCATTTTTTATCATAATTTAAAGTCGATACCTAATGAAATTATCAAAATGTTAGGGGCCAACATTTTGGGGGGGGGACTTAAGCCCGTCAGCCCTCTTCTTGGGTGCGCCCTTGTATATTTTCAAAACTAATAAAATAAATTACAAAATTCTTATCCACATAAAACGAAGAAAAAAACTTGAAAATTTCAAATGTATAGCTATGAGTAGTGCGAGTTACGAGTATAAGCTAATAAATAAATAAATCGTCTAGAATGAACTCAATAACTCATAAATTATAAGGTAAATACCTATTCGACGAAAATGTCAAGTCTCGGTGAATATTTTAACTGAATTAAAATATAATAATAATAATAATAGTGAAACAAATATACATTTCTTCCTCCGGTCGAAATCTAAAACTAATTTAAGAATAATTAGAAACGTCATTGCGTAAAAATTCTCGTTTTCCGAAGATTTTTCTAATTATTACGTAATCTACGAGGATAACCGGAAGATGATCTCAATGCACCAACAGGCAACAAGAAAAATTTTTTCCAGAAATACCGAAAACTATTTATGATCAGTCAAGATTTCTGGTAGGAAAGTTGTTCATTAACAAACAAATCTTAGAAAAACCAATACATTCCTTGCCATGCTCGTAATCTATAAAAAAACCTAATAATCGAATAAATAACAAATTACTAAGAACCGATAG
The DNA here is from genome assembly GCA_902439185.1 of Cinara cedri. NCBI lineage: Eukaryota > Metazoa > Arthropoda > Insecta > Hemiptera > Aphididae > Cinara > Cinara cedri. The sequence continues at coordinate 1,476,855 of CABPRJ010000955.1, read as the reverse complement.
ATATTGGACGAATATATGAAATAAACCAGTTTAAAGGTTTGAATCATAGTCCTATAAACATTATAGGTGTATGGTTTGAATTATGAAGAAATATATATTATATTTTCATAATACTTTCGCCCTCTACACGGAAATATGAATACTATAATAATGTTTATTTTATTCCGCAATGTGTAGTTACTAGATAGCGTAGCGTCGGCTCGATTAAATGATATCAAAACATAAGCCCACGGTTTTAGATTATTATCTTAGATATTTTATCAGGTCTATGTCGAAACAAAACTGATAATTTATTTATTAACATAATATATTCAAACTTCAAACATTTTTCTTGTTTTCAAGTGTCAACAAAATAACAAATATATAAACATAAAAAGTATTGATTTTATTTAAACTAAATGATAAAATGGATGGGCTAACACAGACAATAATATATGATACGAAATCTCCTCCAAACATTTATTCTACTACAGTTATGCGTATGGTTGACGGTAATGAAAAAATTATAATGGTTTCTTCAAAAACAGACATTATCACCCTAGAAACAAAGACCGTAAATGACGAACCTATAACTTCCATTGTACCAATTGAGTTTTCGAATATCCCAAGTGAGTTAGATTAATAGAATTTTATGATACCTATTCAATATTTTATAATTTTACACTTTTACAGATAATGCAGCAATTATTGCGATTCACTGTATAAACAAATCTAAAGAATTTGACGATTTTATCATTGGAATAACTTATGAAATATTATCAGTATGCACTTTTACAAAATAAGTTTAGTTTTCATGTTATACAATATTGAACACCTTAGTGGGTTATTCTTCAAATACTGTACAACATTATTTTTATTACATAATTTTTATTTAGGGATGTTATTAATATTTTTTTTTTTTTTGACAATCTAGACTCTTACTAACACTATATATCTAATACAGTTTAAAAAAAAAATTCAAAATCATTTTCTTTCAGTCAAAGATAAAATTATTAAGTTTTATATTTTTCAGTCTGATATATTATTGTATAATAAAATTTATTTTAGGTTAAAATAATAACTAACTAGAATAAGTAATAAAACCACTATTAATTAGATAGTTGGAAACCTAATTTTACCTTGATAAATTGTATATTAAATCCTATATACCTAATAAAATAAAATGATAATTTGAAATTTATATATTAAAAATATGAAAACTGATGACTTCTTCTCCTTCTCAACTATTCAGATTATAGAAAAAAATTATAAGTGAATTTTAATTTACATGAAAAAAAATATTTTAGGATGAGGAAGAAAACCAATCAGAAGTGTATTTCAATAATTACATGGGATTCCCTGGATCATCATTAGAAGCTATAATTTCAAATTGTGAAACATTAAAATTGAATTTCTTTCCACTTCAACTAAATCATTCTATTTACTTATGTGAAAACCAAAAAAAAGTAAAATAAACTTATATTTAAATAAAGTTATAAGTCTAGCAGGAACCTATTAGAAATTAAGACAGGCCAGAAAACTATAATTAAGAAACAGATTTATTTACTCTTAAAATCCACAAAATTGTTAAAGGGGTTTGAAAGTCCCTCTTTAATGACTTTAATTTATTAAATACAATTTTCTAATTCTACAAAAATAATTAGCACAAAGTAATTTGTTTTAAATAAAATAGTGCCTACATATTATAAGAAAATTGATTTGTGTTTTAATCATTTTGTAGTGTTTAAACATTTTATTTTATAAACTAAAGCTATTAGAAAGGAGGGGACCTATAAAACCCTCTACTATTTTTGACTTTTAATGTGTTTTTACATGTTTTAATATTTTTAAACGCTATCAAATACTGTAAATAACACAACCGGAAAGTCAATGACATTAAACGGTCAAACATTTTGCCCCAGAATCAGTATCGAACAATGGAAAATATTTATATTCCTTTTTGGAATTTAATAATCACACTCATAATAATATGAAATATTCATAGGATTATTATTAAATACTTACTAATGGGCATTTGTGAGTTTTGAATTGTTTTACTAAGTTATTGTTTTTCACAATGTTTTACCATTTATTTCATTTGATAAGAATTTATAATTAATAAATTAACTATTACAGTTATTGATATTGTATTATAATACACTAGAATTAAAAATAAAACTACAATAAATAATTTATTAAGTATGGGTACACTGATCTTAAGTTATAAAAATTGTCGATTCGGGGTATAGACCTTTTGGTATTGTCATTTACAGTATTTGACGTTATATTATGGATTTTAAGAGCAAATTCGTTCTCTATTTATAATATTATTTTTACTATCTTGCTTAGTAATACATAATACACACACACACAAATTCCTAACACCAGAGTTATAATTGAGTGTAAAAACACACGCCCTTACTTTTTATTATACATTTTTACTCGGGTAAACTTTTGAATTCACCAAAAAATTTTGTTGCTAAAACATAACAGTTTTTAGGATAGATATTTAACACAATTAATATTATTTAGGGAATGTGGCTGTTATCTGGAAATGATAGAAAAATCCACGCTTACAAGAGTGACAAACAACAAATTTGTGAACAAAAAGTACACGAATATTTTGTTGAATACCAAGACATAAAATACTGTATAATTAGTTTCAGTATTAAATCATTCAGTGATTATAAAAAGTAATGTTTATTTTTAAATTCAAATTTTTAAATGTAGATTTATTTTTCTTTGATGTATATTTTTAGAAGAATATCATTTTATGGATGTGATAAAGGATATTCAGTGTTTACAATTGTAGACTCGGAAAAAAATCAAATACTCCAACGTGTTGAAACAAATTATCAGTCAACAATAACAGCCGTGCAATTGTTTAACATTCATAATAGGACATATACACTTGAAAATATAATCTCAGGTTTAAAAAAAAATAAATATGTTTTATTAAATATCCATTATAATATATACTTTGTTATAAAAATATATAGCAGTCAAAGATATACCAGATATACCAGATTATGAAACTATAAATGAAAAAGAACCAGTTTGTTTGCTTGTTGGCAGTATACTCGAGTCTGCTGTTGTATATATGCAAGTACTACTATCTTATTTTTACATTTATTTATTTATTTTATTAAAATTAACATATTTTTTAAACAAAATAAACATTATTAATTTAAAATTTTGTTTTAAAAAAATTTAATTTTAGGGATGTGTTAAAAAATCATTTACGAAAAAGGATTAAGTTGCCTAATACTGATGAACACCAAATAATTGCAACTTCTTTAATTGCCGATATAAATTTTGATTCTAAAAATGAAATACTACTCGGGACTACTGATAATGTGATTTCTATAAATATATTTTAAAACAGTCCAAAAATAAATAAAGAATCTATTTTGTTTTAGTACATTTTAAATTATGTATACAAAGATAATATATGGATTGAACAGCAACAATATGACCTGAGATACCCAGTGTTTACAATTAGTTATTTAGACATAACTAATCAAGGAGTGAAAGATGCAGTAGTAATGACTGAAAGAGGAATACATATTTTAAAAGTAAGTAACCTACTTATGTACCTAATTATGTTACATAATGATGATTGGTCAAAACTATTTCTTTTTTCCATTACTAAGTATATACTTCAATGATTAGATTTAATTTTTCATAAATCATATAATATTAATTATAGCCCAAACTAATTATGATGTGTGGTTTGGCCATGCTACGCGAACTGTTTATTATAATTTTATAAAACTAAACGCTTTTGGTTGGCTATACAATCACAGAAAACCTCTAGTTTTCCTTACTTGCCACCTTCATGTCAATTTGTCTAATGCAAACTGTAAAGTATTTGTACATTTTGACTATCCAAACAGAAATCAATAAAAATTGTAAAAGTTTGTAATTGAATATTTTTACAATAAGCATATGAACGAATGCCGACAGACAGGTTTAGCTGTTAAGCATATCTTTCTGGCACTGGGCACTGGATTTCACTAGGCACTGACCTCACATATTATATCATCACTTATTGCTTATCAGCTTTTAATGAAAATTAAACTAATCTTCTAAAATTCTAGTTGTTATTATTGGTTGTAAGATAGAAACATATTTATTACATTTTATTAAGTATGTACCTATTATATAATTTAATATTGAACTATTTATACTTTATAATTGCAGCACGAACCAAAGGATGTTATAGAAGTATTGAAATATCGTTTTGAAATTGAACACCATAACAATTTAATTTCATTTGTGGACACCATAGAGGCATAGACTAAGAATTATTATTATATACAAATACTGTTGTGCTCAACATCATTAAGCATTAAAATAGTTTATTTTATAAATTGTTTTGTTCTGATAAAAATGTAATACCTCTGAAATCTCTCCTAAAAAAATAACTAAAACATATAAAATAAATGGAAAGACTTAACAGTAAAACAAAAGTTTTACATGGAACACAAAGAATAACAAAACCTACAGAAAAAACTTGCTAATTTAAAATGCCTATAAATAGCATACAAATTACTTAAATAAATGTAAAATTTGAACATGTCTAGAAAAGGCTAATATAAGTTTTCTGTCAAAAAATTAAGTCTCAACAAATATGTTAAACTGCATTACAAAAGAAAATTTAAAATAATAAATTCATTATTTTATTATATTATTATTTTTATTTATTACATTATTTTATTTTTAAAATTTTATTCAGTTATTTAAAAAAATTACATGAAAAATCAAAAAACCACTTTCTTATTCACCATATAGATAAAAAATTTAACTAAAAAGATCACTTAAAATTTGAAAACTTCTTAAAAAATTAAAAAACGCCTTATGCTATAGAATTCTGAGTATGTCCTTACATAGTTTTATCATTTTACATTTTTACCTAATAGTAAATATGTTATTTAAATTGTACGTATTTGGGCTGGCTTTAATTACTTATGCCACTGTATAAGCTATACAGCTAGTACTCGATAAAATAAATATCATAAATCCCTAGGAGGCATTCGGTTGTTGCAGCAATGGACCTAATTGGTCCATAAAACACCAAGAGAAGAAAAAGAAAGCCTGGCAACTTTGACATCGCGAATAGGAAAATTAAAGATTGTACTTATATTGTGTATTATGTATTATTTCAGTAACTGGGATTTTAAAAATTTACAATTTGTCAAACATGTATTGGTACCTTGTTAGTTCACAAAATCTATCTAGAAATTGTAATTTTTTTAAAACTTACAATTTCTATTAAATTTTTTAAAACTTAATATAATATTTAAAAATTGTATTCCAAAATAATTTTATTCTTAAATAAATAAATACAAAACAAAATATAATAAAAATCCAATATATTCTAAAAATGAAAAAAAAAAAAAAACAATTTAAGGCAAAATAATAATGTAACAACTTATAATACTAATGATAAAGAAATAAGTTAACAGAATCAAGTAAAACAATTGTTAGCACCATAAACCTAAAGTAAAAATATTGGCTTTAAATAGTAGATATAAAAAAAATGTAAATACATTAAACAATTTTGCAAAAAAAATAATGTATTAAATGTTACCAATTAAAAAGTGAATAACAAAAATACAAAAAAAAATCTTTATAAATAACAATTTATTCCATTCAAATTTATTGGTAATAAAAAATAAAATCCCATTAAAAATTGATAACTATTCCAGTTATAAGATGAAAGGAATAAAAGCACATCTCTCTTTTGGATACATTTTGAATTTTGACTGGTACCACCAATGATTTAACATTGCAGATTCACACTGATTACTTAACACCCAAAAAAAAACGTAAGGCCATATTTGACTTCCCCAAAGCATAATGTACAAAGCCATGTACATAACTGCTTCGCAGAATAAATGAGGGCAAGATATTTTGTCAAATAAACCACCAATTGGAATTTTGTGTTCATATGTTATTACTTTTCCTTCTTTATTTGTTCTCAAATTTACCAAAGTTACATTTGCCAAATATTGTTGTTGAAAAGCCCACAAAAAAATAATAATACCAATAATCAGTCTTATGTTAATATTGTTGACTAAAAAATAGGATGGATGGTCAACAGAAAGTCCAGTGAAAGGCGATGGTGCCTCGGCTAAAATAGCTGTTATACAACCAAAGTAGTGTACATAACCAATAACATAATGAGTGATGTTAATTTTTGAATCAGAAAAAATACTTAAATAATGAGTTTCATAGAAGCGCCTCCAGCATTGGATTAACATACAAAACATGGCAACTGTAGTAGCGGTTGCATTGTATGAAGTCCGTCGATTCTTCAGAGCTACTATATCCAGGAAATGTGTTACATACTCAGGAACAGACACTTTGAATACAAAAGTAAATAATACTAATACAAATCCTAGTGTAGACCAAATAGCAGCAAATGAATAAAAATGTTTGAACCAATTTTTTGGTACTTCCACATAGTTAACTAAAAAATATTTTTTTTCACTTGAAAATTTACCATACCTAAATGTTTGCACTATAGCTACTGGTAATTTAGATTCAATTGTATTAATTAAAACACTTAAAATAACAATTGAAAATGCCATTAAAGCAAAAATGACTTTCAAAAATGAAACGTCCATGTTGAATGATCATAATTCAAACACTGAACATTGAACTGTAAGTAAGTGGCTAATTATATACATTCAAAAGAGAAATCGACACGATTACATTTACAGTTCTTTACATTTCCAGTTAATTTTTTTAAAAATAGTATTAAGTAGGACAATTTGATAAAATCATCACCTGTTTTCTGCTTTTCACGAAAATTGGACACGTGTCTCTCGATCGTCGAATTATTTTGCATTATATCTCGAAATACATACTAATTTAACTAAAAAACAGTACGGATTAAGATAATTAATGGTAGGTACACCGTATAAATACAGATCGGATATTCACTGAATAATAGTAAAAAGTGATTTCGCAGCAAACCGTTGATAATATGAAAACTGCTTCTAACTGATACAGATAAGTGATAAGCGCATAAAGTAGTTGTTAATATCATGGTTGTTACTACAGCAGAATAAATCGATATTTTATTTTGTCATGGTTGATGGTTATAGGCTTATCTAGATGTAGATTACCTATATATACAATTATATATATTTAAATTGCATTATAAACTCAGCTTGTTGGAAAAAATTATAATAACTATTATAAGTTTATGGCATTAATAATTTATCACAGTAAACAATTATAAAAAATGTACCATAAAATCATAATTGATGTTAAAAAAAATATATATTATAAAGATACAAATTCAGTTATCTACTTATACCTGCGTCTTACAATAATTAACTAAAATGTGTACTCTCCTTCAAATAAATTGTACTATAAAATTTAGCCTAATATGAATCTAGGGAACTTATTTCAATGAATTGTATTTCCAACTAAAGTTTCAACAGCCTTATAAATTACAGTAGTACTTTGATTCAAAAACATCCCCTCAATATTAACCATAGGAAATTTATTCCTGGGCTCTTAATTAATTAAAACCATCTATCAAATTTGAATAATAAAATACAAAATCTATAATTATATTCTATTCAATATTAAGTTACTATTGGTTAGGTTCGTAAGTAATTATTTCAGTTTTCGATTTTACCAAAATTAGACTATCAGCAATGATGGAAGTTCATTACATAAGAGTGACCACAACTCATCATCAGTTTTTTAAAATCACTAACATAACAATTAGTTACAAACTTAAACAATGTTTACTAGACAATTTATAATTTTTTTAAAACTACCTACTCCATACTTGCTTTTTATCACAAATACTGAGGTAAAATAACAAAATATTGACCTATGGTTAATAATTTCCAGGAACAAACATCTTTGATTACTTAAATTTTTTCAAATTTACTGTTGTTTAATTTTTATTCTAAAATGTACAAATTATCTATATGAAACTAGTAACAATGCCTTTAATAAAAAAACATGGACACAAGTTCATAAACTAAAATAAAAGCACACATCATTAATAAAAACTAATTATTTGATATTTATGTATTCAAACTACATAATTATTTTAATTTGATTTAATTTAAAAAACAGGAAATAAGGAAGGAATTTGAAAATTATTAATTATATATAAATTAAAATAACGCTTAATAAAATGTAAATAAACTATATTAATCTATGCATACAAATTAAAAACCAAATCACCAGAAAAGGCGTTGCAAAAAGCAACAAAACTAAAATTGTTATTTTATTTTAAAATTAAAATTAAATTATATTCTATATTAATTAGATAAAAAATAAATAATAAAACAATGAAATTGGTTAATGTTTTTAGTTTTTAACATAAAAATTAAAACTTAAAGTATATATTAAACAACGTCAGCTTTTAGAACATAAAAGGAACAAAATAATATCTCAAAGATAATTTACCATGTGGTGAAAAATCAAATCAAATTAGATGACTAGAAAATTTAGAAACATTAAGGAACCAAAACAAGTTATTTTGAACATAATTCAAATAATATCAAATATTTAAGATTGATGCATATGTATAATTGTATTTCTATACGCATTTTAAAAAGTTTTAAAATATTGTTTTAATAATTCAAGCTATAGCTGTGCAATTTTAATAATATTAATTTAAAATTAATTACTTTAATGCTAGATAATTTTTGAATCAATAAGATAAATTTAAAAAAATATTGACCATTATCAAAATTACCATTACATAAGCATATGAAGTATATCTATTTATTCAACAGTAAAATTGTAAAATCTTTACTTATTTAGTGTTAAAAAACTTGTTTACAATATAGTGTTAAAATTACATTAAGGAATGTTCTTTCATCTAAAAGGAGTTCATATTTTGTATTTAAAATGCATATTCTAAAAGATTAATATAAATGGTCTTAATATAAATCCAATTAATGAAGAAAAGTAATTATGCACACAAGATAATTTTTAAACTTTTAAATTTATCATTAGCTTAGAGTATTTATATATTGTGCATGTGTGAGATTATATCATTAAACAAAATTATGTAACTTGGTAATTAAACATGTCCTATTTTGTATTTTACAATCAAATATAAATAACCAAGAAAAAAATATATGATATGATGATGATATAACCCCCAATATTACTAATAATGTTATATATGTCAATTTAATAAAGAAAACATTTTTAATGCAAAATAAAAGAAAGCAATGTATGTATATAAAACATATAAGATATTAAGCAAATTTTAAAGTTGTATTTCCCAAATATGAACTCCTTTATAAAGTATATATTTTTTTATATATTAATTTATAGGAATGTTAAATAGTGAACCCCGGTAATAGGTATAAGGTATAAGTATAAAAAGCTAATAATTATAGTAATTGATAAAAATAATAATAGCCTAAAATATTACAATTAAAGCAAATGCAGAGAAATGTTTTATTTAATTCATTCTTCTTTAGGTTCTTCAGAACTTTGGAAAGGAGGTCCAGCAGCTTCATCAACTTCAAGAGATAATTCTTCTGGATCAGGAGCACGGGGCAAAAATTCAGAATCTGGGTACATTTTGGAGAAAATAGATTTAGCCTAAAATCATTGAAAAAAGAAAAGAACATTAATTAATATACTGTTAACTGTTCAAAAACTAAATAAATAAATATTACCTGTTTAACAGCAAATTCATAATCAACTTCAAGGTCAGGTCCTGAACATAGGTGAACATTACTTGGAACATTCTGTGATAGATCATACCCTGAAGTTTCAGGGCAATTGAAGTATAGTGCATATAAAATTTGAGGTTTTAACAATCCATATTGTGTGTTAGAGTCTCCCTTTGAAGCAACAGAATCTCCCTACAATAAATCATATTAATACTTAAAATTTACTAAGAAATGTTAAGTATCAAAGTTGAAATACCTCCTTTGTTGTTTGGGTTGATTGAGTATCAGTATCAATTCTAGAAGTAATACCATCAGCATATTCAGTGTGTAATAATGCTTCAACAGCTGGCTTCAAATCCTGAACTGCATTTTCTATTTGTTTAGTTGTCATATGTAATAAATCTAAAAACATTGAGTAAATACTTTAAATATAACTTACTAGAAAAATAAAAAGTATCTAGAACCTACATAATCCTGGTGGGCATACATGAGTAGATGGTCCAGCCTCGATAATTGTTATAGGCTCTTTTCCTTTAATTGGGAATTGAAGTAATGTTAATGATTCCTTATCAGAGATAGATATAGATCTATCTAAAATGAAAATTCCTCTTGAAAGGCCTGCTTTTGGTACAGACCCTAAAAATTCAGGTGGAGCATCAGCAACGCCCAACACAAGATGATCGCAATCAAGCCTTGATCCATCAGATAAAATTGCTTTACATTCGGTATCTGCTACAATAACACTATCAGCTGCTCTTTTAAGATGATATACTCCTCCAAAAACAGCACACAGTCTAAAGATCAAAAATAATAAGATATTTCATTGTATGTAAGTATTTTAATTGGATCAATTTTCAAGATAGGACGTTTCAACCTACCGACAAAAACATTGAGGAAGTTCTCCAGTACCATACATAGGCCATAAAAATGGAGTATTACCATAACGACCAAGACTACTTAAGAACCGTTGAGTTCTCTCAACACCAACCATACATGGTGTTGTGTCATTGGACATTGCAATAGCATATAAAACATAATGCATTAAATTTTCAGTTAAGTTTTTGCTTTCTAAGTATTCTTTTAATGTTTTATCTTCGAATCCTTTAAATTCATCACCTTCGGGTTTATATTCAACACATAAGGTCAAAAGTTGCATTAATTGTCGTTTTTCAATAAGTCCAACATTCTTGGTAGCAAATACATCTGCTCGAGAACAAGGAACCGTTTCCAATTTATCAGATTGCCATGTAAGAATACGATTGACACAACGAAATTCAGCATAACGAGAAATATTTGATGAAATAAGAAGTTCTACCAATGTACCGCGAGAGAATAGTAACTGCAAAAATTTGGGTAATTATATAATTTCATTTGATAATACATGTTTAAAAAATAATACTTTAAATATAATCATACTAACTTTAGGAGCTAAATCCAAGTTGAATTTACGCCCCAAGGTTTTAATTTTAGCCTGACACCAAAGTTTATCATTTTGTTTCAATATTTCCTCAGATTCTGTCTGTCCATCTTTAATTTCTTTTGGACTATCTTCGGTTTGAGTATTTTTAGCACTTTGTAGATTACCAATTGAAGGAAGTTTTCTGTATTAAAAAAATAGGTTTAATGTTTATTCTGTTAATTACCAAAAAAAGTAATACTCATCATACTCCGGTATAAACCACTTTTCTTCAATATTGAATACAGTAGAAAATTGATTGCCTATGTTTACAGACTTTTCACCATCTTGTACTAATGGAGAAGATGATTTTAAAGAATCACTTGTTTTGCCATTTCGACATTCATCTAACCATTTTTGAAGAGCTTCGAATGTAAATGATGCCCACATACCACCATAATAATCATTTCTGTGATAACCAACAAAAGTTCTCTATATATTAGTTGGGTTCAAATGTACTACTCAATAAAAAAAAATTTTACCTATCTAAATGAAGAACTCGTTTTCCAATTCGACTAGCAGCAGCAGCAACAATCGATTCAGTCATTCCTAAAATAATTTTTAAATCAATTAGTGTATATTTATTAGTGTACATTAACTTTATTAATAACTAAGTAATTTTTTTCTTCTGTTTAATGTTTCTAAAATTATTAATGTTTAATAAACATTCTAAAATATATTAAACGTACTAACCATGAGTACACTTATGATAAATTTTGATATAAATAAGCTATTATTTTAAAAAGTCAGTAAATATTTGTATAAAACTTTAATTTTATCATTATTTTATAAAAATTAATATTTCCATACATTATATTATTGACTAATTGGGTATTTATATAACTTTCACATTTTTCATATAAACTATAATGGAGTAATTGAAAAAATTGTTAAAACTAAAATGTATATAATGACTAAATTATATTATTTTATTCTATAAAAAAAAATACACATTTAGTAGACTAAAAATGAATTTTCCTTTTCTTTTTTTTTTTAGTTTTTATTAATCCATAAAAGAGAGAACAAGTCTTTTTATACAATACTTTTATTTCATTTTGATGAAATAAAACTCAGTAATGGAAACTCACTTTCCCATTACCATGACCAATAGACCATAGAATCTCTGATTACACAACCGTTCAATGAACTCTTTATAAGAAACTAGGTGGAGCACCTACTTTGTGTCTATACACTTACTTATATACTTTAATATATTTTAAAAACTATCAAAATATGATATCAAACAAATGACAGATTATGCAATTCAAAAATTAAATAATTAGGAATAAAATAAAACAACATTTAAAAACTTAAAAAAAATATAATTATTTAATTATGAAAAGAGTTATTAGCTTTACTGAAATGTTTTTCACAATTTTTCAAAATACATTCAGTTATTAAAAATGCTAGTTTCAAAATTTAACCCCTTTTATCCGTTGAACTATTTTTGTTAATTATGAGTTAACTTGAGGATACCAAAAAAAATATATTTATTACCTAGTTGATTTAATTGTCAGGGGCAAGAAAGTTCATTTTTTAAAAATTAATTAAATGATTAACAATGACGTGTGTGGAAACTATGAGCCAAGGGGAAATACATTTTTATTTTAAGTACAATAATTTCATGTGGAAAACTAGTACATAATAATTAAAAGTAATGTTCTTAAAAAAATATTAAAAAGCCTGAATTTTCTTTGAAAATGATCTAAAAATTATTAATATAGGCAATTATTACAATTATAATAATTAATGTAAATATAATTTAGAAAAATATATACCTTCTATTAGTTTTGAAGAGTATATTATAATGAATAAATACCTACCTATAAATTAATTTGTATAGTCCATATGGTAAATCAGTTTTCCAAATTTTACATTTTAAAAATTATACTTAATATGAATGAGAAATTTTAAAAATAGATATTGAAAATAATATTGAATCTTAGGAAAAATAAGTACAGTTTAAAATTAAAATTCACATTTCTATTTGAACTAAATGTTAATAGAATCAAAAACTAATACAATTTAGATATAGAACATACATACATAATTAAATGTTCTTTATCAAAATAAAGAAAGCCTAATAAACTATATTAAGTACAACAATTATTAATTTGTGTTATTGTTTCTTGGAAATTAAATGAATTATATTGACATATTAAATATCTAGGATATTATGGTTCAAAGTACAATAATATAATTAAAATACAAAAAAAATTAAGGATTGTAAAACGTTATGTATTCACTAAAAAATGTGAAAAAATTTTAACTGCATTAATCAGAAGTGGATATAATTGCATAGAAAACTCCCAATTTAATAGGTGAAATGTTACATACCTAATATAATTTATTCCTTTATACTAAAACATAACATATAGGTATTTAATAAACAATGATGCAAACCAATTAAAAGCTTTATTCAACATTTCAAACCATTTGTGCAATTTAATTATGCATATGGAATAGGTGTGTGTATATTACCAGTGCCAATGACGATCACTTCATACTTGGATGGCAGATCGTCCTCCATGTTCAAAAATTGTTGAATTCCAATAAAATTTAAAAAAAAAAACTTAAAACGTTTAATTTGATGAACGGTATTATAAAACTAAATGATTGTTCGCCACTAGGGTAGCAAATATATTGCAATGCAAATGAATTATTCAGACTTCACCACTTCAGTAATTCACCATTACTAATTTTACCATTTAGTAAGTACATAATCAGTTGTGTGTTATCACTTTGTATTTCGTCAATATAAAATATATCATGGAAGTGAAAATGATTAAATTTATTTTGAGGTTATATAAAAGTAAAAATTTGTATTCATTGTAATCACGATTGTATTGTAATGAAAATAATATTACATAGACAAAATTATATTAAATGTACTGTATTATAAAAGTAATTATTAATTGATTTTATATTTTTTCTTTAAACAATTCCGTGATTACTGTGAAGTATAAATTAATAATATTGCAATGTCTCTCTCTATAGAAAAAGTTTTAGAAAAACCATTGCAACAATTTGTGGTTCAGGCTCAAAAAGCTGAAAATCAGGAATTAGTCGAAGTCATCAAACAAGCTTTAGATTATGTTGATACATTTGTTTTTGCCGAACTATTAGACTGTCCTAATGTCGTTGCATTAGAAACTACTCCTTATGCGCCGTATTTACATGTATTGCGTATATTTTCACAAGGTACATATTTGGATTATTTGAATAAAAAAGAACAATTGCCAGAATTAAGTATACATCAAAAGAAGAAACTACAATATTTAACAATTGTTACATTAGCGAATAAGATGAAACGTATTCCTTATGATATTCTTTTAAAAGAATTAAATGTGAATAATGTCAGAGATCTTGAAGACTTAATAATAGAAGCACTTTATTCTGATGTATTTACTGGTGAACTTGACCAACAAAGTGGCTATCTAGAAGTTGATTGGACTGTTGGTCGGGATGTCGCCCCGAATGATGTTGATACTATGATAGACACATTACAACAGTGGTGTGATTCCTGCGAAAGTGTTCTCTCTACAGTTCAAGCTCGTATTGTTGATGCCAACCAAACAAAACAGGATGTACTAAGACACCGAGCTATAGTTGAATCTGAGGTAGTTAATATTAAAAAGAAGATTCGAACCCAAATATTAGAGGAAGAAATGTTAGTAGAAACAAGTGCTGGTCCTCTTCCAAACAAAAAATCTGGTAAAGGAATGAAATTCAATGCAGTTAAATATTAGAACAATATTGTAACGTATAATACATTTAATTTTAATAATTATTATTTTTGTATATACCTAAATAAATGTGTTTATTATTTATCTAAATTAGCAAACTACCTATATAAATAATGTACCTATTACTATAAGCTATTAAATTGAATTTTAATTAGAGCTATTAGTTTAACTAAACACATTTAAAAAATATACTTATAGGTTTAAATATCATGTATAGTTAAATTTAAAAAAAAATATAATAACTTTTTTTAATTGTGTAATAGGTACCTATACATTTCTTTTTGTACATAAATTTTAATTGTTTCTTCGCTTCATACATTTATATTTATTATTATACTATTTTATGCTTAAGTTGCATAATTATCATAATAAGTTCAGTAGAAAGACAAAAGTAGTCAATAGGTCATATTATGCCCTTTTTTTACAATAAAAACTATTAATATAAATATAAAATGTTTTTGAAATATTTTTTAATAGTTGATGATTGTACATGCATATTAAAAAATACATATTGATCGGTTTTATAAGCTCAAAATAAATTATGAATATTTTTTGCACTTATTTAAGAATAAACACAAAATAATAACATTAATTATAGACTATTCTTATATATTTATTATATTAGTTAATAATATAGGTATATAGGTATGGATATGTCTATTTGTTTTACTTGGTAATACACTAATACCATAGAGTTGAATAAGAAAAAGAGGTTTATAGTTCTTAACTGCTGTTAATACTTAATAGTAATGTAAAAAAATCTGTTCTAGGATAATGGGGATGGGTGCAGTCTTTAGGTAAGAAGTTGAGAAGGTAGTAAAGGGAAAATTTAATGTATGTAAACATCAATAAACCATTACTAACAAAAAAAGATTCTAAGCGGAGTTCGGTTGATAGTGTTGCTGTACAATATATCTGTCCTATTATGGTAAAATAATTACACATGCATTATATACTTTCTTATACAATATTTGTTTAATTTTATACTTATTTTCCCATTTAATGAGAAAATCAAAAAATGCTTTTCCTAAAGTACCACCCCAGTCAGATTTCTTTTCAGAAAAAGTGCTATCATTGTAAATCAGAGTAAAATTACTGATTTGAATGTTATCTGCAGACAAAATAAATATTTAGGTATGCTTTAACAAAAATGTTTTATTCAAATTATTTTAAATATGTACTTATACAAAGAATATAAATTTATTATTATTTTGAGTATAATGTAATAAATTTATTGCAAATTTTATTGGTATTTAATACAATATATTTTGTAATTAACCATGTTTCCCATAATAAGCATAATAATTTATAATAGTTTCTTAAAACCGATACTTTTTTTAAACATTATTGAATTTACATATTTAGGTAAAATAAAAATAGTTATAAAACTAATAATATTAGTGTAAAATAGATTTAAATTCTAAAATCATATTAATTGAGTTAATTATACACAATATAAAACATTTTAAATAATCTAATCAATTTAAAAAAAACTAGTAATATATAATTCACAAGACATTTTGTTTTAAAATGGAAGAACCTTTAAATTTGTTTTATTAATTATTTTTAGTCAACATTTCATAGTATACTAGATCTTTATACTAAATTTAAATGTTTACTACAAAAATATAACATGATTAAGTTATTATAATGTCAACTGCCAATCGAATGCATTGTTTAGTTGCATGATCAGACTGGCCTAAGATTTAGTTGTACAATTTTATAATAAACCAAATAGTATTTACTGAATTCGCATTTTAACTAAAATTGCACATAATTGCATTTTTAGTCAGTCTAACCCTACCTAATTTATATATTATTTACTTACAAACATAATAAAAACATTTCTTAAAATTATTAAAATAATTTTACCTAACTATATTTATTGAGATTTCTTTAAATATTTTCCAACTTCATTTTCATGTATTTTAGCCTATAACAATAATTAAATTATTTTACTATAAAAAAAATAAAAAAATAATTGTATTTATATATGTTTATAAATTTTACAAACCTTTTTGATATAATTTTTTCTATAAAAATCTCCAAATAAAACTAACATTGTTATCATGTAAAACACAAACAAATACTTCATCCACGAAGGCCAATTACAGCCAGTTTGTATAGCATTTATTCCCATTGGTAAAGCAAATGAAAATTGAGCCTATAAAGATCAAGATTAATTAATTCTTATTATGTATAAATTACTGAATTATAATTATTTAAAAAATACCATAAACTAATGCGCTTAATAAAACTATATCTGTTCAAGAATTAAATAGAATAGTAAGTAACCTATACTCTAAATGAATTGTTCATATTTTAATAACATTAATACCATAATAAATGACATAATTTAGTTTACTTTACTTGTTAACAAAAACAATTTAATATAAAAATTATCAAAGTAATTATTTAGTATAAGATATATTATTACTTAATATTATAATAAAATTTGAAATCAATCATAAATCATTACATTCAAAAATTGATTATGAGTAAAACTCAATTTCCCATAGCATGATTATATAGTATTTTGTCTTATTTGACTTCCCATAAGTCATAATTTATTAATGCCGTACTAAAGTCTAAATTGCAACTACCTAAAATCCATTAAATATTAAAATTAACTACTTACTTAAAAATAATTTGATAAAAAAAAGTAATACAGCTTTTATAATAATTATTATTACTATTAATCTTAATTATAATGAGAAATTAGATAGTTTTACCAATTGAATAATTGTTACACATTTTTTGTACTTGAAAACTTTTTTAAACTGTAATGCAGCTAATGTATAGTATATATACATAAATACATGTACAACACTGTTGACTATAATAGGTACAAATGCTGATCCGCCTGGTACATATTTTATACATATCCACGAAAACATAAACATTGTTGAATGATGATAAACATGAAGAAAGGATAGTTGATTATTTTTTTTTCGGAGCATTAAAAATATGGTATCCATAAGTTCAAAAAATTTCATCATATAATACAACCATACAGATGCAGCTATCTATAACAAGTATATATGTTATATTTTATAAATATATCAAGTCACAAATATTGTTAAAAACATATTAACCAAAATGTATTTAACTGTGGTACTTAATGTATAAAGACAGTTTTCTCCAACCAAGATTTGATTCTACATAGTATTAATATTGTACAAACAAAAATCGAAAATGGTGAAAATGTATGTTAAATGTGATTTGAACAAGACCAGTAAAATTTGACAAATCAAAATATTTATACAGGTTAAAGTCTTTTGAGTGCAAAACTAATTATACCTAAGTTATAACTAAAAAGTTAGCAAAAAATTAAACCCAACTTAAATATCTATTCATCAATTCAATCATATAAACATATGAATATTCATAAACTGATTTAAAATCTTTTAAGTCTGAATTTTGTTTAAAATAATTTGTAAAAGCTAAAAAGAGGTCCAAATACACCTGATCACTGTGCAAAAATGTTTAAACATACTCAATTTCTTCCTACATTGTGATACAAAACATATTTATATTGTATTAATACCTATTACAAAATTATTGAAAGTTACCCTAAGTTCTGCTTCATAATTTACATAAGTTATTGGTTGGCACATCCAGCTATAATTTAATTTCGTAGCCATTATTAACAACTGAAAAAAATTTAAAAAATTTTCTCATATCAGTCATTTATATTTACTAATGACACAATAATTAGTAGTAGTTTAAACTTTTTACCTCTTTTATAATAAATACATTTACTGTAATCATCATAATATTGTATGTAATTAATACAGTTTTTAAATTGTACGGTGAACGGTTTTTCATATACCAAGGGGTCAACCATACTGCTAAAAAATAACACAGTGTTATTGTAAATGTAGTGGAAATTGAATTAACCATCCACCATCCTTTAGTTCTGCTATCTAATAATAACAAAATAAAATATAATACTATATTAAATAATATTATTTAATATTTATTTTACATAATTAGATATAAATAGTAAATTTTAAATATTTAACTTACCACTAAGTGATTCGGTCCATTGATCAAAATACTCGGCGTGTTCAAGTAATTTAGTTATGTTAAAATCCAAATTGAATATTTTACTTTCTCTAAAAAACGTAGGTAATTTATAATTAAATAATTTAATATAACAATTATACCTAATAACTAGGGTAAGGATTTAAATGCTCTAAGAAACAAAGGAAAATGCCTTTAAAAATACAATTTAATGCACTTATAAAAAAAAAAAATATTTGAGAATGCCCTCAAATTTATTTTAAACATTGAAAAAAACATCTTTTATTAGATATAAAAATTTACTAAACACAACACAAATAATGCAATACAACTATATTATGTCTTCAATATATAGCTTATTATTTTCTTTATTGCAGCCGGCATCATATTTATCTGGTCCAATCAATCAATCCATAGGTAATACATTTTAAAAATAAAAATATTAAATTTTTTTTTCTTTCAAAATAAATTTAAATTCAAATTTTCTGATAACACCATACATTTTTAAAAAGAAGAAAAAATGCCTTAAAAACCTGAAAGTATTCTAAAAATAAAAAAAAATTGTACACACTTATGCAAAATAATGCAAAATAAAAGTTGCATATATAAGTTATTTGATATATGAAACAAATGTTGTGCTTGAAAAGCACAAAATTGCTTTAGGAAATTCAGAAAAAAAATGTAATTTGCATTATAACCACACCCTACTAATAACCATGTTACATTTAAAATTTACAATCATTGAAGAAAATTAAAATATTTAATTTTAAAACTAAATTTTTATATTTTATATTCTAAAATATAATTTGAAATTTTACTTAGCTACATACTTAAATAAATAATTATTAAAATTGTATTTTCTGTAGGTATCTACCTATATCTTGGTAATTACAAAGGTGCAACTGGGGGAGGGGCAGCACCCACTAAAAAGACCTAATCATCTTTCTCGTAGTAACAACTAAATACTTTATCCATGTATTATGTAATTAATGAGAAGAACAAAATACAGATTTACTATATAAACAAAACACATCTAAATGTAAAAAAGAATTTTAAAATAGTTACCTATGATAAATGTGTATTTACAAAATTGTAAATTAAATGTATAGATGCCTATTGTAAGATTTGTGTAAAAGTGATTATGCCACCACAATCCCCATGGGTCTTTAATGTTATCATAATTTTAACACTCCCAAATTTGGTGATCTAGTTGCGTCAATGATTATATAAGTATTTATTAAATTGTATAAACTTATTTTAAACTATAGAAATTCAATAATTAAATTATGTCTATGTAAAATAATACATACTCATTTTGTGCAGCATACATTTTATTTGTTTTATTAATTTAAACTAGGTACCTAGTCACCTAATTTATGTCCGTCAATTATTATTAATTAATAACTTAAAAAATTCACGATTTGTAAAATATACGATAAGTTTCGAAAAGTCTTTTATATAGTGAATATATTGGTATAATATCATACGGAAAAACAAAAAAAAATTATCAAACACGCGAACAGAATAGAACGTGTGGTAAAATGAAATCAATATAGTAGAGTGTGTACAAGACGACTATACTACTGCAATACTGCATAATATAATGTAGAAACTTTATAGACACCATAGACAATTCGCTACCGACCCCAACCCTGTATACCGGCGAACGAGGGAAGATCAATGTTCAAAAAAGTATTGCGCATGCTCCTAACAAATCGGAGGAAAAGTTACTCACACGTGTATAATATTTTTGTCTTTAAACGGATTAAACCATAGAAAAATGATTAAACACTTTACCCCTATATACCGTGAAATTGTTTTTGGGAATTGAATACCTATCCGCTACGATGGATCGTGGGTAACAGATACTTTAATTAGGTGCCTAGTTACCGACCTATCAAGCTAATATATAGCGTACAGATTTACCTAGGTACCTACCTAATATTATAATCATCTGTTCTACTATTATTAAATGTATAAATTTAGGTATCTGCACGGTTGTTCTAGTTACTATTATTGTACTTGTCTATGATTCTACAACCGTGGATGTGCATAATACTTAATAATTATTATTTATAATAATAAACTTAATATAGGTGAGTGACAAAACAATCTATATGATGACTAGGAGGTACCTATATGTATTATGCAAACTACCTACCTAGATATTGAATAAATATTCTTCAATTTTTCATAAATCATAAGTAATTTTATTAATGTGATTATATAATATAGTACATACGGAACATATGATTTTGGGATTTAGGATTAACAAAAATACCTGATACACAGATACTTAGGTACCTATTAAGTATATTTTATTAGATATGTTTTAAGTGTTTATTTCGATGACAGTTTTTTTTTAAGAATTAAAATAGTGGGATCCTGCACAGAGCTATAGGTGTTTTTATTCCCGTCTCAATTTCAGGAAGAAATATTTTTTGAAAGTAGCTAACGAAAATACACATTAACGATCGGCCAAACATGGTGTGATCCTCTAACGGATTTCCAACATTTTCCGGAAGTCCTAAAAATCATATGCATTATGATCATGATAAATCACAATGTTTATTTTTACCGAATGGTTTCGAAATATAATTTATAAGGTGGTAACTATACTGCCGTAGTACAAATTATTTATGTGAGTACCTACCTAAATAAAAAAACGATATTTTAATTTTTAATAAAAACTATTAAGTATTATGTTTTATACTAGAAAATGACATAAGAACTACATTTTGCCATGGTTTCACGGATTAAGATATTAAAGTGTATCTTAATTTGTGTATGTTTTATGCTTTTAATCTTCCTTTCCGCATTTAATATGATGAGCATCGTGAGTGATTTGAATAGAAATTTAAATACCTACCTACATTTTAGTTAAAACTTGAACAGTTATAAGGTATATGCATAGAATTCAAAACTGAAATTGGATTTTTTTTGAAAATTTAAACCGCAAACTGAAAACTGAAAAGTATCTACCGTGAGTGATTCTGATTCAGGAATTGTACCATTGACGTCGAAATACCACAGACACCTATTTACTATTATAAAATACATATAAATATGCAGTATAGCTGTACTGGGTAAAGTACATACAAAATAGGTAATCTATAATAGCCGATAGGTCTAAAAAGTAAAAAAATAATTAATCTAATTTTTTTATAAAAGTAATTGTTTATAATTTGGTTTTCAATGATTTTTTTTCTTCTCGACAAATAATATTCAAAATAATCTAGTAAGTAATGAAATTAACTGATTTGTAGTGATAAGTATTTAAAACCTTGTACAATTTGTTTAATTGAATAGGTATTCAGTATACTTATTTGAGAATATTAAAACCATCATCTTAAATAACAACAAATAATTAAATGTAGGTATAGACTTTATTAAAAAAACAAACAAATAAATATACAATTATTTATGATTTATTCCTAAAAATAAAATAATCTAAAAATGTAGTAAACTTTTTTTTTTAAATATAATTTTTTATGGTTTTTATTATTATTCTTATAATTTCCCTCCTCGTGACAGTTAAGTATCATATCATATACCTAATTATATGTTTTACATAATTACCTAATAATTTAATATCAATAGGTTATTAAAAAAAAATGATACATTCAAAAAATGGTGTATCTTATAAATTTATATTTAATATTCTATTAATATCACAATAAATTATTAATACATAGGTTTGCCAAAAAAAAAATTATTGTAGTTAAATTTAATTTAAAATTAAGATAAATTTAAGGTTAAAATTATATATAATAAATGTTCTTTAATTAAATGTACTGGTTGTTTTCAGTTCATGTGTATATTTCTGGTTGATAAAAAACATATATAACTATTACATTAACTATTAACATCAATGTGTAGTACCTAGAGCACAACAATTATTATTTAAATATTAATGTATTTTCTTCATTCTGTTCATATTTTCCATATACTTGTAATTGTTGATACCATTAGAATTTCTTTTATCCTATATCAAATGGGTATATGTATTTAAAATTAGTTTACTATTTATCCAAGTAAATGAGTATATACATTTGAATTATATTCATAGATTATTATCATCACAAAACATATAAGGAATATTTTACAAGTTTTACATAGTTTTAAACAAATATTTAAAAAAAAAAAATTAATAATTTAACAATTCTACCTTTTGTACATAAGATTTTGAGTAGAAATTCCCAAATAGCACAATAAATGAAATCATATAAATCACCAACAAATATTGCATCCATATAGGAAACTTGCATCCAGACTTAATACCGTGGATTCCCAAGAATAGAGCAGTGGTAAATTGGATCTAAATATCATATAATAAATATTTAAGCTAAAAAACCAATATTAAATTATATAAACGAGAATTCAGTAAAGTTTACATACCAGTTGAAGTATAGTCAAGTATTTTTTCCACCATAAATACTTTTCAATTTTTGGACCCAAGGCGCTCAAAGCATAATATGAATACATCAGTACGTGGATAAAACTATTGACCATGGCTGGTAGAAACGTAGAACCACTAGGTACCCATTTTACTCCAATCCACCATAATGAGAACATAGTAGAATGATGATAGACGTGTAAAAAAGTAAGCTGTTTATCTTTTTTTCGAAGGATAAAAAAAATTGTATCACAAAATTCAAGAAGTTTTGAGAAGTAATACCACCAAACCGCTTTCAATAACTAAAATATAACAAAATAATAAAATAAAAACAAAATTGTTAAAATGGTTAATACTCGTAAATAAATAAATAAAAATGTACATATAAAAATAAAAAGTAATAAATCAAAGAATGGTAAAAAAAATATATATGTATAGAATATTATTTATAAATAGTATTACTAATTAATCAATATTTGACATCTATTAAATAATTTTAAAAATGTAATCTTTATATGAAATTTAGACATAAATAAAACTACACTCAATTAATAGGTAAATAGGTTAATAAACTAATTAATTTTAATTGTGTTTTTAACATGAAATACAAAATTCGATAACTAACTAAAAAAAAAATGTTAAAAATAATTATTTAATTACCCTTAGTTCATCTTTGTTGTTGATGAATGTTAACGGTTGGCAAACATAACTATAACGCAAACGACTAGATGCCACAAGCAACTGAAAATATAATATTAATATTTTAGTATTGTTTAATCATGATAGGTAAGGTACTTGACATACTTCAATCGCTATATATAAATTCAATAAAGTCATAAGAACGTTATATGGTATCAATACAGATGTTAATTTTAAGGGTTTTCTATTTTTCATATATCTTGGACCCAAACCAACAATTAAGAAGTAAATGATTGTGTAAACAATGGTCGGCATTGGAGAGTCAACCATCAGCCAACCCTTTGTTCTGTCATCTGTAACCAAAGAAAACATTTTCTAAATGATTTATTTTGTGTTTGATTTTGTTTAAGTATTACACTTACCCGAAACTGATAAAGACCATTGATAAAATTCATTAATTTGATCAGTCATTAACGTAGAAATATTCATTATTGATTGTTCAAACAGAATTCTAAACAAAACATAAATTTATTTATGGATACAACATAAAATAAACCAATTTTTATATTTAAAACATTTCAATTTGCTGTTTACCGTTTTTAATAATAAATTGTAGAGTTTAATAGTTATAAATTAATACATCAATACACATTGGTTAACTCAGAAGTACTGCAGATATTGTGAGTCCATCCAGAACACTGATCTAGAGAGAACTGCGGAAACTTAAAGTGACCAATCGATTGTCTAGCTACCGGTTCAGTAATATAATAACCATCTTCATAGCGCTGTTCAACCATTTACAATGGGCATGTGCCTATAATAATCTCCCACTAGTTGAATTTGTCACTCGTAAGTATAGTGACACAAGTTATTCCAAAAATGATTCATCTAGCTACCGGCCTAAATTTTTTGTACTTATCTAGGACAATAATTTTCCTTGACAAAATATTAAAGTCATTTACCAAAATAATACACTTTACAAAATATAATTGGAATTGTTTGGTCTTTTTGCCCAACATATTATATTTGTACACCTATTTATATTTGGATCATCAAACTTTTGTTATTATTGTCATTGAAACATATTAAACATATTTAAAGACACTATAGGATATAGGTAGTAAAGTACATCATTTTGAACATTCCCAATATAATTTTCAATATTTATATACCTACGTGAATATAGGTAGGTATTTCAATAGCACTTAAATTATAGTAAATTAATATGAGGATTACATAGTTAAATTCCGAACAGTGCGTAATTGATTTTAATTTTTAAGTTTAACACAGGATATGTTACATATACTATGGTTGAATCAAATGGAACATTGAAACGCTCCTTGTAAAAATAAGAAGAAGTTTGAAAGATTAAAAAAAATGGTAAAAGAGATCGACAATTCATTCACACTTAATCAGTTGATTAATTGGATTTTCATTTTGGAAAAAATTTTTGGACACAGTAAACATAGGTAGGTAGATACCTAAAAATTACCTTTTACAATTGTTTAGATCAATTAATGAAAAAAAGCATCGGTAAAAAAATATTAGGAAAATAGCCCCGTTATAAATTAATGCGTATTTAAAATACGATAATAAATCTGTAGTGAATTAATAAATATTAGTTATTTTTTTTATTTCTATTGAAATCATTGGCTTTATTGAGTAATTTATTTATTAATTTTTGTTTGATTTTGAGCGGAGCGAGGAATGTATTTTTTTAACAACGATGTTTATTTGTTTACTTTGGACCATTTTTCTACCAGAAACTTTGCTCCAATTTTCGAGTGTAGCACTTTTTCTGAAACAAAATCTGACTGGGGTGGTACTTAAGGGAGCTCATTTTTGATTTTCCCATTTTCCATTTTTCCATGTGTTAAGTATGTCCATATTTTACTTTTAATATCGTGGTCCAATTAACACGGAACTTAAAATTGTGTAAATTAAGTTGAAATTAGAGTTTAAACACAAATAATACAATAATTTTAAACTGTAGGAGAATGTTTTCGAAAGCATTATGATTCTTCTTTTCCAAAATATTACCAAATAAAAAATGTATAGGTATAGATATTTTCTAAAAACAAAAACTAAATGGTTGTAAATTTGCAGTGGCAGATCCAGAGGGGGAAAAGGTTAATAGGATCATTTGTCCCCCTTCTAATACCGTAGTATAGTAGGTAATAGATATGCTTTTTCTTTCGTTGCCCCCTTCCAATTTAAAATCTAAATCCACCACTTTAACCCTGTAACTTGTTTGACAATTATTGTACTTGCTCCGGCACCACTAAAAGACATATAAAAAAACTGTCCTAGAGTAATGGAGACGGATGCAGCCACTATTGTAGGTGGGAAGTTGAAAACGTTGGGAAGGTAGGATATAGACTGAAATTTAATGAATTTCTGTAAGCAAAAATAAACCATTACTAATGAAAAAACGATTCTGAACGGCGCTCAGTTGATAGTTATGCTTTGTCAACAATATATTTATATCATATTATGGTAAAATAATTAAATAGGCATTATATATTTTCTTTAATAATATTTGTTTAATATTATACCTATTTTCCCATTTTGCATACGTTTTTCCAGGTTTTCCCCTTTTATTATGGAAACATCTGGGAAAATTGGAAATTTACCTCCTTAAAGACCAGTCAGATTGAAAGGATTGGAATTCAGATATTGGAGATATGACATTGAGCCCAAGGTAATTATCAGGTAGAATAGAAGAAATAAGATAAGAGCTTCAATAATGATATAATACTTAGCTGTGAAAGAAGGGGAAAATTACTAGTAAATGTATGTACTAAAAGTAGGTACCGGGATAGAAAAGGAATAACCGGCAGAAAAGGGAAAGACGGAACCATTTGTATAAACTACAGTGAGATCAGGAAAATAACTATCAAGAAAATCAGAAAAAAAGATTATTAATAACAATAGTTATGTAGTTGCTAGTCAATATACATTTAGCAATAAGGAATATATATATATATATATATATATATATATATAGGAAATATATAAGGAATATATATTTTAAATATTTGTTCAATATTGTACCGACTTTTCCATTTTTCCTATGTTTTTTTTCCGTTTTCCCAGGTTTTTCCCATTAGTAGAGATAACTGGTAGAAAAGGTGTTTAAAGGAAAAAGAAGGCCGTATATATTTTAACTAATACCTACATTCCTTATATTTTTTTGTTTTTCCAGTTTTTTATTAGGTTTTTCAAATTTGATGATCAACTCCTGAGAAAATCGAAAAATGACCTCCTTATAGCATCTTCCCACACCGATTTTCTTTCAGAAAAGATGTTACACTTAATTATCGGAGCAAGATCTCTGGTAGAAAAGTTGTTCACAGAAAAACAATTTCTAACTATAAACATTTTCGCTCTACTCAGAATCTAAAATGTATAGTGAAGTAGCTACGAGAACTTTTTACAGGCATTATATGTGCACAAATTGGATTTCCTAAAATGTGTGCATTACACAGTAGGTACCAATTTAGGTAAGCTCTACTATACTTTCAAAAATTATGATAAATATGAATTTTGATAATGTGGAAAAGAAAATGAACCAAAAATTTATTTCTGGCTACTACATTGTATAATAATGTTACAATTTATTATGTTTTGCACCGGGCACTATAAAATCTATAGAACTGCCTACTAGAACCATCACTATTTTTTCCTGTTTTTTATTTTGTGTAGGTGTATAGAGGTACTCAAAGAATGAATTCTAGGGCATCATCGTCTATAATATGAAATATTGTAGTACATTGGTATTAAAATCGTACGATTTATTAAATTGTACTGTTATTTTTCATTACACATTCATAGAATTTATTTCTACAAAGCGAACATATTGTATTAGCTACACTTTCAGAGACTCTGTGACCAATTTATTGGTAGATACCTACCATTGTTATAGTGAAATAATTTATTGGATATTTAGTCTTTTATTGTGGCGTAAACCCATGTACAATCAATCAATGATGGTTTTAATACTGACCGGTCCAACAGAAATATCTATTTTACGACCTGTATTATACTGAACAATTGTCGTGAATGTCAATGTCGATATTATTAGGTACCTATCTAACGTATAACGGATGTTCTTAGTTTAGTTTAATGCACTAATATAATATATGATAGGCATACGTAAAAAACTGGACTAGGTACAGTAGTACCTACCTATATATTATATGTACAATAGTACCATGACAACCTATCAATTTTGTCATGTATTATTGTATTGTGCATTTGTAGTTTGTACCTATACCTATACTATTGTATTGTATCTAATAATATATTGCCTACAATAAATAATTTAAATTTGTACAGGTGTGTCCTGTGTAGGTAATACAAATTTGTAAGTATTAAAACAACGGTGAATTTAGATACTTCTAGGTATTGAGTTCCTAGGTAGATAAATAAGTAGATTTATGCAAGGTACCTATATTGAAAATGTCTAAAAATTAGTAAAATATTGTATTTGTTCATGATAGAATTAATTCATTTGCACAAATTCGTTTACTTTTTAGGATAACAGCATAACTATTGTTTAAGAAATTCTTAAAATTAAGATTATTAAAATGACACGTATCTACCTAATAAATAAATCATATTTTCTGTGTGTTTAGTAATAAATGAAAATACAATTTTTTTTTTCCTAAGCTCATGCTACACAATTAACGGTATCAAACATTAAAATAACCTGAAATGATTTCCTAAAAGTTATTTAGGATACCTCTCATTATTTCTTTAAATATTTTGTTTGCCTAATAAATTCTGAAAAATATAAAAATGTATTTTGAATTTTATAAAATATCATTGTTCATATAAACAGATAATTTACTTTCTTATCAATAAAGATTCAAATGACCGAATGTTATCACTTTTTAAAATACTTTTTAATACCTAATCTATTAGATATTTAAATTTAAATAGTGTAGTACCTTTACAAGTTAAAAATGTATATATTTCAGCAAACAAATTTAGTTTTCATATAATTATAATCTAACATTACTATCTCAATAAATTAATTATATTTTTATTTTAAGTATTTTTACAATTATATTTTTGTTAATAATGTCTAATAACCAGGAGAAATCAAACGTGTCACAAGAGGAAATATTACATCAATTTGTTAATAGAATATTTAACAATGATCAATTTCGTGAAAAAATAATGATACCTACCGTAATGGGACGACCTGTGTCAAAAACAATGGAAGAAAAAACCTTAGATAGAATCACTGAAAGTTGTGCATTTAAATCTATTCTCAGTGGAGTGATGGGTAATACGGAATTGACTTTCAAGTAACCTATTTTAATAATTTATACATAATTAAAAATAATACATTTGTCTACTCAAGATACAAATATTTTAGCTGGGAAAATTATGAAAATAATAACTTAAGAACCACAAAAGTAATTTTTATTAACAATACTGTTGTGGTAGATTATTTAATTTGTATTATTTTCATTTTTATCTATGAAAAAATTAATTAATTTTATACAAATTAAATAACTCACCTAATTATTTTTAGGTTTTGCCCTTGGTGGAGCTATTGGCCTTTTTACTTCTAGTGTAAATCCACAAATAAAACCACCTGGACAGACGGAAACAGTTAAAGAAATTATTCGGGAAATGAAAACTTCATCTCTTGGCTATGCGAAAAATTTTGGATTACTTGGAGCTGTATTTTCAGGCATTGAATGTATGGTAGAAACTGTATGTATTAAAAATTGAAAATTATATTGTTATAAAATCTAAAGCGTATGTATTAATTTTTAAACTAATTTTATAGTATAGAGGCCAGTCTGACTGGAAGAATGGTACTTATGCAGGTGGAATAACTGGAGGTTTAATAGGATTCAGAGGTAAAAACTAATTAAATATATTTTAAGATTTTTAAAAAATATTCTTATAGATATACATTATAAAAATAATATAAATATATTTTTTAGCTGGAGCCAAAGCAGGTTTACTCGGTGCATTAGGTTTTGCCACATTTTCGACAGCAATTGATTACTACATGCGTAACTCGTCATAAATATTGTTTAATAACTTAATTGATTTATAATTTATGATACTGATGTATAATATAGAGTCTAAGTAGTTTGTGTCATTAAAAAGTAAAATATAAATATAATTCCTATAATATAACTTTAATCATTTTAATTAAATTCTAAGCACTTAAAATGTTCAAACAAATTTCATTTAACAACTTTTTAAATAAAGATGGATAATACTTTACAGAGGTAAAGTTTCTTAATAAAAAGTCCTAAATACCAATAACAAAACTGAAAAATCGCACTAAGAAATTCAAGCAAGTTGCCAAATAAGTGTATAGTAAATATAGTAAAATAGTAATCAATCTATATTGATAAATAAATAAATATAATAAATCAATCATTTATCTACTCAATTTCTTAATTATAATCAGAGTTCGAGACTGATAGCACTTAAATTTCACAAAAAAGCACATAAAAACACCAAAAAGACTTTAAAAAAGAAGCACTTAATCAAATATTATTAGACCTAATGATAGAAGGGTTTAAATTTCCTTCACTAACAGCTTTAACTTATTAAATATGATTTTCTAACAGCTATACAAATTATTAACCCAGTTATTTTTTTTTATAATCCGTACAATTTTATTAAAACCAAATACATTTTTGATAATAATTTTTGTCGTGTTAGAAAATTATATTTAATAATTTAGTCATTAGACAGGGGACATTTAAACCTAACATTTGGTCTAATAATATTTTCTTGGAGTGCTTTTTTTGGTGTTTTTATGTGCTATTTTTGTTAATTTTAAGTGATATAAGTTCCTAATCCTGCTTATAATAAATGCAGTATTATATTTTTTTGAGCTTTGCAAATCAGTGGTCTACCTTATCACAGTGGTACTCAGTTCTGCTATAATTAAAATCAGCGCTAACACATAGTCACTTCAGTTTTTCATACACCAAAGCTTCTTCTAGTTTTCACGCATTCTAGTATCCCTTTTCTTAGTAACTTATGTCTTTAATAATTTTATTTAAACATACATAAAAAGCTAAAAAATTTAAAATTTGCAAAATTGATACCTTTTGCAGCAACAATATTATTGATCTTTTTTGATTTTGTGGTACTTTTACTATAATACTATAACAATAATTCCACAAGGACAAAAATATAGACAGTAGATTTATCTTCTGGAATACAGAAATTATATATTTTTATTATAATAAAATTATTAAATCTGAAATAAAAACCATAATATAATTTTCATTTAATACAGTTTTATACAAACTCTAATTTCATTATTGCATTGAAATATTATGGTTTTTAAATACAGATTAATATAGTATAAAACATCAGTTTTAAAATAGGTATTAAGTTTATATATTTACATAAAATACAAAAGTAAGTTGATTGACAGTCATATATAATAATTTTAAATTTAGTTTAATCAATTATTAAAAATGATTGGGTCTATAACATAACAATAGGTAATTAATATATATGTGCTTAAATCATTATTTAATTTATTATAATGTTGTACTGTGAAACTCCCTATAGTCAAACATAAATAAAATAAAATAATTAAACAAATTTCTAAAAAATGTTAAAAATAATTAATATATGTATTACCTTCTAGTTTGTTCTAATTTTGCTTTTTCAAATTTGACATCATTAAGTTGTCTTTTTAATACATTAATTTCTTTTTCTAATGATGTTATTGTAGAACGACACAAGTTTAATTCACTTTTTGTTTTTTCACTATAATATTTTCAATTTATAATAAGTACTAACAAATTCATTAAAATTTGAAGTTAATTTTTATTTGTACTTACAGTTTTTCTATAATATGTTTTGATTTTTGTTCCCCGTCTTCTAGGCGTTCTACTAAATTATTATTATTAATAGTTAATTTCATACACTCTTGCCTAGAGTCATTCAATACTGATTCTAAAGTGGATACTTTTGAGCGTTCCCTTTCTAGTTGCACATTTAAAATGGATAATTCATCTAATAGTTGTAAACGTTCCTCTTCAGCTTTTTGTTTTAAATTTTCAACATGATTTAGACGTTCATTCAAATTAAATTTGGCTGAATCTACAGTTGAACATATTTCTCTGCAAGCGTCTAAGTCGTGTTCTAGTTTAGCAATATTATTGTTTTTTGAAGTCAATTGGGATTCTAATGATACTACTTGATGGGTTAGATCAGAAATCTAATTTTAAATATAAGAAAAAAAAACATAATTATAAATAGGTGATAAATTTATTAATTTTTCCTAGTTTTACTTGGGATTCATAACTGGATATAAGACCTTCTTTATCAACAAGATTACGTTGCAAATCAGACAACCTATGCTCCTTTTCTCTAAGTAGTGTTTTAGTAGACTTTGCTTCACTTTCGAGACTGTGATTATTGTTTTCTAACTGAGTGGCTTCACAATTTAATGTTTTAAACTGTTCTAATATTTCTTCTCTTTCAGATTCTTTAGCTTCAAGCATCTCTTCTACTCGTCTTACCTCTAAAACATAAACCTGTAACTGCATCTTTAAATCTTCAGCTTGTTTTCTAGATACTTCTAGTTCTGAACGCAACACTTTATTATCTTGAACAACCATATCTAAATCATTTTGAAGTCTCCTAAAAAGAAGAAGTGTAATCAATACATATTGAGTAATTTGTTACTTGTGAACTAAAAATTATTTCTGTGAATATTAAGTTTATTGTGTTTTAATTAGTTATTCTTATAAAAAAAAAAAAAAAAAAATATTAAAAATTGAGGTAACAATACTTTATAGACCATACTATTTTTTTTTCTTCATTAATAATTTTAAATTTATAGAGATCACTCTGGAACACTATATATTACAGTACTTAGGTATATTAATTTTATGTTATTTTTCTAATAATACTTAATTTACTTCTTTTCTTTTTGTTGACCACCAGTGCTACTTTCGATTAATTTATACTCTGATTTAATATTGGAAAGCTCTATCTTTAAACGGTCACACAATTGTTCAGTATTTGATTGAGAACTTAGTGCATTTCTGTTGAATAGTATTCAAATTAAATAAATTAGCATCACATATTTTTTAAAATATAGGTTTGTTTATTCTTACGCAATTTTGTTAGCAGCATCGGCTAGTTTTGAATTCAATGATTGAATTTGTTTTTCTTTATCCATAACCAATGAATCTAGATGAGAAATACGTTTTGTTTTTTTTTCTATTTCATTCTAAAAATATAATGATATGTAATCTAAGTAAAAATATTTTCAATAATTTTTTTTTTAACAGACAAAGTAAATATTATACTTTGTTTATAACTAAAGACCAGATTTTGCATAAAATGCGTGTTGCTATTTTCAACATCATATATATGCAGTCAATGAGTGTCCATGAATCAAAATCTAACTGATTGAATATCAAAATTTTATACTGCATACTTTTGCATATTTTGATAAAAATACACCTCACGGTCTAATAAGGTGTCAAACAAAAAGAAAACGATTATAGGTACGTTATATATATCAAATATTTTACGTTACAAAGAATATTCCTACGAGCGCAAATAGTACAATAATTAAAACAAAATTTTAAAATGTTTTTGATAAATGTTCCATGTTCTATTTTGATAAAAGTAAAGGACAAATAGTTTTAAAAAAATTTCAAAAATACTTTAAGGTGACATTGTTAACTTCAACAATTTGTCTGTTCCAAATAATTCACCAGATGTATTAGCCAATTTTAAATATGCACTATTAACCAGTGTTGACGCTGAACGCAGTTTTTCATTTTACAAGTACATCCTAACATATACACAGTCATAATTTTACAGAAATAAACATGGAACACACTTGGATAACTTATTGTTTTTCCAATTAACATGCCTACTACATTAAATTTGTTATACTTTTTCCCTATTATATACCAATATATACTATTTACTTATTTACTTTTTTTTGTTTATGGAATTTTAATAAAATTGATAATTAATTATCACTATAAAATTTAAATTTTATAATGCATGCTTTGCTTTTTTTTTCTTGCATATCTTGCCTTTTTTTTAGTGAATGTTTGCTTACATATTTTACAATTTAAAATGCATACAGATCCGGTCTTTGTTTATAACCGTGTTGCTTACAACAACCTTGTTTCTATACTCATTGCTTAAAGGCTTATTCTTTATTATTTATTATTTATTATTATTATTATTATTTGTATTACAAATTTTCTTAAATAAACAATCTGATGATAATGGGTGTGCCATTATTGTAGGACAGAAGTTGGAAAGGTTATAAGTTATTTAATTTTTATCCTTGAGTAACAATAAATCATTGCAAACATAACTGATTCAGAGCAAAGTTTGATTGAACATATTTTGAAAAGGCTACAATATTTACAATTTTTTAAAAATTTGATATCAGAAGTCTTATAAAAAAATCCATTACATAGACTTTTTCTTGGTCAAAAATAGCTTATAAGTTTAAAATGAACCTCCTGTTAAATGCTTAAGAATTTTTAATTGATTAAACAATTTTATTCACAGAAAAATACCTACTAAATAATAATTGCTATAAATTTAAATAAGTATAAATCATATAAAAATTATTTTAATATTTACTGTTAGAGAATCTCGTTGATGATCAATAGCGATTGTGGTGTTTTTAAATTTATGCCGTTCTTGTTGCTCATCAATTAATTGATCATTAAGTTTATTATTCATAAGTTTTAATTCTTCTATTCGAACATGCAGTCGCTCCAATTGTTCTTCAGAAGCACTTTGAGCAAACTGTGTAGATTGTAGGGCACGTTCAAGACGATCTTGACAACGTCTAGTTTTTAATTAGTTCAGTATATCAATTATTAATTATATAAATATTTACCAAAATTCTTACTTTTGATCATCCATCATAGATATTTGGCGTTTTAATTCAGCTTTCAAATAAGAAATTTCTCTGAGGTATTTTTCTGTATCACGTTGTTTATTTCTATTTTCCCATGTGAGTGAACGATGTTTTTCAATCAACTGATGTTTTTCATTTTCTAATTGTTGCACATATTCTCGTTCATTGTATTCGTTATTCTCTATAGACTCTTTCGTTTTCTATATACAATTTAATTTGGTATCATATCCTTAAACTAAATTATAAAATATTACTTACCTTAAGTTGAGAATTTAAGAAATCAATTTCTTTTTTTAAACCAATGATTTCTTCAGCAAACTCATCTTTTTCTCTTCTGAGCTTTAAAATACATTGTCTGTCTGATCTTTCATACTCTTCTCTTTTCATTTCTTCATTTTTCCTTTTCAAATCTAAAATCTATGAAGAAATATACTAATAAAATTGATCTTTATTAAATGTGTAATTAATTACTGTGTATATTACTTCTGCATTATGTTGTTTTTTTAAACAGTTGATTTCATATAAGTATTCATCCCGTTCAGCTCGTAATTTACTCACAGCAATTTCTAAATCACCTGACTTTTTGCGACATGTTAATGGGTCAAGTTGAGATTTAATTAACTTTTCTAATTTTCTTTCATACTCATTTCGATCTGCATCTAAAGTTTGTTTAAGTACATCAGTTGTCACATTAGAACACAAACAACATTTATTTCCTTGCCATGATTTGGTTTTGCAATTTTGTTCAGTTTCTAAGAAAAACATTTTTTATAAATAATTTTTAATATATATATTTGTTCAATAATTTACT
This sequence comes from Cinara cedri, assembly GCA_902439185.1. Taxonomy (NCBI): domain Eukaryota; kingdom Metazoa; phylum Arthropoda; class Insecta; order Hemiptera; family Aphididae; genus Cinara; species Cinara cedri. The sequence goes on along the minus strand of CABPRJ010000955.1, from coordinate 1,441,213 downwards.
TGATTTTTGTATATTTTTTTCAAGATGTGATATATGCTGTGATTGTAAATTTTTTTCATCAGACAATTTCTCTATTTCCAGCATCAAATCATTTTCTGTAAATACAAGAATTTAATTTTTTAATAAATATTATAATATATTTTTAATTTAAAATCATGCACACCTGTATTTTTAGAATGGTTAATTTTGTCTAAAAGTTGATTTTGTTCATCAAGAGCTTTTTTCAATTTATCTTCATACGTGTGTATTTTAGATTCCAGAGCCTGATTTTTTGATTTTAGTTCCACTAATTGCATATTATTTTCCAATATAACACTTGTATCCTTAAATTAAAAATTATGGTAATTTAATAAATATTTTAAAATCATGTATTACGAAAAGCTTTATTAATAAATTGTACCTTGTCACAATTGCAATGATTATTAATATATTCATTTAAAGAGCGTTGAAGGGATTTTTTTTCTTCAGTGACTCTGGTCAAATGAAACAATGCTTCATTATGATTAGCTAATGCTTCTATGTAAACAAAATAAAATACAACATAGTCAATAATAGTCAAAACCATTACTATATGTTTATATAATATACATTTTGTAACTAATTAAATTAATCTTAACTAAACTATTAAGTATTTATTGTAAATTACCATCCAACTGCCTTTTAAGTACTTCATTATCAGCCCTCATGTCAATAATATTATCCATGTCATCTTTGATTATTTGACTTTTTAATTTAGGTATACTTTTACTGGACTAAAATTTGAATATATATAAATTATACAATGAACATATTATTTAGCTATGTGAAAATTCAGGAATACAATGGTTTTATCACACAATATTTATTGGTGTTACATAATATTTTCACTTAGTATTTATAAACACTGATTTTGCATGCAATTCATCAAGAAATAAAAATTGTAATTAGCTGGTACTTTTGCAACCAAAAGATCTACAGTAAAACTTTCATGACTAAAATAAATTCTTAAAAAAAATATCAATCACAAGCACCAATAGAGTTACATAGTTTATATAACAATATTAATTTTTCTATGAATTCATTATAATTATTTAAATTTTTTGCCCTAAAAGGACATTTAAAAAGTTGCATTTACTCAATCAAATTTCTAAAACGACCACTGTGACCTTATTATCCGATTTTAAAAAATGGTTATATTATTCACTTTCTGTTTATGTAACTAATATATTTACTTGATTTTTTATATCCTTAATATATTGTTTTAAATGTAAAATTTCTTGTTCAAGTTCTTCTACTTTTTTTTCTAACAAATCATTTTTTAAATTAGCAGTGTTTTTATTTATTTTTTCATTTGTCAGATTATTAAAATTATCAACTTCTATTGTAGGTCTGAAAGACTTTAATTTTTTATCTGAAATAACAATAATTGAATTAAGTGTAAAATATCTTTAGAATGCTAAAACAATGTATTACTTTTAATTTCAATTTGGGGTATTAGAAATAAATTTCCTAATTCTAAAAGTTTGGCATTTTTTAAAACTGCTTCATCTTCCAAAACTTTAACATTTTGAAGAAGTTTTTCATTTTCTTGTTCCCATTCTTTTTTCTCAGATTCCAATATAGAAATTTTTTGTTCAAGTACTTAAAAAAAAAGTAATTTAATAAATTAACCAAATAGTCTTAATACTTATTTAAATTCCTTAAGACAATGATAATGTTTTTTATTTTCGCATTAATATTAATTACATTTTTATGGGACTTTCTGTTTATTTATTCAAATATTGTTGAGATATTTAATAAGGGTAGCATTAATTGATCAGTTTTAGGGTGATTTAAATGTATTAAAAACTACCTACATGGCGTAAAATATTATATACTGGATGATTTATTCAACGCTTATTGAGCACCTCATATTTTTGGTTGAATATTGCATATTTTTAAATTCTGGGTTTTAGAATTTTTAAGTGTAGTATTTAAAGCCGATATTTTTTTTCAAATACTTAGATTTTTTACAACATTTAAGGTGTGGTGATACCAACTTTGGTTTTTCAAATGAGAACCTATATTAAAAATTCCATAAATAGATGTGATATTTTTTTAAATACATTTTGGTACTAAAAATATTTGATTTTGTTCAACCCATTAACCACTTAATACATGAGCACACTTAGTAAACCAAATTTAAAATACTAAAAGGATAAACAACATATAGTTTTTTTTTTTTTTCAGAAATGTATGTTTTTTTACACCTGAAATTTGAATCCAAGACAATATCCACAGACAAATGTCTTTCCTTTTTTTCATGAGTGTATGTGTGAATAAGTCTGTTCAAAAAATAAGATTAATAAAATAAAATATAAAATATTATAGTAGACCAAGGTTTATTTAGTGGTGTAAAACTTAGTTGCAGTAGTTTATTCAATTAAAGATTTTATAAACACAACAATAAATTTTAAGTTCGGTTGACTTTAAATGGGTCTGTGTAAAAAAAAAAATACAAGATTTGGTCCACTCATTTAGAATAAACGATAAAGTTTGTCCTGAGAAATTTTGTCAATTTACTGTGGAACTCACATTTAAGAGAACATTGATAGGTTACTATACTAAAATAATTGTAATACTTAGATTATAGATATTAATGATGGCTTATAATTGACTTAAACAAACTATTATATTTAATACAAATATAAATACATTAATCCATAGACCTATTAACTAGTTAATAGGTATATGCAATCAACAAAGTTATTGGTTTAAATACCATAATGTAGCTTACATTTTTCATTTTCATGTACTTTTTTGAGTTTAGTTTGCAATTTATTATATTCTTGTATAAGTGAACAATTATCTCGTATGTAAGGTGTAGACTTAGCTTCCAGATTTCGAGCAACCTCAAGAGTGTTTTGAGCAATGTTTTTATATTGTTTCAAACTATCAGTTGTGTGCAATAAGTCAGCTACTAGCTGACTAACAAGACCAATAGAATCAGGTGACATGTATTGTCGATAACCAAGTGCATCCAATTGATATCTAATTGATTCAAAATGTCCATCGTGTTTAGATTGATTCATTGTAGTATTTAACTTTATAGCATAAGATTATTAAAAAAAAAATACTAAAGTAGATATTTTTTATATTAAATAATGATTTAGAATTTATTGTATTCTTGAAACACGATTTAAGAAACGTTCATTATAATTATGTGAAAGACGGTCACGTAAAAATAAAATAATCTGGTTTCTAGTAATTTTAAAAACTACATTTGAAACATTTAATTGAGAAATATCTTAAATAATTATCTATTAGTTTAATATACAATTGTAGAGGTACCTAAATTACAATTTTAAAATTTTGTTGTTGTTGATAACAAAATATTTTTATAACGACCATTTGATTTTGATAAGAAGTTGAGATAAGAAAATCTAAACCTATTGATAAAAATTACTACAATATAATACTATACTAATGGGAAATAAACATAGATAATGTATTATCAATATGTTATCTATGGAAACTAGTAGTTTTTCAAAAAATGATAAGAGCATCGAGTACAATAATTTTAAAATGTTACCATTACCAACATTTTTTTTTTTTTTTAATATAAAGTAATTTGACATTTTAAATATGTAACGCACCGGTTTCATCATTTATACAATATATCTTATAAGTTATAATAAAACCTTATAAAGTTAAAACTTTATTTAATCTGTACCATCCATACATAAATACATAAATTAATACATTACATTTTAATTTATTTACTTCTTAAGCTAAGTTTTGTTGTAGGGTAAATTAGGTTGTAGGGTTAAATCATTTTTTTTATATGATTTACATAACATACATCAAGCTGTATATTAAATCTTAAAATAAATTATAAAATATATTTTTTTCCTGATATATGAATATTATTAAATTTTTTCTCATTTTATAGTTAAATAATTATTTTAAATTTAATTCTTATAATTATTTTAGCAAATATTTTAATTAGTTATATCTATCATAGAACTATTATTGTGCTCAATCGGGTTGTACTTATAATATAACATTATTTTCACGGACAGAGAGAGCATTTAGTTATCTGTTATCGTAATCTAGGTTTATGCATTTTTTAAATATACGAAGATAAAACCTTATTTTTATTAACTGAAGGTTAGAGTTCGACTGATTATAGACGAGAGATAATTTTGACATTTTTCTAACCCCACCAAACTGCTCGCTGCCGTAAATTAATAACAATTATTATAATATTCAATAGTTTATACTGTATGTGGTATACGTGATTCATCATCTATACAGTTACTCTGTGATTTGATCTAAGATCATCTGTTAAAAATTTTCTCAAATTTCAAGCCAATTTGTTAATTTGGAACCGTAAGTTCTTGACCATATAATACAGATAGACGTACTGACGTTTCAATTTTTTAACATGCCTCATTTTCGTTTGGAAACAAATGTTCCAAAGTCCAAAGTAACTCCAGAAGTATTGAAAACTCTTTCTAAAGCAGTGGCCAAAACCCTTGGCAAACCAGAGTCGGTAAGATTTATTAGCCTAATTCTAGTTTAGCATACTACTTATTGATTTTTTAGAATTTTTTTTTTTCGAAATGTGTGTTTTCTGATATACATATATATTGTTCATTAAGAATGAAAATAAAGGCCGGACGAACTTAGTTTGGAAATTGTGGAAGAAAACTTCAAAAAGTTTGATTTTTTCGTTTTAATATTTTCAAAATCTATGTTTTTATTGCTTGATTCATTGGTTTAATTAAAATTAATCTATCATACTTTAAGAGTTTTTGTACATAAGCCTTAATACAGCTTTTTTGAAATTAATCCAAAATTCATAAAAATTATTTGAAAATATTAAATTCTGACTAAAAAATACGCGGAACAAAAAAACAAAGTACGTTTGGGAAAATTCTCACTCTGAATGTATACCTAGAAACACATTTTGAAAAAAAAATTCTAATATGCTGCAGGTACTAGAATTATATTGTTTAATTTTTATTTAGGTGTTTATTTATCATAATAGTTAGTTGTTTTTTTAAATCATTATTTTCAGTATGTTGTTGTAACTGTTGTGCCTGATCAATTGATGGTATTTAATGGAACTAATGAACCCTGTGGGACAGGTATATTGATGAGCATCGGTGCTCTAGGTGTTGAACAAAACAAAAATCATGCGTCTGTTTTATATCCAATTATAAAAGATTTACTTGGCATTCCTGGAGACAGGTTTGTTTATAATTTGTTTTATCTATTAAAAATAATATTATATAATTAATTATTTTTTAGATTGTACATAACATTTTCGGATCAAACTTCATCTAATGTTGGTTATTCAGGAACAACATTCCATACAATTTTTAGATAATTAATCAGTAAGGAGCTATTGTAATTAGTTAACAAACAAATTATTTTACTCATTAATAGTTATTTTAAAATTTGATTTTTTAACAAATAATATAAATACAAATATTTTAAAGAATACATTTTGTATTCATTATCTTGCTACATGTTTAGTATAATAATTATTATGATTGGTTAAAGTTCAATTTTTTTTTTAACTTTCTGGCAAATAGCAATTTACTAAGCTTTTATGTTTATAGATGTAATTCATTAATGTAATTATTTTAAATATTATAATTAAATTACTATAATAATGTACTTTTTAAAATAGATTAGTTTGTAATAACAATGCCTATATATTGTTGAAAATAAATACATATTTAGTAGTGCTAAGGACAGAAGTTTTCATGTTGTTTAAAAATAATTCAAAACAGCTAAGTAATAAAGAAATTTAGAAAAGTTCAGTACTTTGTTTCACATAATTTTTCAATTTTCCATATTAATACATATTTTGTTACATTCTTATTTTAGGTGCATTTTTCACATATTTAATAATATTTAATATGATTTTTCTTCAAAATTTTAAAAATAAAGGATAAAGGATTTAAAAAATAAATAATTGTTGAATTTTTTCGGTTTTTCAATGAAAAAATAAAATATTTTTAAGAATGTATTTAATACATTTGTTGGGCAATTAATGCATGGTTTTTTAGGGCATGAAGTCCCTAGTTCTAGTTATTATATTAACCTACAGTTGAATGTTAAATAAATACAACAGGTAAATAGGTAGGTACATAATATTGAATAGAACTGTAATGTTTGATAAGTCAATAAATATTATTGTTTTATTTCAAAATATTGTAAGGAAGTATAATATTATAGCGACAGTTGTTGATTATAACATAACCTATATAGGTGCATATAAATAAATAGCTTTCACTCTGTTGATATTTTTTTACTAACACAGGTACAAACAAATTTTTAGGTAGGTACTAAATTATTCCAATCCAAATCCTTCAGCATTCAGTATGGCTGTTACTAATTTTTCTTTTAGTCGACCTTGATTTGGATATTGTGGTAATACTAATTGATTAAAACATGTATGTGCTTCTGGTAAGAAATCAGACCTATTAGGACCCCTGGTTATTTTAAAGTTCATATCACCCATACCACCAACTGGTACACGATCACTTCCAGTGACAAACAGTAAAAATTTTCGTTTTTGATCATCCGACAATGATTCAATGACATTCCAAAATTCACTATAAATTTGAAAAGAAAAACAATTGTTAATAAAATAATAATAGGTAAGTAATTTAAAATATAGTCATTTATACCAAATGATGTGGTCATCTGATCTATAGCCATCATATTCTGTAGCTTTTCGTAATTCGTGTAAATCTAATGATTCTGTACCACAAACCAATAGTTCCACTTCTTCAGGTCTCAACATCTATTTTTAATTTTTATGGTATAATTTAACATGATCAATTGTATATAAATTCTGTAGCAATTGACTTATAATATTTATAACAAAGATGTCACTTACAATTAGGGCATTTGATGCGCACACACTATGAAATCCGAAGTAAAATGCACGAAATTGTTCGTAAATAGCCAAATTAAGTACCCAATCCAAGTACAAATTTACATATTCTTCGCGACTTTCATTTGTCACTGGTATATTTTCTCCATTTGGTTTTAATTTGTGTGTTTTGGATGATTTGAATTCTTCCAAGGAAACCTTTATTGAATTATTATAATATTTACATGCTTATAAAATTTGGATAATAATTAATATGTAGGTATCTGTACAATAATATATACTTATAATTAAAAAGCTGTCCTAGCATAATGGGGACGGTGCAGCCAGTGGCGTGACTAGGAATTATAATGCCCATGGCCAAATATTCTAGATTAGAATCAAGGGACCAAGTGCACCATCTTAGTTGGGACCTAATTTACACAGATTGGAGCAAAAAAGGTTCATAGCCTATTTTCAAACTAACCACTCAAAGTAACGCCTTTGCCCCGATTTAAAGCCCTTAAATGGCACGGACTCATAGCTCAAAGCTCGTCATGCTACCCTATCAGTACGTCACTGGGTGCAGCCACTGTTGTAGGTGGGAAGGTAGGATACAGAAAGGAATTTAATATTCATCTATAAGTAACAATTAACCATTGCTAACGAAAAATTGTAAAACCAATAGGTACATTCTTTGTTACACTCATAATCTAAAAACCGTATAAAATGGGTACTGTAAGTTATTATACCTACTTCATATTAGGTATAATAATTTATTTGATATTTTCATTTTTATATTTTTTATTTCTTAAAATTCTAATTTTTCTTTAAATATTATCATAATTAGTACCTACCTAATTACTTATAATATGAAACTCATAATAATGAAAATTAAGTACCTACCTATCTACCAACCTACTTATTGCCTATTGGTAATATTATGGTACATACACAGAGGTGGCCTAAAGTCGCGCAACGTCTACCGTCTTGTATGGAACACGTTTCTCCCTCCACGTCGTTTCCGTTACGTCATATTGCAACTTTGGTCTCGTCATCTTGTTTACATACAACAACAGCAAGGTTTATAAAAAAACAACATAACCTATTAGACGCAGTTTCATGTTCGTTATCGTTCGTAACACTGCCGAAATGCAAATTTGTTGCTCGATTTTTGGCCACCTCTGTATAAGTTGGTGCCAGATTCTTCAAAAATGGTGGTTTAAATCATCTTAATTTAGAACCTACAATCTACCCAATCATCCAATGGATCATTAACTAATAGTTGATACCATAAAGGTTAGGTTAGTCTTCATGATTAATGAGCCTTGTAAAAATATATAACAAACAGATCCATTCAATTACATTAGTATAGGTAATACAATTATTTATTTATCATCCAGCATCATGGACGTAAATAGGATGGGGTGCTTAGCCCTACTTGAGCCATGTTCAACTCTTCCTTAGATATTTTATTATATAGATAATCTTTAAAATTAATAGTAAATTGATAGTTTAAAACTGTCGAGTAGTTCGATAGTTTTCACTTAGTTGTGCCCATCACCAGTTACAATGTTCCAAAAACTATGATCGGTTGAGAGCCTATTATAGCGGTCTGAAATAAAAATTCATCGTCCTGCAGACATGTGGGTTACAAAATTTGTAACATGTACAATGTACCTGTTCAATGAAAAACTTAAAGATCTATTGAGTATCAGCTTTGGACCAAGAAGTGGGATGAAAGTAGTGATGATTTAAAGGTAGTTCAAACATTAGAACAATATAATAAACAATTTTTCCCTCTCATTAATAAGGTTGTACACATTTTGGCTACACTTTCTGTATCTAATACAAGTGCAGAACGATCCTTTTCAATGTTAAAGCGTCTAAAAACATACCTAAGGAACACAATGAGCCAAGACCATTAACTGGGTTAAACCTTTTAAATATTCATAGGGACATCATATTGTTGATCCAGAACAAATTGTCAACAAACTAGCACACCGTAGATAAAGATTAAATTTACTTCTATAATAATTAAAAAAAAAATAACATGTATTTAATTATATTAAGTCTTAATTACCTAGTTAATATATTTGTATGTACTGCACAATATTTAGTTAACATTTTTTTTTGAATTCCTGACTCAATCCTAATAATAATGTTTTCAGGGTATAACAAATAATTGAAAGTTGCTCTCCCCCCCTTAAATAATTTATATCTACGCCTCTGGGAATTTTGTACAATTAAGCTACGTCGTTCTAATATATTAATATATTAGATTATTATATTATTATAAATATCACTATTTTTATTATGGATGAAATATATATGTATATAATAAACCAATGTTTTGATATTGGCATTTTTCGACCAATAAATAGATTTTCCTTTATTATTATTTAAACCAGTGGTCATTTTGGGCTGAATACATTTGAGGACCCTATTTACGTCCATGCCCAGAACCCACTAACATCCTTATTCAATTCACTATTCTGGTCATTAAGTTTGACCACTTAAGTACCTACATACTTGGCGCCACTGTTGTATATAAAGGTACTATAATAATGGACAAAATTAATAAATAGGTAGGTAATCTAATAATAAAATAAAGTGATTATATTTTAATAAATTATAATTACTTACCTGAAATGTAAGTCCCATGTCTTCTTCAACATTTCCATCGTATTCTAGAAGATGTTTTAAGCCATTGGCTACATCCTAAAATAAAATCACAATTGAATATAGCTGGTGCATTTAGAGAGTCATTTTTTTGATTTTCCAGGGGGCTTTCATGATAATTGAGAAAAATGTCACGTATTTACGACACGCCGCAGTGTTATGGTCTTTCACAGTGCCATTTATGATAGTATCTTGTCAATATACTTACCTATTATATACAGGGTGAACAAGATATTTTAAGAAACTCATTAAGGATCTCGGAAAGTATTAACTTTTTTCGAAATTTATTTTATAGAACATTTAAGAAACAAACAGCTCTACAATTCTGCATTTATATTATTTTTTGTTATCCTTATTATAGTGTATTTGTTCCTTCATACTTAGAACGGTGAGTGCTCTCCTGCCCCGCGCTACTGCCCCCTTCAAATATTATTTTACACATATATCTGATCAGTAAAATTAGAGTAAAACAGACTGTTATTACGTATACGTATAATCTAATAGGTATATGAAAGAATTTATTTCTAATAAAACTTATTGATGTTTTAAAATTTTATCAAAAATACCCGAGACAATAATTAAAGCACTACTTAAGAATATCGGGTTACTAATTTCTAGGCCCTAATAATAACTAATGAGACGCAAAAAACGCTAGAATATTTTGAAAATTTCACCTCTTCTAAAAAGTATTTATGAAAGCATCTGCTGAAAATAAAGTATCTAGTAAAAGTTTTAGGTATCTACGATTATTTTTCATTGAATAATAACCATAGGTGTGCGCAGAGGGTATGCAGGGTATGCAACCGCATACCCTGAACACTAGGCCTGCATTAAAGGGGGAGATAGAGGGCTACGTCCCCAAGGTCTTCAAAAACCATATAATAAGTTAAATCAAATATTTGCAAAATGTGTACATTTTATTTTGCAATTCAATTTGAATTTTAAGTAAAAATTATATTTTTAATTAAACAGTTGGTAAGACATTTCAATATTTGCGTATATTTTTTGATCAGAGTTTTACGAGCTTAAAATAACATTCAGAGGTGATAGTGACAGCCTTTTGCAAACCGCGAAAAAGAAGCCTACGTCATTTTATTTTTTTTGTGTGTATCATTAATTATAGTTTATACTTAAAGTTATAAACTACTTTTTTTTATTGCCAAGGAGAAGAATTATATATACAAAAAAAAAAAAAATGATAACTGTTGCTTTTTTTTGGACGAGGAAATCCCTCGCGATGTTTTGTGCTGTATTACAATTTTAAACCGCCAATCCTTAATTAAGCTCTAGATACGTCACTGCATATAATAATACCAAACACCTATACTATATAGGCTGTCAAACGAAGATTTAATTTTAAAGCAGTTTTAAATTCTACCAATCTGTGTAAAAACCTATATTATCTAGAGAAAAACATGGTTATGTTATTCCCTTACGTGTTACGCGATAACATCAGTTTTCACACGGATTTGTAGAATTTAAAGTAGTTGTTACTTAGAAACTGTTCATCGGACATAAATGTGTGATACATTCAAATTTTCAGAAAAAAAAAACTACAGAATGGCTATCATAATATTTTCCAAAAATAATAAAATAAAGTTATTTTTTTTAATAAAAAAAAAAAATGTAATTTAAATATAAATATTTGTAGTCATCTCTTTGAGTAATATATTTGATTATATTTATTGTCTCAGGAGATATTCAAGGGGTATATCTTCGTGAGACATCCTGTATAAACATTTATAGAATTTGATAATACTAACCGGCATGATTTCGGTCAGGTCGTTTAGCGTTGGATTTTCAACGACGCCCACTTTGCTATCGTTGACTGCGGGTACGACCGGCGGCGAAAGTAGTTTTCTATAGCAAATGCCCGGGAAACTGAGATCCAGTATGATGGAATTGTATACGGCCAACCCCATCAGTACACCAATTAGGTTGTATTCGCGAAGATTTGTATGATCTGTTTGTCCGGTGCTGAACCAGTAGCACCGAGAATGGGAATAATACACGAACATACCGTAATCCGCATGAAATATCTCACGGATCAGTAACAAAAACCATTCCTTCGTCAAACCACCCATGTCCAATCCGGGTTCTCCGGCGAATGTAACTTTTAGCTTTTTCTTTAAATCTTTCTGTTTGAAAGCGATCTGTAATAGTATTTGTGAATAAACTGAATGTAAAAAGTACGGGCGCTCGAATTAGCGGAAAAATAAGAATGCATCCCCTTCCGCAACCTCAGTTTAGAAACTATAATTGCTTATCAGATAAAAATATGACAGTCACCCGCACCCCCTACATATTATGAAGCAAATTCAGTAATTCATTTTACAATTAAACATTGAATAAAATTACTATGAACACTAATAACACATTTATTAAATTTACCTAAATAAAAAAAATTAGAATTTTATATTGATATTTTACTTTTTGTTTGGGAAAAGCAGTCGAAAAAACAATAATACTTCACACGATGGGTGGGCTTCTGCTATAGATGAGAAGTTGAGAAGGTAAGATACAGAAGGGAATTTATTGAATGTATATCTGTACATAACGATTAATTATTGCTGACAAAAAAAATGATTCTAAGCAGAGTTTGGTTATACAAGTATATGTTTTATAAGGCCGTAGGTAATATTTATGAGTTTCATCAAAATTTGATACTAAAATTTTTATAAAAAAAATACTGCATTGAATTCAATTTTCTCTTGTTGACCCCACTAAGTTCAACTTATAATGAACCACCTGTTAAATTTTCAAGCATTTTTGGTTGGTCTAACAATTTTATCCATAAAGTACCTACTGAATAAATTTTACTATCAATAGATTGGTTACCTATCAATAACAAACAATTTGTGCAGTGCAAATAAAAACAGCTGATGCTACTAATGAAAACATTCCTATAGCTTCCCTCGGTTAATTAAATAAAGTGGTATAGATATCTATGCTAAAATGTATGCAAAAATGATAGAAGACTCTTACCACATTTGATAGGCGAGACACATCAATTCAACCATTGTATAAGCGTTATATAGCATTGTATTAGTGGAAGTTGAAAAGGTAAAATATTACAAGTATATCGGGTAGGTATAATAATTATTGGGTAGGTAGTTGAAACGATGAATCATTGTAAACGCGATGAAATCCATGCTATACATAGGACTACAGTCTAAAATGCTGCAATTCTATTAAATTGTATCTAATCTGTGCCCTAGAGGCGTTGATATTTAAATAAATAAAATACGATCCGAATTCGGGGTTTAACGTCTTTCGATAAATTTAAAACAATTTATTAATTTATAACTAGAGAAATACAAAATAGATTACAATTTTTTATATTTATTTTAGAAGAATTTTATCATAAAAATGATAAAAAATATAACATTACGCTTAATTTGTTTATAATTAAGAACAACTTATAATTAATTTTATTGTGTTAGATTTTCCTACAGCCAAAACTATACCTACCTAGTACTTATCAATACTTATAGCTAAAATAGAGAGCCAAAATATTTTTAAAAGTACCTAATATTCATTTTTAAAAATAATTTCTATTGTCCATACTAGAGGGTTTAAATCTGGTGTCTTTGTCAGTAAATTATACTTAAAATAGGCTATATATACATATACATAACATAATAAAGTACCAATGTGTTGGCCACGTTTACAGATTATTTACGGATTATGAATATTTGAAGTATCCCATTTTTTGGACAAAAATTTAAAATTATAAACGTATCGTAAACAGCATGTATAGAAAACGACCCTTATTTTTGTCATCTACATAGGTAAGGTTTTTATATCTGTTTTATCCTCATTTGTTATCTTTGTGGATAATGTTTCTTCTAAAGATAATTTAAATACGATTTCTGTTTTCAATGTCATCGTTAAAAATAAGTACGTATAACTATTACATATTATTACTATATACGTGTAGCTATTCGAATTCAATTTTTCAAAAATATGTGCGAAATCATTTTATCATTTTGTTCATGTTGTAACTATTTGTGTCTAAGCCTAAGCAAATTCATAAGTACCTACTTAATATTTACCTATTACCTATGTATAGAAATCAGTTTATTAAGTTTATTCAATAAGGAAACAATATTTGTTTTTTCCGGACTCTATACCTCTAAAAAAAAAAAAAACAATACACGGATGAACGGATATGCGTTGTAAATATAAATTTATAAACAATTGAAAATACCAACGATCGTAGACGAAACAAAAAATAATAGTTGCGTATGATAGTAAAAAAACAAGTATACCATATGTATACATTAATATGTCATCATCGACAAACTGCATATTTATTATATATTTTGAATATAAATAAATTTACATCCGGCTAAAATTTAAAATCGTAATTAATTAGATAGACATTTGGATTTTAAATTATTTACGATAATAATAAGTACTTAATAATTTGAAAACTTATTTAGAAAGAAGAATGCGCGTATAATTAGTAATTAGTTTGTCATTGATACAGGTACCTACAATAATTATATACCTAATTTTTACCCACTTATCTTCACAAATATTTTGCTTCCAACAGAATATTAAGGGGAGGGAGGGTAATTTTCAAAGATAATTTTTTTAATCACGAGTACGGCCCGTGTGCCAAAATGTCAAATTTTATAATATTTTCTCACCTCGTTTAATGAATCTTGTACCAAATAAGATCTTCTGACGTTTATATTTAAAAAAAATATATCGATATTAGGCGTTTGTCTTCTAGCAACTTTAGATACTAATGATTTTCTAGCGTTTAGGATCATTTGTTGTTCCGAGTCCTTGGTAAGTATGATTCTCTTTGCGACAATACTCAATATAAATGGATATTGACAATAAGAAAAACATTCGTACGGTCCAAAACTCTGCCAGTTATAATAATCACGCATTAAATCAATATGATCTAATGCAGAATTATATAATTCAGTAAAATGTAATAATTCGTTTCCCAATTTGTTGGCTGCGTCTGAAATAGTTTATATATGTTACAACAAATTTAAAATTTAAGATAGGTACATAATTTATATTACATCTAGCATTTCAAATTAAGTTATTTAGATAGGTATTACATTTAAACCTTTATGTGTTTCAATAAAAATAATAGATAGTTAAAATTATGTTTTGAACTTATTAGATAAAAAAATTAACTGTAAATTATTAGATAATGCAATAATTTAAATATTACTCATTAAACTAAAACATTAAAAAATGTAAAAATAAAACCTTGTTTTAAATAACTCAAAAATTCAAAGCAATATATCTCGATAGTGGTTGGAACAGAGTCAAAGTACAAACGGATAATAAGTAAGATGGAATTTTGAGAACATAATCATTAAGGTCCTCCGAGATTGTGTAGGTGGTAGCTTATGCTAATTATGCTCCATCATATTATACGGAAACAACATAGGCCTAAAATAGATTTATGGCAAATAACCATTATTATTGATAATATTTAGGAGCCTGGCTATTGTATAAGGAACAAAATTTAAGACATTTTCTAATCTTGTCTCCGTCATCCGTGATATTTATATTAATCGTAAATGATTAATAATGCAAGTATGCTTTAATAAATTTACTCTCACCCTTTAGGTTAGGGGGTTAGGCTTATAATACTAATATGTATAGATACCTAAACAAATAAAAAAATGGAAAATCTATGACATCTAAAAATATGTGCAATCTTCTTAACTGTCGGGATTTCGGTATTAAGATGTTAATCGGGGATTTGGCTTAATTTTCATCATAAATGTGTGCCTCATTATAAGTATTTTCAAAATAGTTCCTTTTCCAGTTATCTTGTCCTGGAACTGCTTTTAATTATACCTATACTTATACCTATGTAATATCTACTTTAAATTTCACAAATCCAAAAATTTCTGTATTGTAATTCTTTGAGTTTTTTAATTTAGTGAAACAAAACCTACCTATTTAGAAAAAAAAAACTTACTGATTAATGCTAAATTTTTTGTCGCGGATGGTATCCACCAAAGAGTCTTTGCTAAAGGTGGTAGAGATTTGTCATTTGGAGAAAATTGACGCAAAGTTATAAATTGCATAATGTTTCTTATTAATGATCTCAATTTTTCCAGTTCCAATCTTTAATACACAATTTTAATATTAGTATCAAATTTCAAAGTTTAAATAATTGAAAAATATAATAATTTTAAAGAGTATCTTAGATTTGGACTTATAAAGATATTTATCAAAATTTAATAATACCTATCCCAACTTCTCACCTACAAGGCTACAGCAATGGCTAAACCCATCATGTGAAGTATATCCGTCTTTTTAAGTATACCTTGTTAATGCTAGTATTTTGGAACATTTCGATTTTTCAAATGAGAACCAACATGTATTACAATTGTATTAACAAACTGTGAATTAGATAATTTTTTTTTTAACATTTTCACGTATTATAATCGAAATTTCAATGATACATTTCTGATTTATTCTACTTTAAATGATGAATATATTGTTAGTAGGTATGAGTTTGGTAATTATAACTTAGTCACATAAGCTCAGATAATTTTACAAATGCTTACTACTAAAAAATGTTTATGGATTAATATTACCAAACTTGTAAACAGTATTCATATTTCAATTACAATATGGCATCATTTTCAGAAAAAACAACGGATTCACAATTTACTTTATAAGTAGATTCTTATTTGGAAAATCAAAGTTGATACCACTGCAGAATACTCCTTAAGTGTAGTGAAAAATCTAGCATCCGAATGTATTATATTTAATTATAACCTACACTTAAAAATATCAAAAATCAGATCCGAATATAATATGCATAATTTAAACATAAACAAACAGACATACTATGTACGATGGATGGGCTACTGTTTTAGGTGCGAAGTTGGAGAGGTACGGGGGACATTTAATGTATATCTGTACGCAACGATTAATTGTTTCTAACGAGAAACGATTCTGAGCAGAATTCAATTATACATGTTTTGAAAAGCCATAATATTTACGATTTGAAAATAATATACTTCGTAAATTTCCCCGTTTTCCCCCATTTATTATGAAAACTACTAGGGAAATCAAAAAATGGTTCCCTTAAAGGGAACCACTCCAGATTGATTTCTTTTTAGAAAAGGGGCTATACTTGAAAATCAAAGCAAAATTCCTGGTAATAGTTGTTCACAGAAAAAAAAAATAAACATAATTCTAAAACCATTACATTCCTCACTTCGCTCAAAAACTAAAATGGGGTGAGCATGCTTCAAAAGTAACCCTATGTTTATATATATATATATACATTACGATTTATGTATATCTTTATAAAATAGTTAAGTTCCTAATTAAATGATGTAACAAATTTAATGACAATATCACTGTTTTTTTTTCTTAAAAACTGGACATTTTGTAGTCCTGAACAGTAAGATATACTATAATTTAATTATATAACATGTATATTTAATTTACAAACAATATAATATTAAGAATCGACTTGAGAGCTAAAATACCAACATACAAACAATGTTATAATTGTATATCAAAATAATTTCTTTACGTTTAGGTGTTGCATAATATTGCTGATGTTGCTTTTTATCGAATGCCTACTTATACCTCAACGCATGCCTATAATTATTACCAGTGATGTCCAATTTAGTATAACCATCAACATATATTTAGTTAAAATTTAAAAGTGTCATGATGAAGTTTTTATTGTGTTTAACTTTAGTTTGCACTGTCGTAATTGCCGATCCTGAGCCTTTCTCATCTGTTGGCGTTAAAAATGAGACTGTATTAAATCACCGATTTGAGCGAAATGACATTCAACAATTTCCAATTGTTCAAACTTCTGCCAAATCTGAAGAAAAGGAACTAAGAACTGAAACGAAAGCTGACCTAAATACAGATGCTAATGATAAATCTAGGTAATTATAGCTCAATATGACATTAAAATTAAATTATTTATGTAGTATTTTTTTTAAACTAGGAACTTAGAAAAAATGAATAAATAATAAATTAGGTTTCAATTTATTCATTTAATTTATAAGCAATTATAAGTAAATATTATATATACAGGTATCCCACAAAGATATTTCTATTGCAATTACTCCTAAGATAATAAAGATAATTTAATTTTTATATTTTGATAAAAAAAATTAAAAAATAACTTTTAAAATTTAAAGATAACCATTTTATAGTCATAGATTCTTCTGAAAATGTTGGCGTTTTTACTTTTTATTCCCCTTAAAATTGTAATTTTTTTTTTTAAGTTCAGAGAAAAAAGACGGACATAATTTGCACAATGGATGAGCCACTGTTGTAGGTGAGAAGTTAGGAAGGTAGGATAATAAAGAGAAATTTAATTTATATTTGTACGCAACGATTACTCATTGCTAACGAATTAATTTTGTGAGGGATTCGGTTATATATGTTTTAAAAGGCCGTAATATTTACGATTTTCGTCAAAATAGCATTTTAAAATTCTTATAAAAAGAAATACTACAATGTTATACTATCTTTTTTTTTCTTACCTATTAGTACCTACGATTTATATGTGTTTCCTGACAATTTTCTAAACATTTCTGTTTAGTCTAACAATTATATCCACATAGTATCTACCAAATAAAAATTACGTAAAACTCGCAAAATTAAAATCAATAAAACATCAATAGGTAAAAAAAGACTAAGAACACTGAACATTTTATCAGGTCAGGAAAAGGCAAATATAAGTTTTTGTCCAAATTTCAAGTCTCTTCAAATATTTTTAAGTGAATTGCAACAAAAACAAAATTTGAAAATAATACATTTCGTAAATGTTCTGGTTTTTCCTATATATTTTCCCTGTGGTTTCTAATTATTAAGAAAATCACTTGAAAATTCAGAAAATTATCACATTAAAAGTACCATTGAACATACTTGAAAACCAGAGCAAGATAATGTGGTAGAAAAGTCATTTATAAAAAAAAAAACATTTAAATATAATTGTAAAACCAATATATTCCTCACTTCGCTCCGAATCCTATACGTACCTAGTCAATACTAACCATAATAATCGTAAATATGTTTTATTAATTATTATTCTGATAGCCTATAATTATGCAGTAAGCTATAATTGCATTTGCTAACTGATTATTATTATTATTATTATTATTGGGAATTGACTACACTTTTTTTTCTCTGAACTTTAAAAATTATAAAAAATCACGAATTTAATAAAAATAAAAAGTAAAAACGTCCACATTTTCAGAAAAATAAACTATAAAATGTTTCGAAAATAATAAAACAACACGTTGTTTTTTTAATAAAATGTACAAATTTAAATATTTGTAATCCTCGCGAGTGATAAAAACAAAACTTGAATATCTAATTACTAACATATACTAATTATTGGAAAAAATAAGATTTTTTTTTTATACAAATCTAAATTATTTATTTTATTATATAGTTACATACATTTTAAATAATTAATTTGTTTTAACTTTTTAAATATCATATTATCTATTTCTAACTAACTTGTTTTTTGGTTTTCCTAAAATAATAAATATCATGTCTAAGTATGCATACTGCTTTAAATTACATTTTGCTTTATTTTAGATTCTGAGCGGAGCGAGGAATTTATTAGTTTTACAATATTTATTTATTTGTTTTTATTTATGCACAATTTTTTACCTTTCTGACTAGGGTGGTACTTAAGAAGGTAATTTGTTGATTACCCCAGCTGTTTTCATAAAACATAGCAAAAACCGTGTAAATTTACGAAATTTTTTTCAATTTTTGGTTTTGTATTGTTTTGATTCAGTTATAAATATTTGTCGAGACCTGGAATTCGGATAAAAAACATACAATTACCTTTTCTAGATGAAGCAAAATGTTCGAAACATTTTTATTTTGGTTGTTTTGTAATAAACTAAACAGAAATGCTAGATAATTTAAACGAATTTATTATTAAATTTCGATGAAATTCGTAAATATTTAGCCTAATTTGTTACAAAGCAACACTATTTACCAAACTTCATTCAGAATGATTTTTTTTATTAGTAATGGTTAATATTAGCATACAGATATACATTGAAATTCCCCCTACCTTTCCAACTTCTCACCTACTACAGTGGCCATTATGGGTGGTTGGCACCCATTATGTGAAGTATGTCCCCGTATTTTTTTTATTATTATTTTTTATTATTATTTCAGACTTTCATATGCTTCAACTATCAGCCAGGTTAATCCATCCACCAACCCACCTCAATTAACTAGTATCCATATCAATCAAAATTATCCAGCAAGATCAATGTCTGAGAATTATGGATCAACATATAGATCATATGACTCATTAGGATTTCCAGGGTCAGTTTATTCTTCATACCCATCATCACCTTCATACGGATTAGGATCAAGTGGATATTCTAGATTATATGGGTTGTCTGCAGGGTTACCAGACTCGTGTGGTCCTTTAATATCTTCAGTTATTCCAACATCTTATTCCAATGCTATACCTTATCGTGGAGGAATTAATATTGCCCAACAAATAATTCATAAGCCTATCATCACTGAATTGCAAGAAGTGATTCATAAACCAGTTATTACAGAAATACAAGAAATTGTAAACAAGCCAGTTATATCAGAAGTTCAACAAATAGTACATAAACCACTTTATACCGAACATATTGGTCTTGGCCCATCATATCATGGATATCAAAAACACATTGTAAAGCAACCTACCTATGAAAACCCAACTAAACATTTTGTCCGTCAACCAATATACCATACAGAAACCATTCATTTAGCCGATGAATATGAAAATGCTGCAGTCAATACTAATACTGTCATTCCAAGTAATTGTGAATCAGGATCTTCATATGGGACAACTGTAGAATCTGCATTATCTGCAGTTTATGCACCAGGATTAGGAGCTATGCAACCAGGTGCATTGTTTGCGCCACAAATTTCTATGCCTAATATTACACCATATGGGCCAATAATTTCATCAGCTTCGTCTGTTCCAACTGGTTATTCTCCTTTACTCTCCAATTCAAAACCACTCTATTACGCTAGAGTACCTTCTGCTCAAACTTTAAATAAATACACTGGTCAAACTCCAATTGGTTACTCTACTCCAACCTCATTTCGTTATTCTTCATTGCCGTCTTATGGTTATACATCAGGATCAAGCCTAATGAGACAACCTAATGAGCAACAAACTACGATTTTCAACACTAACTACGATGAATCATACAAAAATATAAAAGAAAAAACACAACCTTTAAATGCAGAACAATTAGCATACGATCAGTTAGTTTTATACAAACAACATTTAAATAATTATAACAACCAACAATATTATGGTAATCAACTTCATCAACCTTCAGAATTGCAACAATCGTGGGGCAGGACCAATGAAGATTCTACACAAATTAAAATGGATGTGGATGCTATTGCAAAGCAAATTGAGGAGAATCCTGAAATGAAGAAGCTATTATTAAAGATTATAACTGAACGCATGTATGTTAGTGGTCAAACTAAACAATCCAATAAACAATTAGATAAATCAATGTAATCATTTTCACTAATAAAATTTGACTGATTTTTAAGATTTAGGAAACTGAAAATGAAAGTTTATACTTATATGGAAATTAATAAATTGAATGCATTTTAGTATTTATTTGAGTTATAATATTTAAACTAATACTTACATTCTGAACCAATTTACCAATAGTTGGTGATCATCTTTGCTTAAGTGAGCAATATAATTTAGTAAATGTGCAAATATTGGTATACTTGATTGTGTTCCAAAAACTGGACATTGGAGAAGTACAAATAAAGCTCTGACTTCATCTTTCTCATAAAGGCTGTGTAAAATATAATGCTTTAAAGTTTTTGATAAATGTACATAAAATGAAAATATTGGATTAGGTACAACTAAATAATCTATTCACAAAAATAAAAAAAATATACATATTCTCACTTTTTTTTGTTTTCTAATAGCGCTTTTATTATTGAATTTAAAACTGTTTTATGAATTCCACTAGACTGTAACAAAAAAATTATTAAAGTTTTTATACACAATTTGAACAAAATTAATTCAATTTTTTTACTAAGTCTTTGAGTGCATCGTTTATTGTATAAACAAATTCTAATTGAAGTTCAGGATCATCTAGTTTGGCTCCAGATTGGTTTGGATTAATCTTTAAATCATAATCAATTAGGAAAAATAATTTTACTTTTAATCAAAAAATAAAATAATAAAGTACCTTAAAAAGTGTACAGATTTCACTAAATGAATCAAACAATCTCATATAAAATCGCTGAATGGTGATATAATTTTCATTTCTATGAGCTTTACGTAATTCCTGCCTAAAATAAAATATTGTATTACTTAATTATAAATGTTAGATTGGGTTTAAAGTAGGAAGAGTATTCTTAAATAATTACAAATAATAATAACACACGCATAGAAACCCAAATTCAAATATGTATAGTACCAATTAAAATAATAGAATAGTATTTAGTAATTAAAACTTACAAAAATTCTACTCTGGTTTCGTGCCTAGTTGGATATTGAGGTTTAGTTTCTATTGGCAGATTCTTTTGAATGTATCTACAATTTTGATCAATGGTATTCTGACTGCTAATAGGAGTTATTGATGGCTTATATGGTAGAAAAGGATTCGATTTTTCCTGAAAATAAATAAATTATAGACATTTCAGATACAATTTAATAATATAATAAAATATGATCATTTCTTAATTATAAATTTAATACATCACAATGTACATGTTGTTAAATTTGCCGATGTATATAGGGAAAAATTAATAAATTGTGATAATTTCTGAGAGGAATAGTTAACATTAGTATAAAAACCTAAAAGTTAACATATTTTATTAATATTTTGAGATGTAAGAAGGCTAAATATATTTCTTTTATATTAAATAACAATTTATATAGAGTAAATTATTATTTACCTACCTAAGTACTTGGATACCTAAAATTGTTTTTCTTAGTACCTATATGGCAACTAAGTACCAAAAAAATTAAATATTATTATGAAATTTAAAAATTAGGTAAGTAATAGTAGTAATAGTAAGTATAGATTAATTATTATAATTTTTATTCAAATAATGTTAAATAACCTATTGTTTTCAGGATTGAAATATCTCAATACCCATTCTAAATTACACAATTTTAGAGATATTTCATTTACTGCCTAAAATTTAGATTTATAATTAGTATTATTATTAATTTTATTAAATATTAATAAAAACTTACAATTGGTGGAAGTCTAGAATATCCAGATATAGTAGGATCACTACATGATCTTTGACTTCTGGTTAAAACCGGGCTATCTTCGTGACCACAAAAAGGGCACGGACTAAGCCGATCCCAATGTTCGTCTGTATCTTCACAAGAATCAATCTAAAATATAGAATATAAAGCTTACTCTACAGATAATATAAGATTATTCTTAACACATTTAATATTAAATTAAATATATCCTCATAATATAGTATGTATGTATACTTACATTTTTTGAATGGAAATTATCACTTATAGAAGATCTACTAACACATGGTACTACAGAAAAAGTTAATGTCCTATTTAGGAAAGACTTCCTTACTTTGTCCCAAAGCCAAGTCATCCAGAACCATTTAAAGTTTTTTTATTTTGTATATGTTCTATATATTTCGAATACTAATGAGTAATGACACAATTTTGGTCAAGCCTTAACATAGACACTGTGAACTATATTCATTATTATACACCTACCTATCTGTGTAGTATGTAAGTATGTTACATAAATATGTGTACCATGACAACCATATTAGTACACATTTAAGGTCTGTTATAAAAATATTTGACACATTTGGTTATATATGATATGTTATACATTTTTAATATTATAGGTGTAGCGTGTAGACATAGTTAAATTCAAGAGCTCAGTTCAAGGACTATTGATTTTAAATTATTAATTTAAACCACTAAAATATGTATATAAATTATTGTAATAAAGTTTAAAGTCAGGAAACTATAACATTTCAACAAAATAAATTACCTGGTGCATAATATGACAGCCAGAGAAAAATTAATGTTAATTCTAAAGAGCTTATTATGATTTAACCACTTGTTTAAAATTATTTACATATTCATAGGCGATGATTCTAGAGTATATATTACAAGATTTCATCATAATAAATTCTTTATCTACACTCACTAGTTTCCTAAATTTTCATAACCCCACAGACATTGCTAAAAAAAATCTATAATGCCCATTATAGAGCACAATTATCCGGCAGAAACATTTCTTATTCTTGGATTCCTAGTCACTGTAACATTGCTGCCAAACAAGCCCATTCAACCCTAGACACCCTTACCTACAATCTCTTCTTCTAAAGTGATATAAAAAATATTATCGAAATAGACGTAAAAGAAAGAAAGAAAATTACTATAAAGCTCAACAAAATTAAAAGATCAATATGCCCTGAACATTCCCTATCAACACCCCAAGAAAATATGAGTCAGCTATCAATGTTTTTTAAATTTTGAGCAAAGTGAGGAATTTATTGGTTCTATTTATAAATATTACTCCAATCATCAACTGTAGTATATTTTATGAAAGGAAATTTTATCAGGATAGTACTTTAAAGAGCTCATTTTTTGATGTTCCAAGCAGTTTTCATAATAATTGGGAATAGCAGTAAAATTTACAAAATGTATCATTTTAAATTTTGTTTTTTGTTGTGATTCAGTTAAAAATATTTAACTTGAAATTTGGACAAAAAACTTAAATTTTATTTTTCCAGATGTGGCAAAATGTTTGAAACATGTTAATTTTGCAAGTTTTTACATACATTTTTATTAGGTAGATACACTGTGGATAAAATTGATAGATCAAACAGAAATGCATGAAAATTTAACATTTGGTTTATTATAAGTTGTACTTTGTGGTAAAAAAAAAAAAAATTAGTGTAATGCACATTTTTTTTCTATAAGAATTTTAATATCAGATTTTGGAAATATTACAGCCTTTCATAACGTATAACCAAACTCAACTTAGAATCTTTTTTTGTTAGCATTAATAACAAATGGTTTATTGTTGCTTACAAATATAAATTAAACAACTTTATGTATCTAACTTCCCACCTACTACAGTGGCGCATATCAGCAGTATTTAATCTAATTTTAGTTGACTTTTATTCAAGTTTCTATAATAATAATAACAATAAAACAGCAATATGATGCTTTATTAATATTTATGTATAATATAATGTGTCTTCTCAACTTCGCCTAACTCCCAACATATTATACGTAACATTAAACTCCTCATATATCGTGTGAAGTATGACAGTCATTTTTTTTTTAATATAATATGTACACATATTTAAATTTATTTAAATGTTATCTACTATTATATTACATATTTTTCTTAACCATTAATTATCTTAAGCAATGTGAGATAATAATTAGTTCTGATTATTGTGACCAATGACCATACTGTAAGAATTTTAAAAATAATTAACAATCAGACTATCCTCTGATTATAACAATTATTACTCAATCAAACCAATTTTATTTAACACATTTGAGATTACATTTTTAAATCAGACACATTAATTTTTATTATAGTATATAATATATATATATATGTATATTATATATAGTATAAAACAAATTATACATAAATACGAAAGCAATTAATTCAATTAACGCACAAGTCTATCAAAAGTGATTTAAAATATAATAATTCAATAAGTGTTTGTTGTATTTTTAACAAAAGTAAAAACCTTATTATGGTGACCTGTATATTAAATATTTGAATATAACCTAATTAGGTTTAAAAATTATCATGACTAATACGTTTAAAAAAAAAAAAAAAAACAACAAAATACACAAATTGTAGGAATACAAATGCTACCAAGGAGAGAAGAGAGGCTGCAAGCAGACTTAATCTTTTCTGGTTCTGCGTTTTCTAGGAGAAGATGGCACTTGCTCTTCATTAGTTTGATCAGCTTCTATATCAACCTTAAAAATATAAGATGTTTATAAATACTAAAATATATTTAATAATCCTATACCTAGTTTTATAAAAACAATTTCGTAAACTGTTATTTTGATAATCTATCAATTCTGTAAAATGTAAAAATTGTGTAGGAATGCTCTATCAATGTGTTCATTAATAATTTTATCTGTATCAAATATTACAGTGATATAACAATTAAATATGTACAAACAAAAAATAAAATTCACAGTATTTTGTGTTTAAAATTTAAATAAAGGGAAATGAAATTTATTTTGACTGTTATAATCCAATCCATTGTAGTTTTAGACCAGACCTGATTTATCCTTTAATGGCCTTAGCCTTTTGAATAGTAGGTATACTTTGTGGATAAAATTGTTAGACCAAACAAAAAAGTTTGAAAATTGTATAGGTTTATAAGTTGTACTTAGTGCTCTACAAGAAAAAGTTGAGTTTAATGAACATTTTTTTTTTTCATAATAATTTTTACAAAAATAATAAATATTACAGCCTTTTTAACATGTATAACCGAACTTTGCACATACAATTTTTGTTTTGGTAGCTAAGATTAATTGTTATTTAATTATTATTATAACATTAAATTCTACTCTATATCCTACCTCTCCAACTTCTCACCTAAAACAATGGCTCACCTATTTTTGCAAAGTATGTCTATCTTTTTATAATACATACAATTAATTTTGTGTTAATCATTTATGTAGTGTTAGGAAATTTGATTTAATATGTTAGGGCCATTAGAGGAAAGATTTTTAAGTACTTTTTTCAGAGTTTTGTTAACTTTTTAAGCGCCTTTTTGTGGAATACAAAAAAATATAAATTTGATCTCTAATAATTATTGTATATGAATAACATAATATAAATAATATTAGATAATAATGAGGATTTTATATGGATGCCACAATCGCCTTCGTAAAAAAAAAAATGTAGTAATATGCTTATAAGGGCTTTAGTATACTTATAACACGCCTATATAATATGCTATGGTAATGACAATTTTTATTTAGAGAATGGTTATTAAATGCACTTACATTTTCTTCTTCATCTTCAGCACTTTTACCATCAATTTCTTCATCTTCTTTAATATCGACTTCAGCTTCTTGTTCTTCATCAGAAACATCCCCTTCTATGTCTGGTACAGGTTCATCAGTTTTTTTATTTGATTCATTTGAATTTTTTTCCTACAAATAACAGTAATGATTTTACTATATAAGGATGAAAAAATAAGTAAACGGGTATAAATTTTATAGGAGACAAAAATTACTTTTGACGAACTAGAGCACGCAATAACTAAAAGTACAACAGCCACGGCAATAAAAACTACATATACAGCCCATAGCCATGGATATTCATTGGTGTATCTAATTATAGCTCCAAATACACTTTCCTGATTAACAAAAAAAATACATCACCTAATATTAAATTAATATAAAGTAGGTACAATGGGAATATAATATTAATTTAGGTTTATCAAACTAAAATGGATAGGTACACAAAGATCTGATACAGTACAGCCAAATATTATTTGGTCACCTTAAAATATCTTTGTGTCAAATATGATAAATAAATGACCACAGGTATAGAACAATAAAATATATAACATAACCATAATCCTGGTTTAAAATTTAGATTCTTGAGAACTCTGCCCCAAAAAGTGCCCTATAATTTAAATATGCACACGTTTTTTTAAAAAAAATTAAATTATTATACAAATAAAATAATTTAGATACTATTAAACAATGTCATGTTTTAGAAATTCAAATATTTTACCGATTTGTGTGATAAATTCTTCTTTTTTAGTGACCATGAGTTTTCTGCCCATGTTGTGCTCTGTGCTTCATCATCTGTTATAATAATATTATCAAAATAAATTTTGTCTGAAATAGACCATAATTCAAACCCAATAGCACCCTATAATAAATACAAATAAAATAAAATTGATAAAATAACTATTAATAATAGATGCGTTGTATAAATAAAAATAATTACAATAGGTGAAGATTTAAGTGGATTTTTATCATAGAAGTAATCAGGATTTTCTATTAGTCGAGGACTCCATTTTCCACGATAATTTGGATTATCTATTAATGGTTGCTTCCATTTGCCTTTATACTTAGGATTTTTCATTAAAGGTCTTGTCCAAGGTCCACAACCTGAACGATCTTCACACTTTTGGTTGTTGATTAAAGGAGGTTCCCACTCTCCATCCATGTCATTATCCCTTCAAGTAAATATTATTTAATACTTAATATATTACAAATTATTTAAAACATTAATAATAATAATAATAATAAAACATATACTTATAATTACCAATCAGAAGGCTTAATTGCTGAAGCATCAGGTATATGGGTTGATTCATTTTCTAACCAATCACTTGGCATAGTGGAAGATTCATCAGGAATATTTTCAGGTTCACTTTCGTCCCAATCATCTGGTTTAACGGCACTTTCATCTGGAATTTTAGCTCTTTCATCCCAATCTTCAGGTTTCACATCATTTTTATCAACTATTTCTTTTGGTGGATTAATTGGTGGACTAAAATCGTCATCTGATAGCAAGTCTCCTTCATATTGTAACTATAAATTATAATACATTTAACATAACAAAAAGATATGTTCTTAAAACACTTACTTCTTGGTCTAAAAAGAATGAATAAGAGTTGTCTGGTTTAATAATTAAAGTGAATAAATGAGACTGATGGTCGGTGAATACGGTTTCTTCTGTTTTTAATTTCAAACAATGTTTTTCAGTGATTGAATTATTCTTGGGATTTTTATGTCTAATAATAAAATGTACTTTGGAAGTTGGTCCACATTTATCTGGACCAAACATAATTGAATATGGAGTTTTATCATTGAACTGAGTTAAATCTTTGACAGCAGGACCATCAGTAAGTAGTTTTAAATATGCTCCACCACATGTGTGTGGTTTTTGGAAAGCTACTTCGTACTGAATAACTAGAGTTTTGCTGCTTTCAAACTTGAATGGTTTATCAAGTTTTGAAGAAATAGCAGCATGACGACTTTCTGATGCCAAAACTAGACCCTTGTCATTTTTAAGTGGGAATCTTTCTAATTCTTCAATACTCCATTTACCTAATAAAATAAATAATCAAAATTATTTTAACAAAATGCCTATTTCAAAAAATAATGCATAATTTTATTAATTGTTTAACTAATATTAGTACAAAAATATTACTGCTCATTCGTTGACCATATACATTTCTGCTAATAGTATAAAATGAAAATTATAATTAATATTTTTTCTATTAACAATTAATAAAATTAAAAATGAATAGTTGTATTAATATATTGACATATATTCATAAGTTTATACTTTTTAGGGCCATTTTCACCAACATAAACAATGATTTTTTTTAATAGAGTTTATGAGATAACTGATAAATCAAATATAAAATTTAAATAAAAGCTTGTATTCACATTAGTAACGAACCTTAATCTATAACATAATTTATTTTTACATATTTCATTAATTTGAACTATATAAGTTTTGCAAAATAAAATTTCACTTTTTTTTTTTATCTTAGATTTATATTATAATAAAAATTATAACGTATTAACAATTGAAAATAATTAAAAATTATAAATCTTATGCTATTATTATTCAAACAAAACTCCTATTACTTTCCTTTATTTACTCAAAGAAATCATGACTAATATATAATTACATAAAAATAACAAAAAATAAAATACAAAAGAAATTTTATAAAAATATGTTATAAAATATAACTCAAATTTGTATTACTAATAATACTTATATTATACTGTAATTATCACATGACTAATAATTGTAATTATTTTATGAATCTTAATTCTTAGATAATAAATAAACTGCTAATTCCTCATGACAACCAATTTATTCAACAAGATATTTACTCAAAATATAACAACTAATGTTAAGAAAATTAATTTTCATATTATTTATTTATTTTAGAAATAAAGGTCAATCGACTTTAAGATAAAAACAATGTAAATACTACATAATAAGGTTATTATAAAATAAAAGTAAGTTGAGTAGACAACAAATATTAAAAAAGTTAAAAATAAACACTAAAATATAAGAAAACTGCGGCCAAATATCAACATTATATCATTTAAGTTACACATCATTTCAACAAAGAGATCATTTAATCAGTTGAACAGAAAGTTGGGAAGTGGAAGATCACAGAGGATCTGGTATGTACAGAAAGAATTCTGAGGATTGAACACTCGAGAATTGGAGGATTATTAATCTTTCCTTGCATTAATTTTAACAAAAAGTTATGATCAGTTCTTTAACGCCTGATCTTGAGAGGACTAAGATTTAACGCTGTCATGATGATCAATTTTTAGTAGGAAGCATAACTGAGGAAGCCTTTCTGCACACGTTCAATTAATTTAATTTCAAATATAAGATCCTACATGTAATGTAATCAATGTGAGGTCTGTAAGATTGTGAAGGAGTATAAAGTATACTTAGGTCCTTTAAATCGAGTCCCCGAGGTAAAGGAATACCATTATAATAATTGATTGTAATCAACAATATTTTGAGATCTAAAAAATAATTAAACTTTACACTTATCAAATTGAGAATAAGACCAACAGCTCTACACCAGTTAACAAAGCTATTAAACAATAATTGGAGAGCATCACAATAACATATGTTGAATGATATACGAGAGAAAAGTTAGGCATCATCAGGAAAAGAAGTAAACGAATAGATGGAATATTGTTGAAGACTGTATTAACAAAAAGGTTAAATATTATATTATACATTACTTGTACAAGTTGTGTGATACCTAAAAATTATATTTGTAAAGTTAATAAAACCTAATAAAACATTTTAAAACTTAATTCAGTTGAAGTATGGATTTAGGTTTAAGAAAAAAATGTTAAAATATCAAAAAACTTTACATACATTTTTTTGTTTTTATACTGTCCTAAAAAAAATTTCCACCAGTTAAGTATTCAATTTTCCAACCGATTTTCTTGTAGATTATTTTATATTTTGTTATGAAATTATAAATTTGTACCTACTATTATTTATGAACACATAATTTTTGGTTTTACATCAATTATATATGCATGGATGGAGAGTGAATTATCATATACAACATTAAGTAGGTATTTCCAACTATTTTTGTTATATTATGTTATTTGATAGACTAACTTACTGATCGCATAACACAATTTGCATTGTGAAAATTATATACAGTTAAAAAGTTAATAGTAATCACAAACCGATAAAATTAATGTCGTAGGTATTCAAAACTGTTTTTCAGGATAATCAAATTTCATAATTCATAACAAAATTTAAAAAAATTTACGAGCACCTGTGAAAATAGAATATCTGACAGATGGAGGTTTCTTTAATACAGTATACAAACAAAAAAGCTATGTGACATTTTTTGATGTTTTGACTTGTTTATTAAGACCAGAAGCTATACTTTAACTCTTAATTTTACAACTTAATATAAAATATATTACATCTTTCATCCCAAGGAAGACTCTCCTAAGTCAATATGTTACATCTTTAAACATAAACAAATTAAAATATTTCAAATACATACACTTATACCATTGAAACTAACAAATAAAAAAAATAGGTAAGACAACTTTAAAAAAAAAAAAACCCAAAAATTGATTTAATCCAGAATTATTGGTGTTTTATTTTGATTGATAGCTTGCATGTTAGATTTTTTTTAACAATATATTAATTTTAACTTATCAATAATAATGGTATTATAAGTTTCATAATTGTATAGATAAATTATTGATGATTAATTATCGTTCAATCAATAAGTTATTCTTTAAATAAATTTATGTTTGATTTTTTTTTAATGGTGCGAGCTATAGCATGAAGCATTTCTCCCTGGGACTTATGATATAAAACTTATAACATATTTTAATATATATATAAACAAAGACAATTCTTATAAAATAACATTTGTATAAAATTTGGGGAGAGTACTATAAAATAGAAAAAAAATATATTAATTTTATAGTAATAATATACTTTACCATCATATTGGGCCAATTCCTCATCAACATTAGGTTTTTTGGAATTAGACTTGATCCATTTTGAGCCTAATATTGATGGATCATCAAAATGTTCAGCTAAGTACACGCCTATTTTACTGTGCCATGGGCTCTCATAATACACCGATTCTGAAGTCGCATCATCAACCTGATAAAAATAAACAAATATAAATCAATTATTTAAATTAATTTCATAAGAAGAGTTGATCATTTACCTCCGGTTTATCTTCGCAAAATGTCAAAGGTAATAATAGTAGCACTATGTACACAAGCAGTTTAATTTTGGCCATTGATATCTGAATAAAACACATTAAAATTAAGATAGCTACGCGTCAATTAACAAGTAACACCGTACTCACCAAAAGTTGAAAATATGTACGATTCTAATTAACAATTATAAATAAGGCAATATTTGAATTTTCGATCAAAAGCTATTGAACTATCTATGATTATGAAAATGGAATAGAAAACGTACGTATGTAATAGGAAATAATCGGTAATCTACGAGGGCTTTGCAGTTCGGCTAGCGGAAAATGACAAGACAAAAATAATATTGCCGAACCGGCGTATTGCTACAGTGTGATCAACCGATGTTGTACAATTTTTTTTATGCACAGTATTTTTCTTGTTTAAAAAAAAAACATAAAAATTCGTTAGCCTTTAACTCACATTATTAAACTGTAATAGCATACAAATTATTTAAAATTGAACAGTTATAATATATACCTGTTTTCTCAGTAAATTTTTTTGTTTAATAAGTAATAATTTTATTTTTCAACAAAATGTCTATTATTTTTCATATTTTAACGGTGTTGTTTGTATACCTACACTGTGTTTTCGTGACATCGTAGGCGTTCTATTAGCACACATACACACACACCCCGCCGTTTGTTTTTCACATTAAAAAATACAAGTACGATACCACGGTCCAATCGTTGCTGAAAACGCCGATAACCGTACAAACAACAATTTTCGGATCGCCTCGCGGATCATGTAGCCGGCTTTTCGAATTCACGCTTCTGATCATCAGTTGTCGTTCATCCCAATTCACCGTTGCGGAATGACGGCTAGTACGGAAACTGCACCTACCACCAAGGTGATACAGGTGACGAATATCGCACCACAGGCCACCAAGGATCAAATGCAAACGCTGTTCGGATGTATTGGCAAGATCGAAGATATCAGGTTGTATCCGCAGATACGCGATGTATCGGTACCAGTACAGTCTCGTATATGTTACGTCAAGTATTTCGATTCGCTGTGTGTGGCCGTTGCCCAACATCTTACCAACACGGTATTCATAGATCGAGCACTTATCGTCACTCCATACCAATCGTCGGTCGGTGATATTCCCGACGAGTACAGAGCATTAGACATTGCCAATCAAGCCAATGTCGTACCCGGATTATATCCGTCAGATCCAAAATTGCCACCACATGTTGTCAATCAAATTGAAGGTATCCCTCCAAATCAAGTAATCGTCACAAACGATCCTGTATTAGCGTCCAACGGTTTGCCGCCATATCCACAATTGCCTATCACCTATGATGCAAGGCGGATTGAAGAAATCAGACGTACTCTGGTAGCCATTAATGTTGACGAAAATGTGACAGACGATGAGCTAATCAATTTTTTCCAAAAAGCTGGTGACGTCAAGTATGTTAGATGGTGTAGTAGAGAAAACGATATTACCCGTTATGCTCTAGTAGAATATTCTGAACAAGCCAGTGTTATAGCTGGATTGAAACTTAACGGGGTAACACTCGGTACTCGTCCAGTTCAAGTGACACACGCCACTCAAGCTATTGCTAAGCCTATGGCTAAAAGTAATGAAGCGGCCCAAAGAGAAATTGAAGAAGCTATGACGCGAGTGAAAGAAGCACAAAGCTTAATATCTGCAGCTATTGATCCTGTTATTGGTATTTTGTCCAAAGATAAGAAACACAGTCATTCTCATCGCCGCTCTCGATCCAGATCACATGGCGGTAGGAGTCGTCGGAGATCATCATCTAGATCACGTAGGGGACACTCCCGTTCACGTAGAAGACGATCAAGATCGCGTTCTAGACGTCGTTCCAGATCAAGGAAAAGATATAGGAGTCGAGATAGACGTTCAAGGGAAAGGAAAAGATCGCGGTCCAGGAAAAAGTCTAGATCCAAAGAAAGAAAACGTAAATCTTCTAGGGAAAAACGAAGATCAAGATCTAAATCTAGACGTCGCTCAAGATCAAGAAGTCACAAAAAAGATAAGAAATATTCTTCTAAAAAAAAAGAAGACAAATCAGAAAAACGTAGAGATAAAGACAAGAAAAAAGAAACTACACCACTTGTTGTACCTGAAGTTGAGAAAAAAAATAAATCAACTACGCCCGAAAAAGAAAAATCCCGGTCAGCTACACCCCCAAGAAGTAATTCTAGAAGTCCTAGATCCTCTAGTAAATCTCCAAGAAGAAGTAGTTCATCTGGCAGAGGAAAACCATCTGAACTGATAAATAGTCGTTCGTCTAGTCACATTAGACGTTCTTTGTCTCCAAAAAGATCTAGGACTAGAACACCGGCTCATAAACGTGTAAGTAGATCTCCTCGTAGAAGTCGAACACCTAAAAAACGTCCTAGTAGGAAATCAAATTCTTCCCAAAGGCGTACACGAAAACGTAGCGTAAGTCGCCATAAGTCACGTTCACCTGTTGAAAAAAGGCATAGACGTGTACGCTCACCTAAACGTAGATCTCCATCTCCCAGATCACCTCCAGCTAGAAGAGTTACAAGAACACCACCATCTAGAAGTCCAAAATCACCTACAAGATCTGTATCTAGATCACCAATTAGGAACAAAAGAAGTGCTTCTGTCAGCCGGAAAAGAAGTGTTTCAGTCAGTAGAAAAAGAAGTACTTCAATCAGCAGAAAAAGAAGTGCTTCAATTAGCAGAAAAAGAAGCAAGTCTACGAGTAGAAAGAGAAGTAAGTCAACAAGCAGAAAAAGAAGTAAGTCGACAAGCAGAAAAAGAAGTAAGTCGACGAGCAGAAAAAGAAGTAAGTCAACTAGCAGGAAAAGAAGCTTATCGGTGGATAGAAGTAGAAGAAGTATGTCAATTGACCGTAAATCAAGATCAGAATCCAAAAGTAGAAGTCATACACCAGCTTCGGCAAGGAGTAGATCTCCTGGATGGAGAAAAAGTGAATCTACATCACCACCAGCAGTTCGACGAAGTACATCTTACACACCATAAACTTAAAAATAAAAAAAATGTGATCTTGTAAGCATGTACACAATCTATTTTAATTACATTAACCAATCATTGATTCATACATTTATTTTGATTTAATATAAATTAAAAATATGTAATAGGTATTTATACATATAAATTGTTAGTATTTGGTATAAAAGTAATTGAAATAAAATATAAAACCATGGTGCCTACCTCTTTAGCGAAATTCGGTTTAAAATTGTTTTAACAAGTTAAAAGGAAATAAACTTGTTTTATGATACAATCATATTATTAAGTAAATAATTATTGATATATTTGGAAACCCTTAAAATATAAAGTTTAAAACATCAAATGTGGTATTTAATATTAAACGTGGATAAATTATAGGATTTGCTGTAATATGAGCAGTGTTTTTTTATTTTCCTACCTGTAAGTTTTTTAATAAAATAAAAGAAATAAAACCTATGGATTTTATTTATTTGTGTTTTAAGAATTCTTTATACTTTACAAATGCTTAATGCATATTTGTGTAGTTTTTAACTTAATCATGGTGAAATAATCCATGGGCAATATTTTAAAGGTCAATAGGAATTTTAAATTACCTCATAAATTTTGATCACATGGAAATTTTCACAAAGTAAACTTTGAGTGTATATAATTAAGAACTTTTAGATTCTAAGCAGAGCAAGGAATGTATTGGTTTTACAATTTTATTTTACTTGTAAACAACTTATCTGCCAGAAATTTTACTCAGATTTCCAATTGCAATACCACTGGGATGGTACCTTAAGGATGTAATTTTTTTTATTTTCCTAGCTGTTTCTATAATAAATGAAAAAACAGGTATAATATTTTACAAAAATTAAGAAAAAAATATACATTAATAACAAATTTTATCATAATAGACATATATTGTTAGTAAAACATTATTAACCAAAATTTACTTAGAATTGTTTTTCGTTAGCAATAGTTAATCGCAGCGTATAGATATACTTTAAATTTTCTCTCAGCCTTTTCAACTTCTACTGCTAATTATATCCTTAACTTTTTTTACTAATTACATAAAAGGACATAATATCTTTAGATTAGTATATTTAGTATTTTGCTCGAATAAATATATTTTCTCTGTAAATCTTCTACTTTATTTTTTCATTCTAATAGGATAGGCAATAAATACAAGTTAATGATCCCTCTTGCGAGGGAAGAAAAAATACAAATTTCAATTTATCTTAACCCAGTGTTTAAGAAAATAATTTTTTATATTTATGGAATAAATTTCCTTTTAACTAAATTTCAGTCTGATTTAGTGCAGATTCTAAGGCACCATTAACTTTCCTAATTATTATATTTATTGCTTCCAAGAAAATTATATTAGGCTTCATTGCTCCAATTGATTCAATTGTGACTGAAAATAAATAAAAACAAAAGCTAATTAATTGGCATGAACACCTATAATATACTTAATTAAATCTACTAATTTAAATAGTCAAAAGTTTAAGGAAAAAAATTAACACAAAACCTTGCAAAGTAGTCAATTAATAACTCTTTCTTATGTATGCATATGCATAAGACATGAAATCAACAAGAATATATCTTTCATAAGAAAAAAAAATAACTTAAATTGTATGTATTATACAAATATAAAAATAAAAAATATAACAGAACACAATTTTTAAAACTATAATGGTGAGTGAAAATTTGCTA
This sequence comes from Cinara cedri, assembly GCA_902439185.1. Classification (NCBI taxonomy): domain Eukaryota; kingdom Metazoa; phylum Arthropoda; class Insecta; order Hemiptera; family Aphididae; genus Cinara; species Cinara cedri. Next base: position 1,404,718 of record CABPRJ010000955.1, on the reverse strand, counting down.
AATTTAGTATTTAGGAAATCTATCACAAATGGTATTGTGAATTTTAAATAACAACACCAATAAAAAAAGGCTCTTTTTAAACTTGTGATCACAACCAATATTTAAAACATTTTATTAAAAGGAAAATGTATAAATTAACACTTAAGACTTACAAATAAAATGATCTTGAATTTTGGAAAGTAAAATTTTGTCATCAAATTGTTTGTATCTAAATACATTTCTAGAGCTATTATCTTTTCTACAATTTTCTACAAATGCTACAAGGACACCTAAAATGTATATAAAAAAAAATATAATAAAAATGATATTTTGTTTTTGGATGTAAAATTAAATATTAATTAATATTATACCTTTAACACTTTTTAATCCAATTACACCTTTTGGAAAGCATGATTGTAATAGCAATGCATCATTTCCTTTTATCTCATCAAGTAATTTAATATTTGGCATCATTCTGTACCATGATGTGCCTAAATTTAAAAAAAAAAAAAACAACAAAATAAGAAGGTATAATCATTGGGGTTTGGGACAAATGGTTGTGACTAATGCGACTGAATGCAAGGGAAATTTGGATGCCAAAACAAAAAGATAGTAATAATATTATATATTATTATTACATATTATATAATAAATACAAACTGTGAGTACCTAAATAACTGCATTCTATATCAATACTATGACAATAATGTAACACAATAAAATGTTGGTTTTATGTTAATTTTATTATATGGGTATTAACCATTACTATTTTTAATTATTGTATAATTGTATAATCTTACCGGATAGATATTATTCAGACGCTACCGGAATCGATAACTGAAATTGAAACTTCAATATCAGGAAACTCTAACAATAAAAAAATATACCTAGTCAACCAACATCAGTGAACATATACACATCAATACATTCCATAGTTTTATATATCATATGAAATAATTATTATTTATTAATTACCTAGAATAATATGGCAATTATAATCAAATTTCCATAAATAAATTTTAACCAAAAATGGTTACATTTATTTATTTGATAAATTGAGTTACAACGTTCTTAAACAATTTTGGCAGTGTAAATACAAACGCGAGTTCATTTTTATTTTATAACAGTTATTCAAATATTCAGAGTTTGTAGTTAATTTATTATAATAAAATTATTAATATATATATATATTTATTGTTTATTGTATTATTATTATTTTTTTTTTGTTGGCATCCATGAAGACGGCCATTTGTTCTAGACACTTATCATTGATTATATATTATTTTTTGTACCTCATATTTGAAAATGAGATTATTATAAAAAATAATAATTCCAATAATAGAAAATCTATTAACAAAATTATTATTTTAGAGATATAATTATTGAAAAAAAAATTAAATATTATACTAAATTTTTGTCTACAGATTCAACTAAAATGTCACTCCTTTAAGAGACCATGACAGAACTGAAATTTTGATAGAAAACTTATATTTTCCTTTTCTAGACATAACTTAATTTTTGAATAACTGAAGTTAATTTAGAGCTATTTATAAACATTTTACATTTTCTAGTTATCTATATAGTTTTTCATTGGTAGGTAGGTACTATGTGAATAAAATTGTTTGAATAAACAGAAATACTAAAAAATATAAAATATATACCTTTAATATTAAGTTGAATATTTAGAGAATTGTAAAACGCCAATATTGGTACATAGATGTTGTCATCTACATGTTGTATAATAGGTGTTTTTTTTTTTTTTTTAAGGCTTTAGTGTTTGATTTTTGTACTCTTTGTTGAAAAAATAGAGAGGGTAAATTCCACTAAGTAAATTTAATTTGTTTTTTTTTTTAACCAAATTAGGTTGATTTAAATCATTTTAAATCATTAAGGTTTACTAAAATATTTTTGAATACTGGACATCAACCAAAATTATGCAATAGGGAAGTACTTACAAACACTTTGAAATTTAGCATGATCTTTAGGTATCCCTTTAACTGCAAACATTTTAAGCTCAATTTCTTGCCCAGGCCTTAATTTGGCAATGAGAATATCATCACCGTTAATTCCAACATCATTTTCTGTAAACATATCCTTTTGATTCCCCACAGGCAACCATTTAATATGCTTGGAGTATACTAAAAAAAAAAAAAAAGGTAATTATTTATTAATTATAAAAATAATATATCCGAGAGAAAAATTTGTCGAACAAGGTTGGGCACACCGTAGGTAATATCATTAAAAATATTATTTTCACCTGGAAAACTAATAAACTGTTTGTGAGCTAATGCATCCAAGTCTTTTTTCGTGCATTTAATTTTCATCTCATAAACGAGACTATCATGTTCATTAGGTTCAGAGTTTTCTAAAGAAACCCAAAAAAATTAAAAAATTAGTCACAAGATAATTTAAATAAATAATTACCATCTTCTTTCATTTTGAATTGTCTAGGGTCTGCTTTTAATGGAATTAAACCTAATCTGTGTGCAAGTATTTCATCAAGTACATAAGAAGTATTTTGATAAATATGTACTTTTTCAATTGCCATACTGGGTACCTAAAATTAGAAAACATGAAAATCTAATTTTGTTTTAGATTATTAATGAATGTATTATATATACAGCTTATATTAAAAATTGAATTATGTCAATTTTTCATAAGTAAATTAAATGTTGTGCTGTTAAATTAGTATAAAGTGAAAATAGCTATATTATAAAATAAAGAGATAAGAATATAACATGTGTTTGTGTTTTTTTTTCTTTGATTATTTAATATATAATGAAGACATGGGGATGAAAAATATTAAATTTTACACAATTCTTTACTTTGCTTAAATATTAAAATATCAAATGAAAACAATTGAATTGATATCTTTTTAACATCACATTAATAAAACTAACAGCATAAAATTAGTTCTACTGAAAAATTAGATAATAATGTTTGTTATATGTATTAATTTACAATAGTACTTTTTTCCTTTAGCATGTTTTTTGATTCAAAACTTTTTATCCTTAAAATATATAAATCCCTGTGGTGAGGCTATATTTTAAAATTATTAATTGTATTACCTCGGATAGAATAACTCTTCTTAAACTATTAGCAAGAGCTACATCTATTCCAATGAGATCAAATTCCATGTCAGTTTCAGAACAACTAATAATGTTTACTTTGAAATTCTAAAAAATAAGTAACATTTATGATAATTTAGAATTTCCAGTAAATATGCAAATAAACTAGCAAACAAATTAAGTAATAATCACCTTAACAAATTCTTCATAATTATAAGGTTTTATTTCATTACCTAAAGTCTGAAAAATAATAAAAACATTATTGAAATTTTATACGAATGTAAATTAAAAATCAAATGAACGTACCCTTTCAATAGAATACTTGTTCATAATTATTGGGTTATCCATTTTAGACATTCTGTCAAAAATTATTGTTTTCTTTCTGATAATTGGAAGACAAAAGTCTTCTGAGTTATGTTAACAAAAGAAAAGTTACACCATACAATATTACTATGAAATAGTTTACAAATCATTAAAACTTACTCAGCTACCCAAGATATGACCATGTGCCCATTTGTTTATTTTATCTATGCTGATATAATCTTATCTTATATTATCTAAAATTGTATCAAGGAATCAACATCAATAATTGATAGATAATTATTATCTGATAACTCCTATAATCACCAATCGCGAACTATAGTACTCACGGTTATAGATCTACAATAGACCATATACTTAAGCCTTAATATCTTAAGTCTTAAGGTATTAGGTCGACAACCATGATTAAAGATAAGGTATGTTTAATCGTATCTACAACTACATTACAGATATCTATAAAACAAGCGTCTCGGGGGCAAAATTGTACGACCATTATGAAGCGTTCATATTTGTTATCACTATTTTGTTGCAAATGTTTTTTGTTAATTTTGTAACTCCACGTTTTGGTGTGCCACTATATGCGATTTCAACTTATTACAAGATCAATAGGGACATTTCACACTATTAATATTTTTTGATTCCTTAGATCCACAAGTAATTAGATGTCATTTTAAGGTTCTTATAAAACTAAAATATTTATCATAACCCAAGCACTTCAGCTCTTCCATGTCATTGGATTTAAACTCTTCCATATTGTTATATATTTTACATATTATAATTAAAATATATTAAGTATAATACCTGCATGTGTATGAAACACCCGTATGGTTGATGATAATTATATCACATTATAATTTTATAAAGAATAAGAAATGTGATTTTCACAAATAATGATAACAAATCTGAACACTTCTGATTGGTCGCGCAACTTTACCCCACACGAGACGTTCGTTCTAAACATTATTATTATCTATATCTGTGTCACGATTGAAAATATACTCACGGTCTTAGATTATACTGATATACGTATATTCTGGTTACTCAACAAGGCGCGATAACAAGACCCACAAAGTGTCTTTTACTTAACCGATGAGGAATGTCTTACGGCGCATGTAATTAATTGTAAAATGAACTGATACAGTGACGGTTAATAAATAATGATAATCACGAACCGTAAGATATCTTAGTCCGTTATGAGCACTTGTTTTTTCTTAACAGATTAACGAAGACACTTCAGGAATCAAATTCTATGTTCTTACCATAGCACGTTATGTAACCTTCTTCTTCTTCTTCTTCCTTGGTTTCGGCCATTCAAGACCATACCTCTAGATAAACATACTGCCACCTATCCCTATCCTCTGCTACTTCCTGCCAGACACTCCGGCTCCACTGTTTCAGTGTCTCTCCTTACGCAATCCTTCCATCTTAAACGCGGTCTTCCAAGAGGTCTCCTCCCTACTGGGTTTTCCTCTATTACTCTTCTTATTAATGAGTCATGTTTCCTCCAGGCATGTCCAGCCCAAACTAGCCTTCTTTTCTTTATCTCTTTCAGTATATCCGGTCGTTGAAAAAGGGATTGCAGTTCTTCATTGTATAATTTCCTCCATTCATTTGTGAGAACATCATANGGTCGTTGAAAAAGGGATTGCAGTTCTTCATTGTGTAATTTCCTCCATTCATTTGTGAGAACATCATAGTATGCCCCATAAATTTTCTTGAGTACTTTTCTCTCAAATACTGCAATTCTTCGTTCTTCAGTCTCTCTCAGAGGTCATGTTTCTGCTCCGTACAGGACAATCGGCCTTAGCAAAGTTAAGTACATTCTAACTTTTAAATTCTTAGAGATTGCTCTTGATCTAAAAATTTTACTAAGTCCAAAGGAACATTTACTAGCTGATTGTAATCTCATTGAAATTTCTGTTTTAATGTCGTTATCTTGAGTTATAATTGACCCTAAGTATTTGAATTGGTCCACTCTTTTAAATTTGTATTCTTCCACTTCAATGAATTCTTCTTGTACCTGATTTCCATTTCTCCGACTGACCACCATGTACTTTGTTTTTTCTTCATTAATCCTTAGTCCTACTTTCTCCGCAGCCTTTATAAGTGATTTCCCCATTTTTATTATCATCTCTCTACTTCTTCTCATTAGAGAGATATCATCCGCATATGCCAGAATGTTAATTGTCGATTGACCTAACTCAACCCCTTCACATAAATTGATTTCTCTTACTATCTTCTCCAACACTAAGTTAAATAGTACAGGAGAAAGCGCATCTCCTTGTCTTAAGCCTGTCACCACTTCCACTGGTTGTGACAACGTATTTGCTAGCTTTACTTTAATCTTTGTTCCATTTAAACTTGCCTCTACAAGATTAACTAGCTTTTTTGGAAACTTAAATAAATAAACTGAATATAAACTAAACTATTAAATAATAAACTTAAATAAACTTAAAACAACGTTATGTAACCAGTATATTAAATTAAAATCTTTATAATCATGATCTGTATACTTCACAAGATAGAGTACAAGTGTTCAGTGTTGTTTATAAAAGAATGATATTTTATAAGGAATAGACGTTAAGCACTTGGCTAGGAGTTCTGAAAATATACGATTATCAGAAGCTAGTCTGTTTAAATTTTTTATGAGGAAGTTTTTTATAATTAATTATACATTTGAAATCATTGGATACCCAGTACAAGAATTTTGGGGCAATGAAGGTCTTTTTTAGAATAACACTATCAATGAAGGTTATAAAGCGTGGTTGTGTCATTAATGGACAATAAATAAAATATAACTTCCCAGTTGAAAGAGTTAAATAGGCGAAAGATAAATACATAGTCGCTGGCTTTGAAGTCAGAATAAGAGCGTGAAGAGTGAATTATACACTCCTGGGGATCATAGTAATTAATAGACAATGAAGGATGATACAAGTCAGGACTGATAAGAGCTGAGGCTATTTTGGATATTAAGTTTACCGGAATTGTAGAACACGAGATTGAGGATAGTACCTGATGTGTTTGGGATATTGAGATGGAAAAATTTTTAGAAAGAGAAAGAATCAACAATGAACTCATATGCCGTAGAAAGATCATAACTTTGATGGGGAAAATCGGTAATAAGTCAGTAATAGGTTTGAGAAATGGAGAAAAGCGTTTGAAAGAAAGTGACTAAGGATAAGTAGAAATAAAATAGAGTATATAAAATATGAGTTTGGAGGAACGGAATGAGATAGCTAACAACAATAAACAGTCACGTAATAGGCGAGGTTGAGAGTACCTAGAATCTTATGTACAAAATAACGGTGGCTTAATGAGGATGCAAAACACATGATTATGTGGATAGAAGCGTTACATGTGATAAACGAATTCCAATGAGACTTAAAGGTAAATTCTACAAAAGTATGGTGAAACTAAAAATGTATGGTCCAGTGTTTTACCAAACCATCTATTACCATAGATAGAAAAATAGAACAGAAAATAAATGTAGCAAAGATGAATAGAGTAACGAGAAAAGATGGATTAAGGAATGAATACATAAAAAGTAGCTAAGGTGTGGATTTGATTTTGAACAAAATAGACTAAGATGATTTAGGCATATTATGAAGAGAAAGGATTTTGAAGTACTAGACAAATTGGAGAAAATAGCATGAGATGGTTTGGGAATGTCACAATAAGAGAAGCAGTAGAAATAGAAATGAAAATAATTGCAAGAGGAAAAGAGGTAATTGGATGCAATTGAAAATGATATAATGCTGATCATTATTCTATACGAGGATAATGTGGGTGGTTGAGTGAAGTGGAAGTTTTAAATAAGGGTGGTCAACCCAAAATAACTAAAGAGGGCAAAAGACAAGAAGAAAATGCAAATTAATTATATTATTTATGTAATGAATAGGTATTCTATAAAAATAAAGTTTAACTTAGTATTGATGTTTATTGTTTAAATAACATGTATAACAATTAACACTTAGAATTTTCACATTTTTCATAAATGGGCTAAAATATCAAAACATACAATGCATTTATATTTTGTATCCAATTTTTTTAAAATATAAAAGTAGCTAAATCTCCATATACATTTGAGGCTTGGATAAGCCAAGTATTTTTCAATATAGCTCATACTAACAAAAATATATTTTAATATCAAAATAATCACTTAAATGTATTTGATCATTATAATAGGAAAAGTCATAATTGATTATTCATTAAATAATAATAAAATATAAAAACATTTGTTTTGTGTACAAATATAAATATGACATTTAATTGATTATTTATATAATAATATAATATATAAATAAATAAAATATAATTTAAAGGCCAACTAATATTTTCAATAAAGGTATACAATTATATAATTATAAGTTAACCATTCTTTTAAAAACTATTAAAATGTTAATTTGTTTACCAGAGTATCAAATGATGTATCCATTTTATAAAACAGTTAAATTAAGAATATAATTGGAATATTATAATATCATGTTAGATATTGTAAGTGGATTTAATTTCACTCATTAAATTATCAACTAATGCTTGTGACGTGCATTTAGCTTCAACAGAAACATTGTTAGCATTAGATTTTACTAAGAGACATAATTGTTCATTAGAAGCTGTTGATCCATAAAGTGATGAGGTTTCACCAACACGTTCCACTAATACGAGATGTAGTTTAGTGGAAAACCAATTTATTACTTGGTTAAAATTGGTGCCTGACAAGATCACAGACGATTTAAAAACTAACTGGCCATTACACAGCAGTTCAACTAGTGGTACAGATGGAGCAGCTTTAAGAAACATATCTGAGACACATACGGTAAGCCGCCAGTCTAATTTATCTTGGTGAAAATTGTCTTCATCAAACATCTAGTAACATATTCATAAATTATAATGAGTTTTTCACTAATAAACTTAAATATTTATTACTTCATATGTGTAAATTAAAATAAAATTACTTAGTATTATTTCCTTAGATTATAATATAATAATTAAGGTTCAGTTATTTTCAGATAATTAGGGAAATTTTCAATTACAATAACATTATTTTTCAAATTTGTTCTTGACTACTCAAATTCCCAAGTGGCAGTAGTTCTAAATACCTAATATACATTAATTAATTACAATTTTCTGAATGTAGCAAAGAATTTATTGGTTTAACTATGTGTGAGTATTTTAGATTTTGTAGAACCAAAGGGTTTTAATATTATTGTTTTTTTATTAAGTATTTTTTTCTATGTGAAAATAAAATAATCTTAAAAATTTTAAACAATAAAATTGTTAAAGTAATTTGAAAAAACCAATTTTTTTAAATTTTTTTTGGTTTTTCCTAATTATTATGTTTTGTTATTTGAGATCATTTTACTGTTGATGCCAGTAAACAAGTTGAGTGAGTACTAAGACAATTTTTAGATTTTGCGAAATATGTCTTATATATTAAATGCCGCCCCCCTCATGACTACACACATGTTCTTTGTTACCTTAATTTAGACTTGTTGGCAAACTGTCATCTTGCACAAAACCTCTTTTTCCTTAATAAGCTACTTTCTGGTATTATTGATTTTCCTTCTCTCCTCGAAATAATTAATTTTAAGGTTCCAGCTCGATACACCTAGAGTTCTACTCAATTTTATATTTCTTTTTGCTTGGCTCATTATTTCTAAAATGAGTTCATCATCCACATGATGAGGCTTGCCAATGAGAACCCTTCGTTTTATAGCTACTAAATTAGCGAATCTTATTGTGTTTTTCAACTTTTGCATGTACATTTTTTTATTGTATTTGTATTATAATTATATTGATTGTTTTTTTTTTTTTTTTAATGTACTATTTTATTGTAAAAGCTCTTTTGCGTCATTTAATAATAATAATAATTATGAAAATTACTTTAGATATCAAAAAGAGCTTATACTGGGGATGGAAGCGGCAATGTTGTAGGTAGTAAGTTGAGAAGGTAGGATACATAAGGTTATTTCATTTATATCTGTAAACAACTATACACCATTGTTGATGAAAGACGATTTTGAGCGTAGTTCGATAATACATAATTTCAAGTAATATAATTTTTTTGCAATTTTCATTTAAATTTGATTTCAAAACGCTTATTTTAAAAAAAAAAAAGGTCATCCGATGATTTTGAAAATTTTACCACATCTAGGTAGGTCCAATGTAAGAATTATTACCTAGTTTCAAGTCTCTACATGCATATAAAATAAAATTACAGCAAAAAACCACAAAAAATTTAAATTCCTTAAAAGCTCAAAAGTCTTGGCGATGATACCGTAGGAAAGCTAATCAAAAAGGCAATAAAAAAGGTATTTTTTGATTTTTCGATTAAATCATTTTTTCTGGTTTGAAAACGTCGTCAGTGTTTTTATAAAATAATGAAACTGTTAGTGATTTATTTAAAAATGGTGTCGAAAATCAAACCCCTCTAAAATNTTCTGGTTTGAAAACGTCGTCAGTGTTTTTATAAAATAATGAAACTGTAAGTGATTTATTTAAAAATGGTGTCGAAAATCAAACCCCTCTAAAATACAATCTAGACAACTTGAGCTTTAAGAAAAGTTGCTACACGTAAAAACTGTAGCAAGTTTACTAGGAAAAAACGTGTACACAGACTAGAAGAAAAAAAAGAAAGAAACAGTAAAACCAATAATTTCCTCACTACGCTTGGAATCTAAAATTACTTTCTCTGTCAGTGACTAGATATTGAAGAGAATAATATTAATCTTTTATTAATTTTTAATTAGAACAATATTTTCTAGTAGAAAAAATTGTTGCTTTGTCAATAATATGGCATACATATTATTGGCAAAGCAACAATGCCATATTATGATAAAATAATTACATAAGCATTATATATTTTATTTAATAATATTTTACCCATTTTCCCATTTTTTGATTCTGAGTGAAGTAAAGAAGCTTATGGTTTTACAAAAATTTTTATTTTTATTTTTTTCTATGGACAAATTTTCTACCAGAAATCTTGCTCCGATTTAGAACAATAGCACATTTTTTGAAAGAAAATCGGAATGTATTTTCTCATCAAATGAGAAAAACCGAAAAAAAAAATAAAGGAAAATGTATGTATAATTAGTAAAATATTACAATTGTTTTTTTCTGTAGACAACTTTTCTACCAGCAATTTTGCTCTGATTTACAGTGATAGAATGAATGACTTTTTTTCTAAAAGGAATATTTGACTGGGAAGGTACTTTAAGAACGTAATTTTTGATTTTCCCAATAAATGGAAAAACCGAGAAATAACATGGGAAAACCACAGAAAAAAAAGTTTGTAATATTTTACTAATATATTTCGTACATTTTTCCATTTTTTTCAATTTGTTGAGAAAGCTCCTGAGAAAATAAAAAAATTACCTCCCTAATGCGATTTCATTTCAGAAAAGGTATTACATTTAAAAATCTGAGTAAGATTTATGGTAGAAAGTTGTCCACAGATAAAAAAAATAATAATAAATATCTTTGTAAAATCATAAGTTTCTTCACTCCACTCAGAATCTAAAATTGAAGAACTACACAAACAGAAATAATACAATGTTTAACTATCTGGATTATGGTCATTCTAAGAAATTCTGTTCTACTCCCCAAGATGTTTTTGTGTTGTGGTAAATAACAGGCACCTACCCAATGCGATAAAACTAGGGAGTTGTATTTTTCAAAAGAGACCATCTGATTAATAAAGGTTGTCAAAAATATGAAAATCTTTAGCAACTTCATAAATTCACTTCAAATAAGAATAGTAATTATCCTACTAAAAGATGTCTAAATAATGTTAGAAATTTTAATTGTGAAACTACTCAACAGTCAATATTCAACACTAATACACCTTAAAAAACTTCCCCAGTTATATACAGGCTACTTCTTTCAACTTAACTCAATCACCAAAATTTTAAAACTATAGTATACTTCTTAACTCTCTTAATGAATTTAAATTACTTATAAATCCATTACTATCGCTCTTTGCTGTCTTTAAAACGTTTAGACCACACTTCAGATTTCCTATCCCGAGATGCCCAGCATTCATTTGTCTTCATCAAGTCTGTCTGGCGAATTGTTTATGAACTGGAATAAATTTCGTGAAACCATTGACCAAAAAGTTAAACTAACAATTTGACTTCAGTACCCAGATGATGTCATAGAAGACTCCGTCCAGAATTTCAGAGAATTTCATAATCAATTGTTTGGTTCTTTTCTATTAAAACACTTTTTCCCAATCTCTACGTATATCTAAGAGTTATTAGCAAAGAAAAAATGTGTCAGAGCTCTTTGCCAACGTACTCATCTTCTATTTGATGAACAAATATTCCTGTCTTTTCAATAAAACAAATTTTAAACCAATTAAGAAATTAGAATTTTAGCTCTTAGATTTTATTTCTTACATCAAATAATGGTTCTCTTTGGAAAGCAACTCGTAATATTTTAAAACAAAAAGCAAAACAGATAAAGAAAGTCTAAACTTTTTTGTTCTCATTTGTTTCAAGTTTTTCACCCAATCAGGATATTATCAATAATTAAATTTGATAAAAAAATTATTTTTTTTGTACCAAAAGTACAACTTATAATGAACTTCCTATTAAGTTTTCAAGTATTTCTGTTTGGCCTAACAATTTATCCATAGATTACCTACCGAATAAAAATGTATGTAAAAACCTCACAAAATTTAAATATCTATAAATAGCTCAAAAATGACACAAATATTTTGAAAATTGTATGGAGTCTAGAAAAGTCAAATATAAGTTATAAGTATACCCAAAATAATATTTACATTAATTCAGTTTTAGAAAAACTACATATATACAATGAAATAAAGAAAAATAATTTTAAATTTACAAACTTTTAAAAATAATATCTTATACAAATATTATTTACTACCTGAAATGTAAATACATTTCAGGTAGTAAATAATAACCAAATAATCTATATTTCTTAACAAATCTATGTCTATTTAATCACCCATTTTATATAATCTCTTATTAAAATAAATTATTTCTATGTAAAACAACCAATTTGTATAATTTTTTTCTATGTATTCAAAACTTCATTTAATTTTTTATATTTAGTCACATTTTACAATTTGGCTGTGATTTGATGATGAGTTTTTAATTCGAAACCAGGTGAATAATATTCCAGGAAACGCATTCATTTATTTATTTATTTTTTATTTCTATTTATAAATTTTTCATTTATATATTTGTTTACAAGTATTAACCATTTTAAAAATTGTATTTTTAGTTTATTATTTTATTAAAAAAAAACAAAATTGAAAATATACATTTTGAACATTTTCCTCTATTCCCAATTATCATGAAAACTGATTGTATAAAATTTTGTTTCAGAAATACTTCTAAGAGTTCAATATTAATTTAAAAAAAATAATTTAAATTTGTTAGCCCCTTCTAAGTTTGGATATTTTATGTAGTAGGTACCAAATGAATTTACCTTAATTTCTAAAAATAAAATAGTACCTTAAATGGCCAATGAGACAAAAAAATTAAAAATTGTTTTGTACTAAACATAAAAAAAAAGTAAAAAATTAAAAGTAAAATTGAACTACTAAAAGTATGTTTATTTTCATCAGATTATTGGCCTGAATGCATGAATAATTGAATCCCCTAAGTCAGTGTTTCTCAAACTTTTAATTTCGCATACCACATATATGTTTTATGGATCTGTCACATACTACATAAAAGTAAAAAAATTGAACAGTTAATAATGTTTTTACATTTGTTTCAAAACGATAAGAATATACAATAAAATACTTCAATATAATATTATATAAAATATAGTATTAGATCCATTAAAAAACATTTTTATGAATATTGATTAATTTATTTTTTGTACTGTTAGGCCACGCAGTCTTCTGCGTACCACCATGTTTCCTACCACGTACCACAGTTTGAGAACCGCTGCCCGAAGTAATTATTATTTATGAATTTATAAAAGATATTATTGTATTATCTATAAGCAAGAATATTTTTAAATATTACTTTTATATTTTATATTTTAATTTATTTAAATAAAAAATAAAATATATACATTCAAATTTGTGTTACATACTTGTGCCATATATGTAAGTGTTCCTCGCAGAGTGTTTGGAATAGTGATGTTTTCTACTTGCAAAGATAAATCTAATTCTGTTGATGAACCACATTGTATATTATTACTAAGTTTATACCAAGACAATGATTGATTTTTCTAAATTGATAATTTGAATAAGTAGCTATTAATTAGGTATTTACTACTGAAAAGAAAGTAATAAGTATATACCTCATCTAAAAATTGGATAGCAGCAGAATTTGTTACATCTATTTCAATGTTTTTAATCAAACAATTGTTACCCACATTTGTGAAACGGAAGAATACTGTTGCTAAATTACTTAATTCACTTTTAGGATCTATTTTGTATTCCTGTAAAAAAAACAACGATGTTAGAAAAATATAAAAATATTTGTATTTATATTAAATTAAAATAATACATTTAATGTTTAATTACCAAGAGTATGAATTTATCCATTGCCAATTTGTTGAATGATAAATCTTCAGCTTGCACAATTTCTTTAGATGGTGTGCAAATTCCTAATGCTTCTTCATAACCTTGTTTAATTTCAATCAATTGTTGATCATTTTTATCAATTTTCTTTAATTTCTTTGATTTTTCAGTTTTTTTTTTCTTTTCTTTCTCCTTCTTCTTTTTTTTATGTTTCTTTTCCTCAACGGGGGGAGGACGTTCAATTTCAGGAACATCTAAGTCAATGTCAAGAGCAGTATGAGGGTCATTCATGTCTTTTTGCACATCTATTGCTCCATCAGAATCTTCTGCACCATCTGGCATTTCTCCTATGTCTCTATTAACTATCATTTCAATTATAGGTTCTACAATTTCTTCATCTTCAAAATTATTTTGTCCTCTTTTCTTTTTTTTAGATTTTTTTTTATCTTTTTTGGACTTTTTAGTTTTAATATATTTATCTGATGATATAAAACCAGATACATTTAATGAAGTGGGCAGATCTATGGATGTAATAGGAATGTCACAAATTTGATCGTTGTTAGAGTTCAATTTCAAATAATTTGGATTATTTTCTTGTTCTTGGAGTCTAGCTTTTCTATTCTAATATTTCAGATAAAAATACAAAATAGTTTAGTTTTTGTAAGAATATAAACTATATTATTTAAAATTACCTTTTCAACTTGTTCTGCTGTGTTTGGTGTATTTTCATTTTCTTCAGTTTTATCAAAACCACCCAAATTGAAAAAATTAGAATGACCATCTGACAGATTGTCATCATCACTTTCTGATGAACTTTGTAATGGCTCATTAATCCATTGATTTAAATTTAATCTTAAATGAACCAATTCAAACATTAATTAATTAAATATCATTATTCAGTTTTGAAAAGTACATACCCTTCAGGTACTTGTACTTTGCGCTGAGCTTTAGGTGCAACAGGATTCAATTCACCACTAAACAAATAAGCTAATTGAGTGCATACATCATCATTGTCACCATTTTCTAATTCTTTAAGAATGTAACTAATTAATTGCAATGCTGCACTTGAACGTTCTTGAACTTCTAAATCTCCACTAGACACATATTGCACCAATTTATCGGACACTCGTTTGCACACCTAAAATTACATTTTTCATTTTTATTTGTTAATGCAATATTCAATTTAAAAAATAATATACTTTAATCGATTGTTGAATATTTCCTTTTGACAATATTATAGATAGGACTTTCATTATGTTTTGCACATAGGCAGATTGAATATGACCTGGTAATGAATGCACTTTGCCAGTCAACATTGAGAATAGAGTTTCTTCTGGCTTTTCTAGTTCACTGTTATAATAATTTTTAGTTAAAATCTGAACAAGTTTTAATTTCTGAATAAATTTACTAACTTGGCATATTCTCCACAAATCCAAGCTGCGGCATAGAGCACATTAGCCATGTTTGAACCTCCAGATGGTTGCATGAACATATGTGAATTATTAAGTAGTAGAGTCATTTGACCAACAGCAAATGGCCTAATGGCTTTAACTCTAACAGCGACATCTAACATTTGATGTGCTAACAAGGGACCATGTTTCATACCTTCTACTCGAGCCAACTCTACTAAAACACTGACATACCTGAAATGGAATATTGAAATTAATTTAAATTTCTAAATTAAAGAAAATTATATTAAATAAAATCTGACCACTCAAAGCTTGTAATAAAATGATAGTTATCTTGTGAACATATATCAATTATTTTTACAAGTAGTTCATCTCGGTAAACTGTGCCTTCTGCTTTATCCATGTGAACCATTAATTTTTTTACTATTTCCATCAAATTCTTTTTAGACACCTATAATGAAATATTTATTAATAGGTTTACATTAAGTTATACATTTGTATTAACTTCACCATTCCGTAAAGAAGATCTAATGCTCTAAGTCTAATTGATTCATCTTTGTCATCCAAACAGACCATAATTAAGTCTTTATGAGCTTGAACTGACTTAGGGTGAGTTTTTAATATTTTAGACATGGCTAAAAGACCCAAGTATTTCACTAAAATATAAGTTTATTGTAATTAAATAAAATTATAACACAACATAAAAATTATATACTTACAGTTTTGGTCAGAATCCTCAATTAATATTCTTAACTTTTGAACACATAACTAAAACATGTAAATTATATTCATTGATATTTTTATAAGTAGAACTATATGGACAAGCCAAAAAAATCAATAAATTAATGAATATAATTAAATTATAGCAAATGGACAAATGCAGGATAGCTGTGAAGTTAATTTTTGTAAAATCTATGTATTATATCTTAAAATTAAAAGTTCAATTTATACGAAATATTGTCATTTATTCTAAAGTAGTGAAGAAGCTATTATTTTAGATTCTGAGTGGAGCAAAGAAAGCTTATGGTTTTTTTTTTTTTTATATATATATATATGTGCATAACTTTTCTACCAGAAGACTTGCTTGGATTTCTACGTATAGCACGTTTTCTGAAAGGAAATTGGCGTGGGGTCGTAATTTAAGGGGATCAGTTTTTGATTCTCTCAAGAATTTTTTCATCAAATTTGAAAACTAACAAAAATATCACAATTTAAAAAATGTCTGTATTAATTAAAATATACTACAGCCTTCTTTTTTCTGTGCACAATTTTGCTCCAACTTTTAATGATAACAATGTTTCTAAACAAAAATTCTACAAAGGAGGTACTTTAAGAGGTTATTTTTTGGTTTTTTTCCCAGCAAATATGAAAAATCGCGATAAAAAATGGGAAAATTGGTAAAACATTAAACAAATTGTATTAAAGAAATTATATAAAGCCTTATTAATTATTTTACTACAAAATGATATATAATTGTTAACAAAGCATCACTATCAACTGAATTCCACTCAGAATCGTTTTTTCATAAACAATGGTTTATCGTTATTTACAGATATACATTAAATTCCAGTCTATACCCTAACTTCCCAACTTTCCCACCTACACCAACGGCTGCACCCGTCTTCATTATCTATCTCTCCATTAATATAAATTAATTAATTAATGTATAGAATATTGGATTCTATAGCTTTTATCAAACATTCTACCTACTACAGTGGTAGTCTATCCTTCCTCAAATTTGAATTAATAACATGCACATTATATTACATTGCATTCTAATAATACTAAGATTCTTAACAATGAAATATTATGGAGAAAGTAAATAGAAAATTCTAAAGTTATTATACTACATCTTTACCAACAACTTTTCTCTCGTATATTGAAAATAAATAATTTTATTTTTAGAACATTACGAATCAATACTTTCTTATAAAAAAAAAAAATGTTTAGTGGTTTATTTTTTATTTTCTTTAAAATAAATGTTGTATTAAAAAAATTTCAGAAATCAATATTTTTAAAATATAAAAACATAATAAATAATATTATAGTACTATAATTAAAAGTATATTTGCTAATGTTTTTTTTTCTACCGTTTTAGTTTACCAAAATATGTATGCTTTTTTAGAATACTAACTCTTTTATTCTACGTTCCCTTTCTTTCAAATCTCGCCCCCCTCTTAATATGAACCGAAAAAAAAATCTTTACAAATTTTCTTTATTTACATTTATTAAACAAAATTAAAAACACCTGGGCAACTGTCTCCTGTCCTAACCTAACCTACCAAAATATGGCCTTGTTTGTAAACTTTATCAATACTTAATTATCCCGTTAATAATTCTTCATTTTCCTCTACAATGTAAAAATACAAATTTTACTTTGTGGTGACTGTTTGCATCTCACCAGTAATGTATTCATAACCCCTAGTTTGGGAAACACTGTATTGAACTGTATCATAGAGTGTGTGTTTAATTAATTATCATTAAATCATAAGTACATATGTTACTTGGAAGTAGATGCTAAGATTAAGTAAGGTATGTTACTGAAAAAAATGTTAATCAAAATAATTACCTGAATTGAAGCACTGTGGTTTGGCATACCAGATGAAATTGATATAAGTACTGTAAAATGTAATATAATAGTATAAAATTATAAAAAAATCCAGTTAAAATGTAATAGTAAAAATGATGATATTAAAACTGAATAATTTAAATTTAAATCTAATACAATATTAATATTACTTTATTAATTACTTCAATAATTGGTAATGAATATTCTTAATTGTTTTATTGTTACAGTTATTTTAATATTTTACACTTCTATATTAATTTTTTTTTTTTACTTAAAATAAATTCCAAAAAAAAAAAAAAAATTAGTTTTTGGAAATCATACTATGACAATAAAAGTTCAAACTAGTTAAAGATTCACTAGTATGTTAGACTTATTATAAACCAAGGCAAAAAATCTTTGTTTGATATCCTTTTAAAACAAATTATATTAATCAGGAAAAAAGTTGTTGGGTTTCTAATATTATAAATTATTATGTTATGAATTTTAAAAGTAATGTACTTACCAGCAATCACTGTGTTAATGCATTCATACAAAAGAGACATTGCAGAAGTACTGAAAATATACAAAAATAAGTTAATTTTATTTGTATACATCATTGGTTTATTTGTATAATATCAATAAATAATAAATACAATTTTCAGTAATTATCTTACAGAATATCAATTTTGATTTAATTTAGTAATTACTAAAATATCTAATTGGATATTATAATTTTGTTTTTTGTTAGGAGGTAGGTTTGACATAACAAATTAATCAAATTCAATTAATCAAATATTTGTTAATCAAAACAAAAATTATATTTTAGCAATACACATAGTTGTTAACTTAAAAATACACACACACAATATAGAAGGATATTCCAAAAATGTAATTAATTTATATTTATAGGTTTTTAATTTATATCTATACTGGGTCTTATATTATTTCTAGGATAATTAAAAAAAAAAAAATAATTGATAATTATTCAAGAATATAATTTAATACTGCAAACTAATCTAAATTTACAAAGCTTAAGAATTATATTTTTACAACCCTCAAACATACCATCTCCAAAAGTGAGAAATGTCTTTATTTTGTCCGCTTTTATAACTATTTGATACAATTGAATCTTTTTTAGTAAATCTACTATCAGTCCTAAGCCTACAAAAATAATAAGTCTTATAATATTTTTGATAAATATTTAATTATAATATTTCTGAAGATAATTACAATTTGATTCTTAAAAACAATAAATGTTCAAATATTTCAGCGTTATATTTATATTTTTGTTTAATGTAGTTGAATATTTATTAAAAACACTTGGATTAAGCCAAAATTATTTTTAAAAAATATATATATATATTTATCAAGCATATAAAAAACTAAGCGCTGTAGGGTTAAGATTAATTTCTTTAATTTTAATTCAGAATTAAATGTTTTAAAATAAGAATTATCTTACCTGTGGATCAAATTAGTAAGGGGTTCTATGAGTTTTTTTCCTAGTCGCGGTTCAAGTGGGGTTAATGCTCCAAACTATGAATAAATATAAAATAAATATTATTAGTAATTAAAGCAAGTATTTTATTTAACATGTTTTTTATCATTTTTGTATTTTTACAGATATTAACTAAAAAATTCATAATACTGAATTTATTATTGTTATAATAACTCTTTTAATCTTAATTTTGAGTCTTTAATATTTATACTTATATTCAATATGTATGTAATATATTTTAATATTAATATTTCAAAGCATATTTTTTCTAATTGTATTTTAACAATGTAGTTATTATTAAAGATATTAAACAACCGAGTTTTTTTTAATTTATACAATTTTAAAATAACTGAGCAGATAAACAGTAGCATAATAAAATATTTGTTTTGCACATCTTTTTAAATCATGTCAAACAATAAATTATGTATATATATATATATATAATATCTATTACAGTAAATTTTCATTATTTTACATTCTGCTTCGAACCATAAATTTAAAAAAATGTAAATACCTTAACCATGTAGATAATAAAAGTAAAATATATTAATTTAAAAAAAAAATGTATAGTTTACTTTAATGTATATAAATAAATAACCCACAAAGTGTGCTATGTGACAAAAACCAAAACGCATTATCCACATCTACACCTGCTAACTCACAGTAAATGCATTTTGGTTTCTGTTAACTCTTGTTATGTTAACCCATCATCACGCGCGTGGGGTGTAGAGATACCCCAGCTGTTTTTAAGCTGATTGTAAAACCCCTGTTTATAAGGTAAGATAGCGCTGAAATTTTATCTAGCTTTCTTAAAATAGGTATATTAAAAATTAATCGGTTTACCAATTATGTGTGGCCTTTAATTTATTCTAGACATTCATTCGAATAGTATAACTCATCAGTTTGAAATAAAAATATCCCACAGTATAAATTTGCAATTCTTTTTTCTATTTACAAGTTTTATTTTGAAATGGATTTAATAAAAAATAGACGAATACTTTTTTTTAGAAGAAACTAAATGAGAAATATTAGGAAGTGAAGACAATTGTTCTAATATTGAAGTTGAAGATATCCATTTTGAATATGATTCAGACATAGAACAGTCATGTTGCTTAGATGAAGAAAATATATTTATGGATAATTCAAATAGTTCTGATGACGATATACCATTTAGTATACGTGTACCTTTTTTTAAGAGAAAATATGGAACAAAATCGAGTAGAAAACTTTCAAATCAATGAGTTTGTACATCAAAATATAATCGTGTAACTGAAAAATCTGGTGTTGCAAATTTCACAAAAATTATAAATATTATTGTAAAGCTAATATATGCCTTGCTCCGCTCAGAATCCAAAATAAATGTGAATTATCATCAATTTTATTTCAATAAATTGTCGAGAAGTATATTTGTCATATTTTGATTTTTCTGAACAAAAAACATTAGCATCTTACAAAGCAATGAAAAATAAAGTGGTTTTATTACTATCAATAATGCATAATTATAAGTATATCAATAAAACTACTGGAAACAAAAAAAAAATAGGAAATCAAAGATGTACAATGCAACTAAAGAAGGAGTTGACAATATGGATTTGATGGCAGAAAATTATTCGTAGCTATGTGAAGTAAACGTTGGCCCCTAATAATATTTTATTTTATTTTGAACATTGGTGGACTTAACGCTCAGATAATTCATTTGTAAAATAATAAAACTAAAATTACTCGTTTATTATTTTTAAAAACTCTTTTAAGAGAACTTGTGACTAATCAGTTAAATCAATTAATTAATGTGTTACCTAGATCAATAAAAACATGTCTATAAGAATATTATCAGCAAACAAACAATGAAATAGGAGCACATTAAAGGATTAGAGCATCTGGCCGATGTGCTTTTTGTGAAAGAGTTCGAGACAGAAAAACTAAGAAAGTTTGTCCTAACTGCGCAAAACTTATTTGGAAAGATCTAATAGAAATATGTCCAGAGTGTTTTGACATCATGTAAAAAAAACTCTGATTTTATAATAGATATTACATTTATATAAAACTTATGTTTGACCATTAAATTTATTCTGATAATTTAATTTTTTTAATACTAATAGTTGATTATTAGATACAGAGTACATAGACAATTATATTGGGATAACAAATTACTTCACGCATGGTGATTGGTCAATGAATATGATGATATACATACAATTTACTAATATATTGAGTGTAACATACTACATATAACACCTTGTATATGAAATTATTAAAAATTAAGAATAATACCAATTTTATTATCTTGATCAGCATCCAATTATTGGTAGAAGAAGTCATTAATTTGAAAAATACAGGTGCCAAACTCAAGTAATTTTTTGGATTCTTTCTTGCTAATTCACATACTACATTTACTGCAGCTGATTGAACCCCACAATCCATGTCTTCTAATTTATCTTTTAAACGTGGAAATGCTGGACGCAATGCTTCAGGAAACCGAAGAAATACTTTATACATCATGAGCACAGCTTTTTTTCTCAAATATGGTTTTGTGGAGGACAACTATAGCCAATTATAAATATTTATTTTAAATTGAAATGGACTGACTTGTCCATTTCACAATGTCCAAGTCACATGTATTATACACAAATGATTATATTAAAATTAGTTACCAATGTCATTATATCATTAGCTAAATCTCTAGCTAGATCTGGACTAATAAAACAAGCAAGGGCAGAAAGAGCAACACCAGCATCATATTGATTTTGACTATTCAAATCCTTACGTATCATATTTGTAGTTAACATCAATAACTAAAACAATCACATAAAAATACAAATTTTACATATCTAATTACTGATTATGAAATAGTAAATTTCACCATTACTTACATCTGTATCGGTATGGAAACTTTGAGACGATGCTAAGTATCCAATTCTTTTGTAAGTGAACTTTGATGAACTCATGACTTCAATAATGTTAAACCCTGCCCAACTTATATCATAGCCCAACATTTGTAACTAATAAAATAATGATTAATAATTTAACGTGTTCACATTTTATTTTACAACAATTATTACATAAGTAAGTTTAGCCACGGCTGTTGCCTTAACTGCCACATTTTCCTGTCTTAATTCTTGTTTGATTTCTTCCATACATTGAGCAATGTATTTAGCCTACAATAAAATTAAACACTTAATAAAAACTGATAATGGGAAATCATATTTGAATTTTCAATTTTATTTTTAAAACTTAAGTTACCAACACATACCTCATTTTCTTTACTATTACGGATACCGCGTACAAGATCAGTTAAATTTTTGTCAAACATCCTTTCAATGTTACCTCTGACTTTTTTTAAAGCCATTATAAATAAACAAATCACAGATAAAAAACACACTTATTTATATTACAGGTAATGGCAATACAATAATAAAATAACAGCTGTCGTTATACTTTATAATACCTAACTAATTAACAGGTTTTTAACAAGTATCTACACAAATACATACATGATAAACAGTTAAATCATTGTATTTCCAAAACCGTTGAAAGGAAACGAACTCGTAAAAACGTCTTCACATTGCGTTACATAACTATCAAAATGTACTTTATACGTGGATGTGAATGAACCGGGAAAACAAGCTGTTGTGTTATCCGGGTAATGGGCATTCGGATATATCGCCTAATACAGTCTAAACACAAATCATTCTTTTCTGATAAGCAAAATAGCAACAGGAGTGGGGTTATCATACCCGTATATAATATATAATAATTTGCAAGATAAATTTAATTTATCATAGTTTGTGTAAAAATATAATACACTATAGAAATATTCATGTTGTAAATACATTTTATTTTATTAGTCTATAGTTATAAGTATTTTTAGGTAGCTTACAAATTATTTCATTCTTTTTTTCGATGGCCGATAATGACAAGTAGTCAAAATTAAGACTTGAGTAGTAAAGTTTAAAGCTAAACGTGGCTACTGGCCACTCCTTCCACAGAAAGATAATATGTTACTCTATATTGTTTGGTCACTACCATGCAGTCTTCAAATACTAATTAATATGAATAAATAAATAATAAACACTAAATAGGTATTATATACAATTTATACTTTCACCTAGTCTGTGTTATCACCAATTAATGATGAATTGGTATGTTTTTTATTTTTTTTTTTACTAATGTTCGTTTTAATCGATTTTCTTAATTGCTTCTGTATTCTACATCTGATAATTTCAGAGTAAATTTAAAATAGGTATTGTGTTTTCTCAATTTAATAAATGTTGATAAATTGATATTTTTATTAGTAGTTTACCTATACTATGAATTTGAGAAATACAAATGAGCATGTTCTAGCTGAAGTAAATGAAAAATGGGATATCATACATTTTAGGAAAACTAAAGTATTTTTACACCTGATACAATATTTCTAAATACCATCTTAGAAGGGGAGGTTTTAGGTAAGAAAACTTGATTAAAACCTAGAACATACATCTTCCGAAACTGCTAAGAATCAGTACATTTAGCTTTAACAATGATAAAGTACAAATTATTAATAGGAATATCAACGAAATGATATTTAAAAATGTTAATGATACACTAATTTACTGATTTTTAAAAAACAGTTAACAGAATCTATAACCGTCTGTGACTCATTAGATATCCATACAGACCATAGAAAACATTTGATATTTGCTAATATTTTCAAGTCTTATTAGTTACTTACCACTATTTATATGAATTATTATTTTAGTATATTTGTATATTTAATAATCAATGGTATTATGTTTAAATTGTTTATATTTTTCAATAATTTAGGCTACAGTTAGTAAATAACACAAATTAAGATTCTGTAAAATTTGAATATATGTTTATTAGTCACATACAATTAATACAGAAATATGAAATGAATAAATTATTAAATTTATAGTTTATAGTATTCCTACAGATATTTATTTAGTTTGTAATTGAATATAATATAAATAGTTAATCTTAAATATTAAAAAAAAAAAAAAAAAAAATTGTAAGCTATATAATATGTTATCCTGTATATCAATAGTGAACACATGGAAACTTAAAATTATTTTGATAATACAAAAGAGAATGTTTAATATGAAAAAAATATTAACAAAATCCTAAAGGTACATATAATTTAAATGAATAAGTAAACAATGGCAATATAATGAAGTAAAAAATGTTAACTATAACTATATAAGAAACATACCTAGTCAGTCAAAAATTATTCAAAATTAAAATAATCTAAACTTATACATTAATGATAGGTGAAAATGTAGAGGTAAACAAATTAAAAAACAAAAATTAAAATTATATAATAATACACTTAAATACTTATAACACAGTTTTATGAATAACAATATGAATTATTTTAAAATATTAATTATCTTCTACACATATGTTATATTGTAATGTATAAGTAATCTATTTCGCTTTGTGTTGATTATTTTTTTCTGAAAAATAAACAGATTAAATTTGCTGGAATAAAAGTTCAACTTAAAAAAAATAAAAAGTAAATAAAATCAATCAATGGTTTAATTTAAAATGATTGATGAATTAAAGTTTTTAAGAATAAAACAATTGAAAAGTAACATACGTACCATTAGGTTTTCTTTTGTAAAACTCTCCAAAACGAGACATATATTTTTTGATATACTCTGTAACTTTATCTTTTGTATTATTACCTATTTTTAATTTATCCACTCTCTTTAACTGTAATTCTTTCAACAACACATTTTCGGTAATCTGTAAAAAGCCGTTTTTTTATTAATCACAGACTATGTGTTATTAAAAAAGTGATATTTTTAATTTGAACAAAATTATAATTAGATTTGCCATCATATTTTGTATCTATGTTATATTATTCTATAAATTCTGTGAAATGAGGTAAAATTGTTTTGACCATTATTTCGCAATGTCAGTGAAATATCAATATCTATTCAATTGATAATAAAGCAAAAAACAGTTTTAAGATAAAATTTTATTTAAAAAGGCACTATACATTGTGCTATATTTTAAGTAAGCAATTCAGAAGGTAGGATATACATATAGGATAATTTAATTTATTACTTTATGCAACCATTAATATAATGTACAATGAAAAAATTTTTTTATAGTTCAGTTAAATATATTATGATAAATTAAAATTTAATTAATTAGTATTTACAAAATAATTTAAACATTTTGATGTTTTTAAAAAATTTTAACACAATACTGATAAAAATAGATTACAAAAATCGTATCCACATAAAACAAAAATGACTCGACAATTTCAAATAGATATTTATGGTGACCTAAAATAACCATAAAAAGAATGATTAATTTGAAAATGTCTAATTGAAAAGAAATTCAAATTTTAAATTTTAAAATTCTTTTTTTACAATCGGGTTCTGTATAAAGAAGACACAAAACCCAATTGTAAAAAAAAATAACATTGACAGAGTTATTAGTAATTTGATAATACTGTAAGACATCCTGTATAATATAAATACATATAAACTGTAACAGGTTTTTTAAGCAGGGATGAATGCTATTTGAAATAAATAATAATAATAATAATAATACAGTATAAATCATTGCTAACAAAAAATGATTTTGAGCAAAGTTTAGTTTAACATGTTTTGAAATACTATAATCTGTATGATTTCATCAACATTTGAAGAAAAAAAATTACTACTAATGCTCAACATTTTTTTTTGCCACTAAACAATTTTAATCGCATAATACCAACTAAAGAAAAATAAAAAAAAATTCAATAATTAAGAATGTTTTGAAAATAATAAAAATTATGTTTTTTCCCAATTATAAGGATAACAAATTAAATTAATAATTGGAAAATGACGTTCTAACTCATTAAATATACAACATTTTATTTCATAAAAGATCTTACTACTGAAATACGAACCAAAATTTCTGGTACATATAAAACATAATCATACAAATTAAGTAAAAATAATGACATTTGTATGTAAATATTTGTCCATTTTTACTAAATGTTATTTTCTCCAGTTTTTCCCAATTATTATGAAAACTGCTAAGGAAAATCAAAAAAGACAATCATCAACCTCCAACTAGATCTAGAAATTAGCAAGAAATGTTTCTTGCCATTTTTCGATTGGAGCAAGATATTTGGTCAAAAATTGTTCACAGGGAAAAAACAACAAAATAAATAAAGTACACATAATAAACCCAATACATTCCTCACTACACTTAGAATGTGAAAAATAAAAGTGGAATGTATTTTATCATTAGTCTCCACCTACATAATACTATTTCCCTCACCCCATTTTTAACTTTAATTCTCCCAAAATTATCTCTAAACTTACTACTCATCAAAATTCACAATTTATTCTTAATTTATCAAATTATCAAATTATTATTATACCAATAATTTTTTAAAAGATTATTTGGGACTAATTATTGTATAATAACAAAATCTAAAAAATTGAAAATTGTATATTTACCTTTTTGGCAACGTATTTAAAATCATCATCATTTCTTATACGCCCTTGTTGACAGGGCTTTTTAGAATATGGTCCCAAAGTTTTTACAACAACTCGGACCAATAAATTATGATAATTAAGTACTTTCTTTACATCATCTTCATTATCAGGAATCAGCTTTAATACATCTAAACATAAAGATTCCATGTTTAATGGTATCTTATGAATTCTCTGATTTTTAAATTGCTCCAATTGATCTGATACGTCGACATGTGAACTAATTCGCCTTCTTTTTGATGCTTTGAATTTTTCAACAATAGGTCTAATGATCTGATCATGAATTGTTTCCAACTGCTGATCAGTAGTTTCCAATTGCTGATCATAAGTCATTTCCAATAGCTGATAATCAGTCATTTCAAATTGCTGATCATCAGTCATTTCCAATTGCTGATCATCAGTCATTTCCAACTGCTGATCAGTCACTTCCAACTGCTGATCAGTCACTTCCAACTGCTGATCAGTCGTTTCCAACTGCTGATCAGTCGTTTCCAACTGCTGATCAATTGTTTCCAACTGCTGATCGTCAATAGATAATTGTAAATTACTATTTTGAATAGTAGAAGTTGTTTGAGGAATATATTTTGGTTCATTTCGTATTCCAAATGGATGGCATTTCATAAGAGGTTTTTGTTTCACTAGATTCTGATTTAAATTAATTGGTCGAATTTCTGAATGTGGAAAAATTGGTGATGTTTCACCTTCAATCAAAAATGTAACACGTTTTTCTTTTGGTTTTTTATCATAGTCCTCCATATAAATACTATTGTGTCTTTTTAATACAGATTTTGTTTTATTACTAAAACCATCTTTTAATGATAGTCGATGTATACTACCTTTACGCATTATATTACGTTTTGTAGCTGGAATTTTGTTATAGTTTTCTTGAAGACCTTTTATCTTGATTCCCCATTGTCTTTTCATAACTGTCGCAAAACCATTTGTGGTTTTAACATGAGCAACAACATTTTTTATTACTTGTGGTTTCATGTTTTTATACAGTTCAATTTCTTTATCAGCTTCAGCACATGTAATAATCTCAGAATTCAAATTTTTTATAACAAATTTTTTTGGTGTTGAATTTTTTTTTTGAGACCCTGTCTTTTTTAATAACGAATTTAAAATATTAGCAGCAAATTTATTTTTTCCAGACAATGGAATAGTTTTAGGAACAGATAATACATCCTCACTTAATGTATTTGAAGTCACAGCAGCTTGTTCATTAATGAAAATGATTTTATTATTTTTATCACATGCAGATGTCAAATTTATATCTGATGATTGTATATTTTTTAGTTTGGTTTTGCCACTTTTTTGTTTTAAACTATTAAAGTTAATTAACTTTGATGGCTGGTTTTTAAAAGAATTACTAAGAACTTTAATTCTTGCTAACAAATCTATACCAGATTTTACAGCTCTTGAACAAGATGTATTGGAATGTTTGTTTGATTCAAAATTTTTTTCAGAATTAAAATGATTACATAAACTTTCATTAATCAAATTAAATACTTTAGTGTCGGCTGATTTTAACAGAAGTCTTGTAGGAGACAGATCAGGCGGTTCTACATTTTGATGTACATGTTTGTTTATAGACAGGGCAGTTGATTTTATTTGATGTTGATTAGGTAGTGGCGGTGGAGGAGTATTAAAAATTGTAAATGGATTAAATGCATAATTATTAGGAAATATTTGAGGTTGAATATGACAAGGAGGAAATTGAACTAATGGTTGCTTTGTACCTTGTGGTGGCATGAAACAAGGAATTTGCATATTATAATTGACTATTGAATCTGAAACAAAATTTGTAAAAATTCTATTATTATACATATAGGAGTACCTACTCATAGTTAAAAAAATATTAAATATCTACTTATTTTAAATAATTTATAATTTAAAACAAGCTTATAAACACCACATGGCCAGATTGCTCACAAGATGAAAAAGTGTCAATTGTGTTATGTGGAGATGGTATACAAAATTCCAATCATTACTTAGTAAGAGAACAACATACTTCATCTGGCAGAAGAACAATTTACTGTGACATAAGTTAAAGTCATTATATTTTATAGACCTTTATGACAATAATTTATCAAAACAAAAAGGAATAGTAAAAATTCTATCAAATAATTAAATTTAGAAGTATTTAATCAATTATCTGGTGAGAACAAGATATTTAATCAGGCCTAACAATATGAATAATATTATATAATATATAGGTAATAAGACAATATATAATATATGCAAATAGCGTAAAATGAAATAAATTATCAACAAAAAATTGTTTTGTTAAAAATATAAATAATTCTTGTCATTCATGATATGTAACATGATTGATAATATGAATACTAAAGATATTGATAATAATTAATGAAAATTGTATGCCATAGTTATATTTTTATAAGTTACATTTTTCTAATTTTAAATATCAAAGTATTATTTTTCTAAATAATATTTTCGGAATTATAAATTTCTTTGTAAATATATTCTCGCAAATATATTCCTCAATTTACCATCCTACATCTAAAAACCTTTTTGTAATTTTATTTTCCTGTAAAATAAATTTTGGGAGAAATATCCCGATAGGATCTTAGATAAATAATAAAATTGTAAACCTCATAGAAGAACAAAGAAAATATAAAAATGGAAAAATGAAGAAGATAAAAGAAAATACAAAGTATATAGAAACATGATTATAAGAGAGTCAAAGAAAGCAAAAGAAGAATGGCTGAATGTTAAATGCTCTACAATAGACGACTGCATTTCCAAAGGTATAAGCAATAAGGTGTACAAGATAATAAAAAGATTTTTCAGCAAACCTAGAAATAAGCCAATGTTCTTGAAAAGCATTGATGGAAAACTTATAAGCAATAAGGAGAAAAAACTAAAAACGTGGAAAGATTACATAGAAAAACTATATGGAAACGAGCAAGCAGACATTATACAATTATCTATGACGATATGGGAAGACATGCAATACAATACAGGACCACCTATATTAAGAGAAGAATTTGAAATAGCCTTAAAAGAACTTAAAAGTAATAAAGCACCTGAGATAGATGAATTAAATGAAGAACTATTAAAGACATTAGATGATTATGGAAAAGATATTCTGTTTAGAATAATAATAAAAGCACACGAGACCATTCTGAACCAGGCACCATTCTGAAAGATTTTTAGAAATGCATTATAATTCCCATTCCCAAGAAAAAGAAATCAGAAAAGAATACAGAACAATTAGCCTCATAACACATGCTTCTAAGATTCTCATAAAAATAATGCACAAAAGAATAAAGTCAAGGATAAATGAAAATTTAACTGAAAACCAATTTGGTTTCAGGAAAAATAGAGGCACTAGAGAGGCGATAATATGCTTAAGAATAATCATAGAGAAAATTTTTAGAATAAACAATCCACTGTTTATTGCCTTCTTAGATCTGGAGAAGGCTTTCGATAATGTTAAATGGACAAAACTTTTTAGAATTATGGAAGACATTGAAATAGACTATAACGATAAAGAAATTATACATAATCTGTACATCAATGAAATTGCATTTATAAAAGTGCAGTTTTACATCTTTTAATTTAATTATTTTTGGACAACAAGTTTTTTCTGCATCTCTCTTACTACTAATTATCCAAGATTTTACATAGTTACATGGTATGAAACTATTAGTAGGGGGACCAACACATTGTATAAATAATAATGAAGAGATATTCTTCAGGGTTAATGCATATCTTTTCCCAAAATTACCACCCCAAGAAAATTTCCTTTCAGAAAAGGGCTTACATCGTATACATCAGAGCAAGATTTCTGGTAGAATTTTTGTACACAGTTTCAAAAATAAAAAAAAAAACATCTTTGTAAAACAAATACATTCTGTGCTACACTTAGAATCTAATAAGAAATAAGAAGTTGGAGCAAAATTACTGGTAAAAAAATAGAAAAAAAAAAAATAATAAATATCTTTGTAAAACCATCTATTTAAAACATTTTCAACGTAAAATTGTAGAGCAATAAAAGAATCACCTGGTTTGTTGGTTATTGGTTAAGAATACACTTTATCGATATTTTAAATTTTGATATCAATATCTTAATGAAATAATTATATTGATATTTTTCAAATTTTAACTAGATGATTATTAATTATTGGAAAATCCAGAACTATATGGTATAATATACCAAAGTTGTGTCAACATATATGACAATACACTATATACATATATACCTTGTTTATCTAAAGGCGGGACCACATGGAGCAAGTGTGATGTCACAAAATTTATTTAACACCGTTCTTTTTGATGGCGCGCGGCATAATTTCTGATCGGCCTGGGGGAGCAGTCTAAAGAAAGGCGGGGCGGGCTGTAACACGTGACAAAAGATGATCCGTGTGGACATGACGTCCGACATAAATGCCAATTTCAAGTAATCCATCGTAAAATATATTATTATTATTAATTTAAAAATTATACATTATGACACAGTTAAAAACAATGACACAATTAAATATTTGTATTCAAAATAATTTCTATGTACATTTTCATGTGATGTAAAAAATTGTCACGAAATATCTATGTGCGGATTCTTTTATTTCTATGCAAGCATAAAGCGGTAAATTCTCATTGCATAATTTTGGCCGCGAGCAGCGCTTGTGTTGACAGAAATGTTATTACTTATTGATAAATAATTTAAGAAATTCCGACCCACCGAAATGACTTGATAAAAAACAATAAACATAAGTATATTGAACAATTTTTTTTTTTTTTTTTTTTTTTTTTTTTTTGGGGGGGGGGGGGGGGCGGGGTTAAGGCAGTGAATTATAAAATATCTAATAGTAATAATCGGACAGAATTTGTACAATATATTTTCAAAATTGGAACTTGACATGTGCAAAAAATTATGGCAAAAACCCTGTATTTCATAATTTAATTGATCTATTGAATTAAAAATTAGCTGTATACCACTCACAACTTTTCACTTGTTCAAACTTGAATGAACACAGCATTTTTTTTTGGAACGAGAATCTTTGTCGCTTATAAGTATATAATAACGCGAGTGCATAAACTACATTGTCCTCGGTAGACATTTCGAAATAAACTAATGATATTGTCGCGAAAAAGCCAGTTATTGCATTAATATGATCACGCTGCGGGAGCAAAATAACGGCTCATGTGGACCCGCCTTAATTTCTAGATATTATTAGATAGGATAAAGTATCAAATACATTTTTTTTTTTGATTATTCTAGTACCTAGTTGTTGTTATACCTAATTTTGTATGTAAAATAAAAACATACTAAAAATAATAAAAATTAAAGATAAATAACACATATGATTCATCCTCAATCATACTACTATTATTATTTCATTTGTTTATGAAAAACTAAAAATTTCATAATAAATATTGATATATATATATATATATATAAAAAAATTGTGCACAATCCTAAAATTTAAATAATTATTATTAATTGAAAACAATTATTTATTTACTCATAGAACTATATTACTTACTTTGAATAATATGTGTCATATTAGAAGAACAGTCCCACCTTGTCCTTTTAAACATAGTATTATTATTAACTGAACTATTACAATTAAGTAAATTTATTGGTTGCTGTAAAAAAGATCCATCAAGTTTTTTTTTTATTACATCTTCATGTTGCTCTAAGCAATTATCCATAGCTTTTTTCCTAAAACTAAATTAAAAAAATAGTTTTCAGGTAAAAATAGATATTGTGACTAATAATTTTTAAGAATTTACATTTTCGGCCTTTCTTGTTCAAAGTTCTTTAATTCATATTCTTTCCTTTGTTTCATACATTCTAACGGAATAGTTTGTTTGTTCTGTGCTTTACTGATGTATTTATTTGAAATTTTAAATCTATAAACAAACAATAGAAAAAATAAATCAGTTTTTAATAGGAAAATAAATTGTTTAAAAAATTTAAACCAAGACGTAAAAGTCTAAAAAATTATTCAATAAATGCTCAGTTTCGGTTTTATGCTATTCAGGTTACTGATAAAACATTAAAGGGTAGTTGATACATAAATACTTGAAAAGAAATAAAATAAAATATTAAAATATCACTTTTAAATTATATGGAAATGAAGAAAAACAAAAATAACAGGTAGATATTTAGAATTTGTAACTTTTGATGATGGCACAAACTCGAAACCAAGTAGTTACTAAATAATTATATTTACATTTCTAGATCTTAGATTAAAATTTTTAAAACTAAACAATTTATTTTCCTATTATAAACAAGATCTAAAATTTACAACATTTTTAAGGTAAAACATATAAAACACAAATAAATAATAATAAAAATTATATTCTAACTTACGTATTTTGGTCTAAAACTGGTATATCCATAGCTAATGCATATGATTCATCAGTAAGTTTATTTGAATGTATTTCTTTAATTACATTATGTTGATACATTTTTTTTGGAATTTTAAATACTATTTTTAATATAATCCACTTTTTCCATAAAGCCCTAGCTTTTTCTACCAGATCATTTGTCTTATCTTCATTATTTGTTGGTAATATGTTTTCAATTTCTTGACAGTGTTTTTGTTGTTCTGTAGGTGGATACTCTAAACTGAAAAATTATAAAACAAAATGTATAATTAAACACTATAGTACAGAGAAAACAAATAGCAAAGTAATAAAATAAAATTACATTGTTTCCTTAATTTACAATACTTTTTTAAAATTCTTTTGTTAATTAAAAATCAATCTTAAATGTGATTTACAAAGATCATTTTTAGACATTTCCAGTAGTTTTTAAAAATGATGAGGAAAAAATAAATTTTTAAACAATTTAAAGTTTGAATTTTTGGGTCTAGGTTCCTCCTCTTCTTCTTTGGCACTTTAAAAACCTTTTAGGTCCATTACCACAACAATCACTTGTTTCTATCATTCTCTTTTCTTAGCCAGTTATATACTCTATTCTTATTTACAAGTCTTGTATGTTCTTGGCTACTTGATCCTTCCATCTTTATCTAAGATGTTCTCTTGGCCTTTCTTAGTATCCATTCTGTAACTTGCCTAATTCTTTCTGACTTTCACACATGACCTGCTCAGTTCAACATACTAATTTTTAAAACATTATTAGTTGTCACTTTTTCATACATGTCTTGGATTTACTAGTTTGTCCTTATCTTGTATTCACCTTCGTTATTAATTTTGGGTCCAAAGATTTTTCATAGTATCTTCTGTTTAAAAATAGCTACCTAATTTAAGTTTGTCCAATTTTTAATCTTTGATATTTTTGGGCAATACAATAAATTACTACTATACCTAGGTAGGGTAATACATTGGCAGGTCTAAGTATACTTAGCCTCTAGTAAATTGGGCATTTTAACTAGTGTTCCTAATTGGTGTGTATTATGACTTATCGGGTATGATAAATTGAATGATGGGTAACTTCATAATCATTAATCATATATAATATGCTAGCTGGTGCACCAACAAATTCTGTTTGAACTATTCCAATTATTACACTTACACAATTACGGCTTATTGGCTTGAGATAAATATGTTATTGAAAATCTTTAATAATATTAATAACAAGTATAATACCTATTATGTTAATATTTTAGTTTACGAAGACAATTATGAGATAGGAACCACCGAAGGAAAGTTGGAACACACATATTCTTGTAACCAGTATGCTATGTGCAATAAAAAATTAATAAGTGTTGAAGACGTATCTAATCTAAAAATTTCAATAGTAAAAGCAGCTAGAAAATGTGCAAATTTAGGAAGACAAGAGTATGATGGATCTAATTGTACTCAAAAATGATTGAACAAAAAATGTAAATGCAGAGCAGAAGGTAAAAAAAATGTAATTTTAAATGTTATTCCAATAATAATTATTCAAATAAATAGTAATTCAAAAAAAAAAATTAATTTCTTGTGATTAATCCAATATCATCAATATGTATATTTTGCAAATCAAAACTATAATACATGTAATGAATATATTATACATTTGACCAAATACATAAATAATTACTGTTGCGAACAAAATATTCACATAAATCTACAATTTTAGTGAAAAGTAACTTTAATTTATTTTTATTTAAAAATAAAATAGCTGTATTATAGATAGAAATCCAAAATAATATTAATAAAAACATAATATAGGTATTTTGAAAATGTAAAACAACATATTTTATTAATGATTATTTATTTGTACAAGAAGTATTTCCATGATATTAGCTGTTGCATTTCACCCCCGCAGCAAACATTACAATTATTTTTGGAATCAGTTTTGCAATGGTAACATTGGTGCCCTTGAGAGCCTACTACACAAATATTATAAAGCAACTTCCATCTGTATCAATCAAGTGTTAACCATCAGCTAATTCAATTACATCATCCTATGTCTAACAGTTTTTTCTCATACAAAGCTATTTCAAAGGATAAAAAATAAGTTGGTAATACGAACTTAGTTCAGTTTTCAAACATTTTGTTCGGTTTGAAATATATTATCTGTGTTCAAAAATTACCCTAAAAATACACATTTTTAATTCCAACTTTGAATATTTTAACCC
Source organism: Cinara cedri (assembly GCA_902439185.1). NCBI lineage: Eukaryota > Metazoa > Arthropoda > Insecta > Hemiptera > Aphididae > Cinara > Cinara cedri. Next base: position 1,369,328 of record CABPRJ010000955.1, on the reverse strand, counting down.
ATCTCTATGACTCAACCAAATGGCTAATTATTTGAATTAAAATAAATATTTAATTTAACGAAACCTTTCTATTTTAGATTTGACATCTTGAGGAATTTCTGCCCATTCAGCAACAACATCTAATACTTTTGATTTAGTAATTGTATTTCTATTTGGAATTGGAAGTTCAGCTAAAAAGTCTAAAATCTGAAAGTTTAAAAATAAATCATATAGAAGTTAAATTTTTTTTTTTTAAATAAATTAAGTTTAAATCTAAACCAAACAGAAAAAGTTTGAAACACCAAAGTGAATTAAAACAAATAACTCTAATTATTATTAAGTTTGGTTTGATTCAAAGTTTAAACCTAAAAACTTCTAATTTAAATATTTATAAAATAATTAAATTTACCATTATTTTAAATGATTCGTCATTTTCATTTGAAGTCATCCAGTTATGAATAATACTAAGTCCACTAAAATCCATAAAAATTCGCTTATTCATATAATGTTCTCTTCGAATAAATCTTAGAACATGACTACGACTTTTACTATCAGTGATGTGCACCATAAGTCTATTTAAGTTTAATATAGCCATTTCTTGATCAGCTTTTAATCCAGTTTTTAATTCGGCAATCTCTTTCAATTGTCTGCTTAGCTATTAAAAAAAAATATTAAAATTAATATATTACTAAAAAATTGTTAAAAATTGTTCAACCTAAAATGAGTCAGCTTTTAATTTGTACAATACATTTTCATGAAAACTATTATTCACAGCAATCTATTAATTTTCAAGTAAATATATACCTCTTTGATTTTATTTTCATCATTATTTACAATTCTCTTTTCAATAATTCGTTTTTTTTTTTGTTTTTCTTCAGGTTTTGAAGTCGAGTGATTTTCTGTAGTATTATCATTATCGTCAGAACAAGTAATTTGTGGTGGCTTACCGATGTATCCTCGACAATTTTGTGAGTAACAATAACAACGTTGGGCAGCACTGAAAATTTAAAAAATTAATAATTTTCAATAATTAAGTTTACAAAAATATTGAACATTATTTTATTAAATTCAATACATTTACCCAAATACTTGAAATTGATAATCAAACGTGATTTCTTCACCGATCTTTATATTTCGAGTGCTAAAGAAACCAATACGAGATAGACCCAAGGCTTGCCACTAAAACCAAAATTAAATAATGTTTTTTTTTTTTTTTTACGAAAATAATACCAACACTAATAAGTAGGAGTGATTAATTTAATAATAAAGACATAAATTAATATATGGTTTAAAAACAAATAATATTTAATTATTATGTCATATTAACACACAAGCTATCACACGCTGATATTGCTATAGATTATTATTATTATTTTTTTATTGTCTTAATCGAAATATAATACAGCACAACAACCTTATCTATAAAGTTTAAAAATAAAGAAAAAAAAAGATACATGACCAATGAGCCGTAGGTGAGAAGTTGAAAAGGTAGAAAATAGAGGGAAATTTAACCTATATTATTTTTTACGAGAGATAGGTAGTATTTCGCGCACACAGATTGAGCTACGGATCGCTGCAGGATTACACTTGGCCTGATAGTGGTGGGAGCCCTGAGCGAGGTGCGGGATGTGGAAGAATGACTTACTACCGTTCTTTCGTGAAAAATAATATAGATTACTTTTAACTAACAATTCTGAGCGGAGTTCAGTTTACATGTTTTAAAAGATATATGATTGATAATTATTGATATTGTGCATGAAATTAGTTGTTTAACATAGGTCCCATGGCTTTTTCACTAATAGTTCACATATATATAACAAATCCATTGTAGATAATGAACAACTATGGTGAACAAAACAACAGCTGTTTGGTCAAGTAAAGCTTATTTCTATGATTAATATGCTTTCCAGAATGTTAACAGTAAACATTTATAGAAATAAATATTTATTTTAAAATTTACTTTTTCGCTAACTGAATTTGGATCACAACTATGGTTGATAAATCTAGTTAAATTTCCCTTTGAAGTAGAATCAATAATTGCATCACTATTTAATTCAACCATGTAATTTAGATTTGCATACTCTTCTGAATTTAGACGATCACACATTTCATTATAGGAAATAACTTCTCCGACATATTCGCTAATTAAAACACCTCTATAAAAAAAAAAAATGGATATTTATTTAAAATTATAATATAAATTTATTTATTAATGTATAATAACATAAGAACTATTTACAAACTATTTTAGGGCAACATTGTCTTTTTAAAATTCTATTCAATAAAATAGTTTTAACTAATTACAATACAAACATGAATATATTTATATATTTATTTAAGAGTATTAACCATTTAATAATTTTGTTTTTGCTTTATTATTTTATTAAAAATTTGTTTTCTTTGAATTTGAATATATAATAACATTCTCTGATTTACCAAGACCTGGCAGTAAAAATATGAAATGTTAATACTATCAAAGAATCAAACTTAAATTTATATTTTCCTAATTAAACTTTGGTTTTGTCAATATATTTTCCTTTTCTATACTGTAGCTACATAAACATACATAAATACATTTGTTTATTGACATACTTAGGAATATCTTCTGCAGCACAAATACCATAACCTTTTTTTGCTGTCTTAATAATATTAATTTTTTTAAACTGTTTGTTTTGAAATTGTTTATTGGTACAATTTTGTTTATAACGACAACGTGAGCCACTAGAAAAATATATTTTACATAAGTACATATGTGACAGAAAAAAAAACAATTTCAAAATAATTCACTAACCATTCAACTTTGAGCATACGATTTGGACATTGTTCACATCGAGTATTTCCTGCATCTCTTTTTGACAATCCACAATCACACTTTTCATATAAATCATCTTTTTTTGTTCTAGAATTAACAAAATATATATTTATTATTAACTCATTGAAATAAAATTTCAAGCAATTATAAAATTATTACTTTTGTTTCAGCTTAAGCAATGCTGAAATTTCAGATGGTTGATACAATTTTAAAGCTTGCCTGAAAACAAATTACATTAAATATGTCTTAAAAATAAATATTTCAAAAACTATTACAGTGGATTTCACTTTATGTGGACAAATGAAACTGGTTCCAACATGCCCACATTAAGTGGAATCCACTATATTTAAATTTCAGCTGAAAATTAGTTTTCTGTTAAACAACAAATGTATACCTATACATTTGGAAGTAATAATTATTATTACAAAAATTCAATATAAATAAAATAATAAATTTAAATAAATATTAAATGGTAGAATAGGTTAAAATTATTTTGTATTGAAATGTTTTGAAAATTAATGATTTAACTTGAACATTAAATTCAAATAAAACAAAACATGATGTAATAAATTAAGTCATTAGTTTTAAGTATTTATAACTAATTAATAAACACGAGGCGAAAGAAAAGAAGAAAAATTTAAATAATAATGTATAATTTTTAAACGTGTAAATTTTGATTTAGTAGACAAATTTAATAAGAAAATTTTATTTAAAATAGCAATTTGGTAGTTTTATTTCTCTAAAAATAAATTTAAAGAAAATGTAGCTTTAAAACGCATTTGATATCTACGAATTTTATCTATACATGCTATTTGCTAAATGCTATTTTTTAAAATTATTTAATTGATAATACAGATAAAATATTCTATTATGATTTATGTATAATTTTGCTAGATTTTGCCAAAATATTTTTATATGTACATTGTATTAAAAAATAAAATACCTAAGTGTATTAAGATTAATATGAATTTTTGTACATTCCAATATAAACTGATTACATGAAATTAAATAGATAAACCACACTTGAAAATATTTGATAACAAGTTAATTTTAAATAGTTAATGCCAATTAAAAATGTATTTAATAATGGGTAGTAGATATGTATAATGCAAGATTTCCACTACATGGAAAAACTTAGTTTTTTGAATCAATTGTATTATTTTTTATTTAATTAAATAAACACAGTTTTATTAACAGAGTAAAAAATAGTAACATAACAATAAGTAATACACATTTATCATAATAAAAACCTTCATCCTACAGTTATAATTATAATTTTTTTTTTTTTTATGTTGTTCAAATTTAATATATTTGTTAACTTAACTACCTATAATTTGTATAACTATTTTTGATATATAAAATATTTAGTATTTTAAGAATATAACTTGTCCTACAAATTAAAATATTATGAATGCATTAGTGAGTTATATTGAAAATTAATTCTGCAAAATAAAATCCAATGATTAATGGAAAATATATTGAAAAAATATTTTTTTTAAATTGCATGTAATGAATATTATAAATATTAACGACAACTTAATGGATCATTAAATATTTTAAAATCATGTTAACATAAAAATTTATTCTATTTTGCATCAATTAGATTTGTATTATTCAAGCAATTATACAAAAAAATTAAATTTATTAGTGTTTCAAATTGATTAATAATTTGTTATAACTTACTTATCAGGTTGATATACGTTTTCATTAACAAGAGTAAAATTAGTAGATTTCAATTTTTGATCAAATTCTTTATCTTTATTTCTTGCTTCAAGCAATTGATTTTTGTGGTCTTGATACATTTCTTCAGCTATCTTAATATAGTCAACTTTTGGGATTTGTGCATTATCAAAGATATCTATATTTGTATTCTTAGGCTTAATTCTTTTGGACTGTCTCCGTACCTTTTTAGGAGATGTCTGTTGTGGTTTTATACATGTAAAATTAACAACCACAGAGTTTTCTAATTTCTTAATATCATCACAACTTAAGGACCGTTTTAAAATATTTGTTTTCGTCTTTAAGAAATCTAAACTTTTAGAACGAATTTCTTTGAACCTATATATAGAACGACTATATCTTAAATTTTTCAATTCTATTGGAGAAAGCTTAGGAACTTTATATGTCTTTTCTACATTAGAATGGTTTACATGTTCATCATTCAAATCATCAGATTGTTCTTGTTTATTAAAATACGTTTTTGATATTTCAAGTTTGTTCAAATTTAGTACAACTTTAGGATGTTCATTATTCTTACAATTCAAATTATTAATATCTGAATAACACGGTTTTAGGGAAACATTTTCATCATTTACAAGAATACTGTTTTCTTCATCTAACCCATAATTAGTAGAGAAATATTTAATTTTGAATATGCTTTTACTCAGATCGCGTGGTCTATAAAGATTATAATATTTATTAGATCTTTCATTTGTAGGTGTAAATTTGAACTTCCAGGATAAAGAAGCTCGGCGAAATGGTTTTTGAGGCATATTTTTAATATTCTCACTGATATCACCAACACTCTTTGATTTTTCCTTTGTTTGATAAATAGAAATATCATTCCAATTAATTGGAATCCATTCAATAATATCTTTAGGGTCTTGATGTTTAATTTTCTTTTTATTATTGTCAGATGTATGTAAGGATTGCTTTATGTTTAGACTTCTTCTGTTAGAATTGTTCGAAGTCTTGTGGGACATTACTTCTAAAGAATTTAAATCAGAACTATGATCAGTATTTTCATTTAGATCACTAGTTGAAACATCTGTTATAGAATCAGACATCTCTAATGAAGATTGTGACTCCTCAGTCAACATGTCTATCTGACAAGATTGTGTCCAACGAGATTTGACTTTTACATGCTTTAAACTATCCATTGAAGAACTACAAGAAAATATTTCATTTTAATGCGTAATGTACTGATGTGTGATTAGCTTTTGTTTTATACCTGCTAGGTCAAATAATAATCCTTTCTAATTGTATTAGTATTGATAACAATCAATACAGTTTAAAATAAGTGGCTGTATTGTTAATATGCCTTAACTTGAATTTTTTTTTTGAAGATTCAAGCATTTCGTTTTTTCAATTAACGGTACATCTATAGAAAAAAAAAAAATTAAATTTAAATAATAATTTGGTAATAAGTATATAATATCCTATATGAAAAAAATAATGTGTTCCTAAGTCAACAATATTATTTTTATTAACAAACAGTTTAGAAATTAATATCTGTTTTATTCAAAACTTATACATAATCATTTATGACTGAGAACTTAATTTTTCAATACATTCAGTAAACAGTCTCTGCAGTAGCAAAAAATTTGGAATTTAAAAATTTTATTTTCATACATTATAAAGATTTATTAATAACCACTATGTCACAGTTTCCACAGTTTACCAGCCTAAACCCAAACTAATTGTGCTTTTCCAAGAAACTCATTAGTTTTGATTTGACTATTTTTTTTTTTTTTAATATTTTGGCTAAATTATCTATCAATAAGATCATTAAATCAATAAGTTTTTTTAAAAAAATACTGGGCTATTGATAATTTAAATTTGTTTGCAAAAATACCTACCAATAAACTAAACTTATAAATATGAGCTAAAAGATCTGGTATAAATGAAGAAATAATTTCTAGAGTTTGCTAGATAATTGATTAATCCTGCTGCAGTCTTGTCTTTTAAATTACTTATTACACTAATCACTTAAATACTAGTAACAAGTTTTAAAAAAAGTCATTAAACAATAATAGTTTATATGGCTAACTATAGTTTTAATACATTCATTAGTTAAATTTTTTAGTTTAAATTTGAAACTATGGTTGTGAACAATTTGGAATATTTTTACTTTATGGATCACCCTTTTTCCTTCATAATATATGTTTTCAGACACTGAATTTGAAAATTTACCAAATGAGGGAAACTTTTTTATTTTATTATTCCAGAAAAACTTCAAAAACCATTTTTTTTCTTCTTTTAAATGCTTGAAGATGATGGTGCACCAGAATTTGTCAGTAATTTATAGAAGTTATGGCAATTTGAAAACAAATTAATAAATGTTAGACCAATATGTATGTAGGTACTCAATGAAATAGCCAATACGAGTTGATCTACTTTTATAATAAATTGCATAATTTGTTGATTATTAATATCTATAATTCTACCTACCAAGTATCTATTAATTGTCTTATTGAAATGTAAGACAATATTATATTTATGATGACATTTTTTATTTTTAAACCCTACCACTTCCATTTTAAAAATAATTATTAGCCTTAATAAATCCATACCCCCACCCTCATTTTACACAATTTTCAAAAATTGTCCATCTCCTCTCAAGACTTGGACAAAAATTATGTCACTGAAGACCATTTTTTGAAATATAAAATACTTAAATTATATAAATTTATTTAGTAATTCAATATTGTTTCAACGCAATTTTTTTTTTAAACGACAACTCCCTGTAAACTTACAAGTTATGAAAAAGTTTAGAATGCCATAAACATAATATATTTTAACCCTAAAAATTGAATAACATAAATAATCTCAAAATCTGAAATACCCAAATATCAATTAAGACAAATTAGAAGAAATGTTAATAGATAACAGAAAAGATTCATATAAATAAGTAATTTATTATTTATAAAATATAATTCTGAATATTAAGTACAAAATGATTTAACCATTTTATTGACTTGCTTGAAAATATTAAAATATTAATAATATTTTACTCTCATAGAAAATATTTTGTTTATAATATATATAATACATGGTATTATATAATTGTGTTAAAAAAAAAAATAATTTTTTAAACAATTTCTAGGTGCTTCCCCAATTAGTTTGGATAATCAAAATTCAACTGTAGTTCTTATAATTCTAAAGTTGTAAGTAATTTTAGTGCTACTTCTATATGTGGTCTACCTCTTACGTTAAATATAAAAATATATAAACTAGTGTATTGAGTTTTAGGTTTATACTTAACTTACTAAAGCTTATCTTGGCTTCAACTACTATAAAAAAAAGCATTGTATCTGTAAGTATGAGTTAGTAGAGCTATAAAGCGGAGACAAGTTGTCATCACACTTGAACTCCTACAATCTTCAAATTGATATTATTTTATAGAAAAAATATGTTGGCATCTAAACATACATATTTTTGAATAATTTTAAGCATGAAATGTCAAAAATATAAACTGAATTGAAAATTCACCTACTGGTAAACCACATGCTAGGTAGATCACATATTAAAGTAACACTGTAATTTGTTCACAATTTCTACAGTAAAATAATACTGTATAGATAAACTCCTAAACAAAATTGCATAGTATTACACAAGAAATTATCAATTGATTATATAAACTAATGAATCCACTAATAATTAAACATTCAGTACCTATCTAGTTACTTGCATATATATCGAAGCACAAATAATATACAAATTAAAAACTAACCAAATAGATAACTAGTACATCTCACAATTAAAATTGCATCCCAGATCCAAATATCGAATATGACGACAAACAGCAGTTGTTCGTTGATGCTAAAATTAAAATGTTCAGAATTAGTTGGTTGAATGTTGATCAGAAGTAAATTAACACTAGCGCATTAAATAAAGATTAAACTTACTCTAAAATGTAATTTTTTTTGAATACTTTTCAAATCTTGGTTTAGAAGACATTGAAAAAACAAACGGCTGGATTTCTTTTCGAGGAGGAACCAAACAAACAAGAACACTCTACGCACACAACAAACATTATTGTAAGCAGTGCCATCAGTGGTCACAGAAAAGAAAAACGATGCTATTGCTTATCACTCAATTCTTTAATAATAAAATATGTGATACTACAAAATTCTCAGATGATGAATGGTCTTATCTTATATATCCGTGAGGCAAACTATAGATAATAAATTGTATAGACAGATAAAAATGTATGACTGGAGCGGGATAGGGATTGGACGATTGAAGTGATACAATTGTGGTAGAACAGTAAAAGGTAAGTTCTAACAGTTCCTAATATTTTGTCTACAACTTTCTGTGAAGTACAAACATTTGTAACGTGAATTAACATAAAATCCAAAATTAAGTTCTCAGGCTAAGAAGTTTGAAATGGATTATTGACATATCAATATTTTTACCTTAACAATAAGATGAAAATATAAATTTTTTAATTTATATTACATAGAAATTGGATGGTGTAGTTTGTAACCTCTTTGACTTCCTCGGCTACCCACTTCCACCATCCCACCGTTCGATATGAAGTTGACGACATTTCCCATGGACGCGGGACGAGCGACCGGTCGGTCGGTTGATGTGGGTTGGGTTGCCCATTTTTAGAGTAAGCGTTAAGTACAATGCGATTTTTCCTCGTCGTTGTCCGTTCGTCCGTCCGTTTGCTTGTGCGCCGCTCTGTCGTTAATGTCCATTGACATTTGACAGTGATCCGTTCGAAATGATACGAAAAATGTGAAGTGCGTGAACCGTTTAATTTTTTTTTTTTTTTAATTATTATTTTCGAGTATTTTTGTTTTGTGCACATTGAATCCAATGGAAATATGTACGCGTAATTGTAGCTGGCACGTAAAAGTACCGTCGGAAGCGGTGTAATATGTATTCGACGAAGCTGACACCGTTATCGCCGACACTGTTATAATAATTTCAACGAGCCCCGCCGAATTACCACCATTTTTTCATTGCTTGCAAAAAATATTTCAATATTTGTTAGGTAAATCGATTTTTTTTTTATATGATACATAATACATAAAACCTCTAGGTATTGTGGTAAAATGGGATTTCTTTATGAGTCATTATAGAGTATATCAGTAATTTTACCCACAAACATATATGGCTGTATAATGCATCGTTTTGCACGTACCAACAATTTGTTGCTGTTTCGCATTTGTATTGTATAGGTATAATATTTACCAATGTAAATGTAAACAAAAGTATTATATTAGGTATTAGATTAGACGAATCTAATAAAATTACTAATACACGTAGTATATACAAATGTTATAAATTACCTAGTTTTTAAATAATAATTATGTACCAACTCACGATACATTTTATTTAAAATTTTTGTTGAAAATAAATTGTTGTTATTTCCTATTGTTTAATGAAATAAATGCACATAACGTATAAATCCCGGAAAGGATAATTCCGGAATCCAAAAATATGAAAATCGTATTTGTTCAGAATGACAATTCCGAAATTCGCCCCCCTAGCCTTATTGTCGACATAGTTAACACCATGATAAATAACACAATTATATTTTATTCAAATTTTTGAGAAATAGGTATTCCTTGTATAGTAGAATCTGAGAATAGATAAATTACATCTTAGTCCGTATTTCACAATAACTATTTATTTGTATTTAATTAGGGTTATTAAATATACTTTGTTTGGGTAGTTCCTACCTATATTATAGATATACCTAGGTTTATATTATTAGTTGATTATTAGATACTTAACAAAAAATTAATATTACTATAGTTACATATTAAAACTTTACTCTGCACGAACTACTCGTGCCTAGGCCCCACTAACCATCACAATTTCTTCAACCGTTTCTTCATTTATTTATGTATCAATAAAAAACTACCTTGGAAGCACCTATTAAATATATTTATATATTAGGTATGTGTATGTAGGTAATTTATATTTATATAATATGGCATTCAGACATTTTGCTCTTCCTTGCCAGACAATGTTATTTCTTCTTATTGAACTGTTTCATTACAATATTTTTTTTTGGCATTAATACAAAATTTATCATCTTTTGGAATTTCTTAAGGATTTAAATGAAAGAATAACTAATAAATATAGCTGTAGCTTCAGTGATTATACCTTTTTACCATAGAACACTAAGTAAACGGAGACCTCCATTATATAATATATTTATATATGAATTATGATTTTAAGAATAAATGTTAAAACATGAGATGTTGATATTTTATAATTTGTCTAATATACTCAGCATAGAAATGTAAACCAATTTTCCTTTAATACATTTTTTATTTTCTATGAAATATTTTATTATTTATTCAATTTTAACCGATATCCATGGAATTTTTTAATAATTTCTTTTTGTAGTATGTTCCTGATGTTGTATCAGTATTTTCAATTCTGTATTAATATTAAAGTGTTTACTGTCTAGTGTTTACAAAGTCTTCTTGAACGAAGTTTAATATTAATGTATGGATGATCAAAATATAAAAGTAAATCTTTCGTTCCTATTGGAAGAAATAGTATTCTGTTGGTCATACAAGAAATCTCTTTGAACGATACAGATTTTCAAGACCCAGTTCTTAAATTTTTCTGTAAATGCTTTGAGTAAGGTGATAAAAACAACTACGGATATTTATATATTCACCTATATTTTTTTGTTTGCAGTTTTGATCACAGGTATTTTAAAATCAATATTTAAAAATGTTAGGTCAGGGTATTAATCTCTATCTTTGCAAATGTTTAGTATTATAAAAAACATACTTTCATAAGATGATTTTGTTTTATTCTGCATTAAAATATATATACTATTGTTATCTATTCATATGATGTACTGCTGTATAAATAGTTTTAGAGCTAGTTTAAAATTGCTATCTAAGAACCAAGTATCCAACAAGTAACCAAGTGTTTACTAGTAATTGTAATTTTTCATCTGAACCAAATACTAAAATTTGTCTTAGCGTAAAATGTATTTATTTCTTACTCTGCTAGTTTTTTTTTTTTTTAATGGCTTAAAACAAGTTTGTGAATGCCTTGTATGATTTTTGTGATTTCATTGGATTGATTAGTATAATAAAGACATAAAATGTCTAAAAATAGATTTAAATTTTAGTTCATTATCAAAAATTTAATTTGAAAAACATATAAAAAAATGTAATTAAGTGGCCTGATTTCACATCTGTTTTCAGATTCTTTTACTTCACTACATCAATCATTGATTGAAGGAAGATTTATCTTAATTGCTATACATCTATGTGTTCAATAAAGAAAGAAAATATCCAATCCCCTAGGCCCTTAGGTATTATATTTTTGTTTTTTATTTCATAAGTAAGTACTGAAGTATTGAGAGAAATACTATAACATTATTTACACAATAAATTGTATAAGGATGGGCTTTAGCTTAATTATAGTTCAGGAACCTTAATATCTATATTCTATCAATTAATATAAGTTGGATTCAATAAAATAAATTAGAGTGCCTGTGTAAATTTCTATTTTAATTAATTATTTTTAAAATAAGACTTATCTATTATTAGGGCTATAGGGTTAATTGAATTAGTCGATTGTTAGATAATTTAATCAATTTTTTTTTAATAATATTTTGAATACATAGAGTTAATAAGTAGTTAAATATTTAATAAAAAATTGAAGCAAGTACTCAGTTACTATGCTATAAAGATTGACATTCTTTATTAGGATCTAAATTCTAAGGATCTGCAGATCAAAAAATTATAATATTGGAAAGTAGTTAGTATTTATTTGTTTGTAATAAAATTTGATGTGTGGAATAGTTATTTTTAAAAAATTTAATTAAGGTTTTTGACATGTGCTCAGTTCTCTTTCAATTGTACCAATTAACAAACAGCAGAATTTTACTTTGTGTATACTATGAATAAATTTTCTCCGGTGGCTTGGGTCCTTCCTCCATTCAAGTTTTTTAAACCACTCATGTCTATAGATATTAATAGCTATTATTTGTATACTTAACGTTGTACAAACATGTTGGTATCAATGTATCATAGTACTGGGAACTATATCGCAGCAAGTGTGAAAGCGCCCATTTAATCCCACGTGTATGGGCTTTTGACTGTACCGCAGAAAGAATATTATCGCGTGTACCGTCCACCAGTCCTGTAATATTGTATCTGTGTGTGTGATGCCATATAAAATCATTAGACCAATTTTATCAGTATCGGTTCGCGTACCGCTGCAGTATGTGGGAACCTTTACGCTAATAGTCATTAGTCATTATAGTTAATAATACTAAATACACTAATATTTGTTGGTAATGAAAATGTTCCGATACTTGTTTGTTTTAAATAAGTAAATAATTAAATTTCGTAGACAAATAAGCAAAAACGTACAGTATGATTACTTTTTTATGTAACAATAAATATGTATGCAAAATGATCTTGGATTTGAATTTTTTTTTTTTTTTCGGAAAGTGATATACATTTTAATGACAAGTTTTTGTTTTTCAACTTTTTCGGTGTTAATAAAAATTACTTTTTTTATCTGTAGCAACATAATTTTGTCACTAGATTCAAATAGTCTTATTCAAGCAAATTTGATCAATACGAATTTTTTTATTTCAAAAATTACAAGAAAACAACTCATTGTATTGGTCAGAGTTATTTGAAAACACAAAGCTATTCGAGTCATGGGTCAATAAAACCTATTCAAAATCATTTGTACCGTGCATGCCTAACGAGACCATAATTTTTTCCCTTAAAGCAGCCCGCTTTTACATTTCAATAAGAAAAGCACTGCAATTATTATTTTTCGCATAGAACAATAAAAATATTGTAAAATACATTAGAACGTCATAAAACCAATTATTCAAAAATGAACTCTAAAAATTGTATGTATATTATCCCGTATTATGTTTATTTATTAATAGAGTTAATTACTTGGGCAGGTGGTTTTCTATATTTGTTAAATGAGTAACGACCCTCTGCGAGTAGGTATTGTATTCAGCTGTCGAATCGAACACTGTAACAAGAATTCTGATCATTTTGTATATTGTATTGGTATACATTTTAATTAAAATTATTAATTAAATTGCGCAGATTTTTGACATTATGTATACATAATTGGTCGAAATATTTGTATAACGTTTGGGATTAATCCTTGAAAATGCAATGACCTTTGAGCGACCCGCGTTTGACAAATTATTAAAATGGCTCTACTGTACAATTTGTAAAATGTTAGCTGTTGTATTTTATGTTTCGACAACCACATTTTTTGTGCTGCGATCAATAATCACGTGCCCTTTTTCGTTAGAATATATATTCAGTCACCTTTTTTCCAAAACTGGACATATTTTGCGTTCCTTGGGGACAGCGGGACTCGTGGATTAAAAGTGGGATTGTTCCGCTGAAAGCGGAGAGTAATGTCACGTTATGCACCGAAAAAGTTAAAATTTGTGTATTTCAGTATCCCCTGGTATTTTCCAAAAACAGCATTCAATTCCAATGTATGACGGCCACCATATTAATTATTGTTAAGCTTCCCATACACTACGATGAAACCCGACGGTTTTTATTTCTCTCGAGTCTTAATTTTAAACGCGACGGATTTACCGTTTGTCGTTTAAAATCGTAATGTGTGGATTTTCCGACAATAACCGACGCGTTTATTAAAATATGTATGCTCATCCATTCTTAAATAATTAAACCAATCTCCAGGATGTAGTTTCAGCTCATTCAATAAATTTATATGAGACATTTTTTTTCTTTTTAACAACCACTCTCTAGTCCATGCCGAGCGTTTTCTAGTCTTTTTCTTTGATCAAACAGAACTTGCCACAGCCACTGCTATCAATTGCGTCGAATTCATGGTATACGTAAAAAAATTTGCTACACCTCAGCTGTTAATAAACTTAATAAATTTAATAAAAACTGAAGCATCACTCGATTTTGCAACACGAAGTGTGTACAACCGACGATGCAGCACGATGAAAACTGACGTGTTTTGTCGTATATAGCGTATGATCAAAATCATTCGGCGATGATAACCGACGTGTTTTTCTGTGACTATGAAAACCGTAGTGTATGGGAAGCTTTACGTCGGATACGTGTATGTATGTACACCATATATTGTTGTTATTATTATTATTATTATTAATAATAATACAATAATAAGAATAAATAGGACGCTCTTCGGCTGGGCGATATTCTGGCGGACTGTCAAAATGTGCGCGGAAATATAACTCCAGGCAACCCATTAGCCTAATTACCCGCGTCGACGGCAATAGCAGCCTCCGTTTTTTACAATGAAAAAAATCGCGTGTGTGCCTAAAATAAAAAAAAACGACCTTCGATCGAAAAGAGGGAAACCAACACGGCCTCCTCACCGTGATATAATAATATTTATGGCCGCCGCGCCGTGCGATGGCGCCACGCTGTTACATACGCGAAATTCGAGTCTATACGGACATTAAGTCGTAAACTTCTCCCCAATTTGTAAACAAGTCACCTTGTGGTGGTTCTTTGGTTTCGAGTGTTTTATACGTCTACTCGTCGTAATAAAAATATAATGCATCGTATAACCGTATACCACACGCACGCACACACGCACGCACGCGCTCACACACACACGCACACACGCCCGGATAACTGTCCGTCAGAGCCTTATAAGGCTATAGTCGTTCAACTGGTATTTTATTTTATTTTTCATCTTATTCTTCACGTCGTCGTCCGTCGTCATTGATGATGACTACGCGACGGGTGGAAGTGGAAAATAGTTTACACCTCGTCGCTGCCGCGACCTTTAAAAGATGAATACTGGGGGAAAAAAAAAAAAAATTTATCTAAAACTACTCTGGCCCCGACTACAAGTATAGGTACTCGCCTTTTTCGTTTTTCACTCTTATTATAACCGTACCGTTGTCGCTACTCACGATACGACGCTCGGTCGTGTGCTAAAATCTTCGGTGGGGACGAACCGTCGCGTATTTTTATCCGATGATTTCATTGATGACGCGCAGCGTGACCGGAAATCGCGCGTATACTACCTATAATGTAGTATTGTCCCACAATATTATGTTCGCGCAATTATTATTATGGCTACATAAAATATGACACAAAATCGTCGACGTGGCCCGATTTTTGCTTACAATACGCGATGGTATTTCCCCCCCTCCCCCGGTCAAATAACCGTGTCGTCTTTTCGGCTGCGAACGATCGTAGGCAAAAGTTGAAACTTGCCGGGCCGACCGACCATAAAAAAACCTGCGGCACGCAATCGTGTGGGAATATGACTGGTTTCCAGCGTTTCCACCGGGCACCCACGTGCGGTTTTGTAACACGCTATAAACAACGTTAAAAAAAAATCCGTTGTACACCCACCGTCGTCCCGTTGCCCCGGCCGCCGTCGTACTCGCGCCGCGCGCACCTTTTACACAGCTGCTGCCGCGGCCGCCGCCCCGCGATTGTTATTATTAACGACACATGTTTACATTTTTTGACCGTTGGGCGCCGTAGACGGGACGCCAAAGACCCGTGAACGGCTTGGACGCGACCCGCCGCATGACGACGGCCTTTGCCGACACGAACGCCGCGCACGTCGTCCAGACGGACCGTGTTTACAACGCCGGACGCGACATATGGCCGTAAACGGCGTTCGCGGACGGGGAGGGGGCGAACCTTGACTGTCGCGGCAGACGTGCGTGCATTCGATTTTGTCGAGAAGTTACTCGGGTACCACCAGTGCACTGTCGTTAATGAGCCATGTAGGCCAAAAGACGAGTTATTACTAATAATCGTCACGAGCATACCATTATCGTATTACTGCGGTGACCAAAACACTCATTACGCCGCGCGCGCGGGAAACATCAAAACGATTTTATTGCGTAATACGAAAACGTTTGCCATGACAAAACACAGCGAATTTACAAACACTGCATACGCGTTATTTTGGTACGATGACGCAGTACGGCCGTCCGGATTAACCTAATCAAACGAGCATTTGAGTGGCTCTACGGGCGGCGGTTTTCGATGAATAAAAGTGATGAAAAGAGATGGGTTGAAACCAATAATCGTGTCTTTTAGTTATGTTCTAGATAAGTAATTTCAATGAGTGAAATGAGGTTAAGAACGTGGTATAAAATGATTGATTAGTGTGGGTAAAACTACCGTCAATGGTGAAATATGTCAGAATAATCCACGAGTACCACTTATTAAAAGTCCCCCACCCCCCGTGGTTTGAACATTTCGATGTTATAGTACCCAATAAATAATATTATCATCGTGACGTTTACATAATTCGTTTAATAAACGTTTTCAAAAATTATTTGTTTACTATCGTAAAAATAAATAGAGTGGAAATTATTATGATCGGATTGCCCTTGAACGATCGGAAACGACGTGTGACGCATTGAATAAATATTGAAATTTCTGCGTTTTTAGAACGGTCCGCGTGCATACGTGTGACGTTTCCATATTTGGCTATCGTCCGTTGTTGCTGCATAGGCATTTGTACCTAAAATAATCACATTATCGTATTATATTACGTTTCAACACGTTGTTGACTTGCATGGTTTTGTTTCGTTTTCTATAAAAAATTATCTCGGAAATATTTATATGGAAAATTGTAACAAATCGGCATTTTCCGTAAATATTTACCGAAACCCTTCCGCTCGTACGATGCGATAGAAGTATTTGATTAAGTAATCGTTTAAATAATTTTAATCGATTATGTATTGCATATATACGACACCGAAACAACGATTTTATACTTTGGTCTGTACGATTACAACTTTTTTTTTCTTTTATGTATATGTATATATTGTATCATATTCGACTACCAATCCTATTAGATTTAGAACTTTATTTACTGTAGGCGTAGGCAAACACCTCCGATAGAGGTGGGAGCGCCGTAATTGACCGGAAAATGAAACGCCGGAACGTAGCAATCTCAAACCGTAATACCACCGAAATAAAATCGAATGAAATTAAATAACACGGACCTTAATTTGAACGGGACGTAAAACACACTGAATACAAAATAATACGGACAATTATAATCACGAACGTCAAAAACTCTGAAACGTAAAATACCGAATACAAAAGTGGTCAAAATTTAAAAACGAAGACTGTAAATTAACAAGAAATAAATATCATGAAGCGTGTAAAAGTCTCTGATCATAATGTCCTGGAATATGTAGAATTTAATATTTGTGTATACTACTACTAGATAGCGGTACAGTGTATTAATGAAAACCACGGACTAAGATATATCTTAGTCCTTGGCGGAAACACTTGAGAACTGTGAATCCACTCCCCCCGCTATACTATACGTGTATATAGAGGCCCGTACTAGCTCCTTAAATGGAGGTGGTAGTTGTATTAAAATATAATATTTAAAAAACCGACTTATAGTATTTAATTTTTTTAGTAAGAGATCAAATCTAGTTAGTACTTTAGGGGATCAAAAATAAGAAATTCTCAGTAGTAAAAGCACCGGAAAAAACAAATTAAGGAAAAATAGTAGTTTTTACAAAATTTGGTAAAACTCAATAGCTAATAACCATAGATATTTGCATTTTAAAAATATTTTGACTATTGAGCTATTTATGGGCATAAGAAGTTATTACTCATTTTTCTTCAACATTTGTTATGATTATTAAAATTCATCTTTAAGACCTTTTTATAATATTAAAAATAAAATAAAGAATTGATACTGGAGAAGGGTGTGCCATTATTGTAGGTGGGAAGTTGGGAAGGTAGGATACATAAAATCATTCAATTTATATCTGTAAGCAATCCATAAACTATTGTTAACAAAAAAAGATTTGAAGCGAAGTTTGGGCATATATGTTTGAACAAACGCAATATGATTTTCGTCAAAATTCCATATTAAAACTTATGACAGAAATATTTTGTTGAACTAAATTTGTTGTTTTAAGGTCTAAACTATATTAATTTGAAATATTTGCAAAATTAAAAAGCTGTACTAGGATAATGGGAACTGGTGTATCCACTGTTGTTGGTGAGAAGTTGGAAAGGTAGGATATTAAAGGGGAAATTAATTTGTATCTGTAAGCAATGATAAACCTTTGCTTACTAAAAACCATTCTGAGCGGAGTTCAGTCGTAGTGATGCTTTGTCAAAAATATATATGTCATATTTTAGTAAAATAATTACGTAGGCATTATTAATTGTACTGATTTTCCCATTTTTCCTGAGAATATCAAAAAATTATCTTCTTAAAGTACCACTCCAATCAGATTTTCTTTCAGAAAAAGATCTATTTTTGTAAATCTGAGTAAAATTGCTAGTAGAAAAATTGTCCACAGAAAAAAAAATAAACATTGTAAAACCAATACATTCCTCGCTCCACTCAGAATCTAAAAATGTCACTGTAACGCATGTATTCAATAAATGGGTGCGATAAACGTGTAGGTACTTTTATTTAAGTTTATTAGTTGGTAACAGCTGTTGTGAGTCAAACTTAACAATAATATACAAATTACAAGGTAAATACTAGTGATGATAGTCGATAACGTCGCCGGGCGACGCTACTTGAGAATAAGGTGAACTGGAAATAGTATAATAATTTATTAAATTTAAATTAGATTGAACTATAAAATACAGTATTATATTTTTATATTAACTTTGAATATTCGTTTTTATACGCATTATACAATAGCAGTATTTGTTAATGGCTCATATTTGTCTATATAGTAATCGGCCCACCCGTCCGCCCTGTCTATAATTACTGTACTAAACTTCAAACTATCGAAGGTAATATAACAACTGATAATACTGAATGTATTGTTGTCATGTAATTTTATCGTTAGTGTACTCGTTTGTAATCGCCATAGATTAATTTTCTTTTGTGTATAATTGATGTGTTTAATCAATAACTATAGCAAAATGAGCTAACAAAAGCAATTCTCAGTTAAAGAAAAAGCAAAAGTTATTTTTCGTTTAAAAAAAACTTGAAAAAAGACGCTCTAGTATAATGAGGACTGTGCAACTATTTTTATAGATGATTTAATGTATACCTGTAAGCAACAATAAACCATCGATTACGAAAAAACGATTCTGAGCTGAGTTCAGTTAATAGTGATGCTTTGTTAACAATATATATGTCATTTTATAGTAAAATAATGAAATAAACTTTATATATTTTCTTTAATAATATTTGTTTAATGTTAAACCGATTTTACCTGTTTTCCTACGTTTTTTCCGGTTTTTCACATTTGCTGGGAAAATTCTTGAGAAAATCGAAAAATTAGCTCTCTAAAATACCTTGTTAGTGAAATTTACTTTTAGAAACATTGCTATCGTTAAAAGTTGTGCACAAGAATAAAAAAAATTGTAATATTTTAGTAATATATTTCGTTATTTCGTATTTTTTTTTTTTTGAGGTTTTTCAAATTTGATGAAAAAATTACTGAGAAAATCGAAAAATGTAAAAAAAAATCCTTTCAGAAAAGGTGCTACACGTAGAAATCCGAGCATGTATTCTGGTAGAAAAGTTGATCATACATAAAAAAAAAAAAAATATGATAATAATAATATAATCATCTTCTACTATAAACTTCTTCGCTCCATTTAATATCTAAAATTATGAATAATTTTTATATAAACAAAGTATAAACTAAAATTAAATATTTTTTGAATACAATGTAAATTTAATTTCAATTTTATAATATAGCTTTGTTTTATTTTATTATTTTTTGTATGTATTGAAGTAATGATTAAGTAATACAATATCATCTTCATATAAATATATATATGCATACATAATGAAGTTTTTAAATTTTATTTTAACTGATCCCTTGAATACAATGTTATTCAATGAGAAAAGGCTTTTTATAAACTGTTTCTACTATATTTACTATGCACACCTTTAAAAAACACGGTGTATCACAATCAAAGATGTATTTGGTAAAATTTGAATTATTATTAAAATAGAACTCAATAATTCTCAAAAATAAAATCAATGCACCAATATTTGTTGTCGAAGGTATTTTTAATTTTAAAAGAAAATAAAAACAAAGTATTATCTGACAATATTTTAAGTTATATTGTATTATAAAATCACATAATTTTCGTTACCCAAAAAGTTTTTCCTGAAAAAATATACATTCTTAATTTATATCAGTATGTTATGCAATGATAAACCATTGATAACGAAATACGAATCTGACCAAAGTTATGTTACACATATTTTGAAATGCCGTTGTTTAAATGATATTCGTTAAAATTTTACCTTAAAGCGCTTATAAATCTCGTCTTATTTAAAAACTTCACTAATTAATATTATTTAAATATGCAATATGCAATACGCAAACGATAAATCTATTTTTAAAGTCTCATTAAAATATAATATTTAGAACTATTCTAATGATGCGTGTAATTTATGATCTGATCAATGTTTAATGTGTAAATATCACCCTAGTCAAATTTTGATAGTAAAATAGGTATTCAAAAATGTATGATTTTGTTTGAGTAATTATAAATTATTTTACAGGGAATTGGGTCAAAATGAATGAACGATTAAAAATGATGTTGCTGACAATAGTCTTGTTGACACTTGACTTTTGTTATGCAGAAGAACAACATTCAATCAGACAAAATCCCTGTATTCTTAAACAGACTTGTCATGATTGTATACAAACTCCAACATGCGCTTGGTGTGGGCAACTGGTACAGTAAAAATATAAAACCATTAATCATTTTTTTTTTTTTTATACTCTAACAATTTAATTAATGAATGTATTCATTGACTCATGTTATAAATACAAATGTTTGAAATCTTTCATTTAATTTCATTGCTCAATAGAATATTGTAATTTGTCTTTTATTTTTTAGGAATTTGATGGAAACCGATGTTTTCAACCCAACATTAACACTAACATTTTATCAAAATGTGATAGTGTTACTAATCCTAATACTGCATATAGCATTTTAGAAGCAAAAAATCTTCAAAAAGCCTCTAGAAAAGTCATTTCAAAAAGTTCGAGTAGTAGCTCGTCAAGTAGTAGTTCTTCTTCTTCTTCTTCTTCTTCTTCTTCTTCTTCTAGTTGGTCTACTGGTGGTTCAGGAGGAGCAGCAAATGATGCTGTTCAAATCTATCCACAAAAAGTAGCTCTTAATCTTCGAATAAGTTAGTTATTTACCATTAATTGTAATTCTTGTGTATAATTTATATTTATGTTTAACTAAATTGTTTTAATTTAATTTTAAGATGAAGCCTATAGAATAGCTGTAAATTATGCACAAGCAGAAGATTACCCAGTTGATTTATATTATTTAATGGACTTGTCTAATTCGATGGAGGATGACAAACAGAAATTGTCTGCTCTTGGAAATTTACTAGCTGAAAGTATGCAGAATATTACTTCAAATTTCCGTCTTGGATTTGGAAGTTTTGTTGACAAAGTTGTTATGCCATATGTAAATACAATGCCAAAAAAGTAAGTTTAAAGTCAAACGATAATGATTTGTTTCTAATATTGAACTAGTATTTATGTATGGTTTGGATTATAATTTATTTTCGCATGATTTTCTTGGATTAGTGTAAACTCTCCATGTGAAAACTGTTGTAAACCATATGGTTTTTATAATAAGATGCCATTGAACTCAGATACTGATTCCTTCTCTGTAAGTTAATAATGCAATATAAATACAGGGAAAACATGTTTTATCTATTAATAGTTGGATATTGCATAAATAAATTTGAATGTTTTAGGTGTATTGTGTATATATTACTAATTATAGCTTACAAACATGTGTAAAAAAAGAATATTTTTCAAATGTTATCAATTGGTAAGGGGAATAGTGAAAACAGCAAAAATAAATTTGGCCCTTCTTCTCTACATTAATATAATGTATGATAAAAATGTAGTTATAGTGTTCATAAGATAAAAGTTTTGACTGTTAATAAGTTTTCTATGATCTTGATACAGAACCATATTTAGAGAAGTACTCTATCTGGAAATTTTCTAAAACTACAACAAAAATAATAGCATACTTACTTTTAATATTTCTAATAAATTATTAAAAAGTTGTAATATTCAAATTTGTTTTTTTAAACATACAGTTGTAATTTATATGCTATTGTCTTTTACATTCAGAAGTATATAATCACAAAGTACATAGGAATATAATAATAGGTTTATGATATTATCAACGCTTCAATGCGCATTGACGTTTGATAGGTTTAGATAAATATATCATGTCTCGAGTATCTACTGAAGATTTACACACTTACATACGTATATGTATGATTTTTATGTATATAAGTATGTACTAATAATAAATTTTGACAATTGTAAAATCTGTGGCCGACAGCGAGTGTATGAGTGCTTCAACAAGTTTCAACACTCGGATATGCTAATTGTAGTTTGGTTAATCGAGGTTCTTCTGTACCAACATATGTATATATATACAGTGGAACCTCGATAGCTCGAATCGGTTAGGGGCGAAAAAAAAATTTGAGTTATCGAAAATTCGACTTATAGAGGTTCGAGTTATCGAGGTTCCACTGTATTTGTATTTGTAAGTCAAACACAAAAAACGTGTGTGACTTAATGATTACTATTAAACTCCTATATTCAATTTATTTATTTTTTTAGTTTTAATATTAATTATGTAATAGTGGTTTGAATAAAGGTTTAAACTGTGTTTAAAGTATAAATACAATGTAATTGTACATAAATTACATGGTGTATTTTATTATAATATTAATATAAATTACCATAATAATTATATCATGGACTTTCTCTAGGATTGGGAAAATTGGTTCCCCCCTCCCATTAGTTTATTCTGAATCTATGTTTCAATTATGTATTTTGGGTTGACATCATCACACACAAAATATTATATACAACATTACCTTTATAAAATGTATAAATGTAAATAAAAATATATAGCTATCTTTTCAATATTAAATAAACAGATACATAATAATTAATATTATCAATTGCAGTATTCAATATTATACACCCCATGTGTTCAATTTAGTGATTACCAATAGTCTATAATATTTATGTCACATTATTTAATGCATGTTACAATACATTTTATTTCTTTCATTGTTGTATTTGTAAATATTACAAAACTTATTTTGTAATAATTTTTGTGTGCTTGTATAATATCCAGCTTGCTGAAGCCATGTCCTAATTGTTCAGCGCCATATGGATTTCAAAACGTCATGTCTCTCAGTACTGACACTCATAAATTTGCCGTAAGTCCGATGTAAACAATTCAACATCCTAAAGAATCAGTCTGCACTACATTGTTATTAACAATTAATTAATTGAATAATTAATATTTATTTTAATTACTAATTTTTAATAATGGTGGATTTTCTTTTAAATTTGATTTTATATTTCCTTTAAATATTTTTACTGTTATAAGTTTAACATTTTATTTAATCACATCTAACAAACAAAATTTCTTAAAATATTTTACTTTAGAGTTTGACTGACTTACAGCTTATTTATTTGTTTCTGTTGCATGATTAACTTGATATATTTGTGTGTTAATATACTAATCTTGTAAATAATTGCATGTTTTAATTTTTTATGATAATTGTATTAGTTAAAAATATACAATTATATTTAGGGTGAAGTCGAAAGAGCAAAAGTTTCAGGTAACTTAGACGCACCAGAAGGTGGTTTTGATGCTATTATGCAAGCTATTGTTTGTAATAATATTGGTTGGAGGGAACGTGCCCGACGATTGTTAGTTTTTTCAACAGATGCTGGATTCCATTATGCTGGTGATGGAAAAGTATGCTGATTTGATTATTATTACTAAATCAAGTTATCATTATAAATAACATTTATATACACATTTATTATTTATATATTAATATTTTATTTTTAGCTTGGTGGTATTGTAAAACCTAATGATGGTCAATGTCATCTTGATGACAAAGGTATGTATACATATTCAACTGTTCAAGATTATCCATCAATATCTCAGGTAAATGTCCATTTTCATTAAACTAAAACTATTTTTAATAATATGTACAATGTACACTCAATTTTTTTTTTTTTTTTAGATCAATTTAAAAGTAAGACAGAATTCAATCAATATGATCTTTGCTGTAACAGCTGAACAAATTAGAGTTTATGAACGGTTAGGACAACATATTGAAGGAGCATCAGCTGGTACTCTATCTGAAAGTTCTGCAAATGTAGTTGACTTAGTGAAAGATCAATATAGTGTAAGGAAATTTGCATACTTATCTTATTTATTTTAAATTCTGAGTGTAGCAAAGAAAGTATTGGTTTTACTAAGATGTTTATATTTTTTTATATATATTGTGTACACAAATTCCAACATAAATCTTGCTCAGATATATATGCATGACACCATTTCTAAAAGGGAATTTTGTCCAGATGGTACTCTTGGGAGGTAATTTTTTTGATTTTCCATGCAGTTTTCATATCTGGGAAAACTAGGATAAAACTTAAGAAAAATGGAAAATTTTCGAAAATAATGATTTTGTTATTTAATGTAATTTAGTTAAAAATATTTTCACAGACTTGAAATTTAGATAGAAAACTTACATTTACTTTTTCTAGATATGGTAAAATTTTTAAATCATTTAAGCCAATTTTAGGCTATTTATAAATATTTTAATTTTATGAGTTTTGTGCGTCATTTTTATTCGATAGATACTATATGGTAAAATGTTTAAACTTAATAGAAATGCTTGAAAATTTAACAGGAGGTTCATTAAAAGTTGTACTTTGTGGTCAAAAAAAAAATTGTGTTTGATGTAGTATTTTTTTTTATAAAGGCATTTTAATATCAAATTTTGATGAAAATCGTTTGAGTTAAAAATAATGTGAAACAAATCAAATTTTTCATTTTTTTTCTAACTTATTTATATTGTCGATTTAAGAACAGTGGTGAAATTAGAATTGAGTGAACTGATTTAGTTTCGAAATTATAACTTTTTGAAGTTTGATATGCAAATATTATATGTTATGTTAAATAACTATTGTCAATACTATAGTATGTTTGTCTTAGCCAAATGGTTTTACATACCTAGTTTCATTCTGGGATTCACGAGTTCAAACCCTATGTATTTTTTAAAAAAATGTTTGCCCTTAATTTTTCTCATTTACCTAAACAAGAAAAAAAGATGCATTTTAGGTGTACCTAAAGACCCAGCTATTTCTCGCTCGGATTATTTTAGTCTACAAATACTACTCAATTTGTTGTGCAAACTATTCTACCAGATTTACAATAATATCCCTTTTTCTGAAAGGAAATCTGACTAGGAAGGTACTTTAGGGAAGTCATGTTTCGAGTTTCCCAAGAGTTTTCCCAGCAAATGTGGAAACAACAGAAAAATCGGTACAATATTAATCAAATATTAAAGAAAATATTTAATACCTATTTAATTATTTTACTACAATATGACATATATATTGTTGACAAGGCATCACTACCAGTTGAACTGTACTCAGAATCGTTTTTTTTGTAAGCAATAGTTTATTGTTGCTTACAGGTGTACATTAAATTATCTATAATAGTGGCTGCACCCATCCCCAATATCTTATACTTTATTTCAAATAAGTCTGGCAAAATGTACGAAAAAACTACATCCCATTTCACGCAAGTATGTCACGTGATCTGCCAGCAGAGAGCACTGTGACGATCCAGGTGTATACAACTTGATCAAATTTTCACAACATGCCACTTACATACAAGCTGTGTATAACGTTCTACTCCCAAATATATTATATACATTATGCTCAAACCATTTTTATTATAAACGGCGGTGAGCTCTATCCACTGATCAATCACAACGAATAACGACAAGTGCCGATAATTGTAGCCAATGACAGTGCTACTTCCTGCGCAATTTTTTTTAGACTTATTTGAAATAGAGTATAGAACGTCTTTTTATTCATGTACTTATACTCTTTAAATAACTTCTATGTAATTATATTACAGAAAATATCATCTTCTGTTGAAATGAGAGATACAGCTTCTAGTGCTATAAAAGTCACTTATTATTCTAGCTGTCTCAGTAAAAATGACGTTTTAATCAAAACTAATAAATGTGATGGACTAAAAGTTGGTACAGTAGTGAGTTTCCAAGCTGAAATTGAAGTAACATCATGTCCACCAAATAAAAAAGATTGGAATCAAACGTTTCAAATATACCCTGTTGGTATTAATGAATCATTAACTGTAACTGTCCAAATGCAGTGTGATTGCCCGTGTGAGAATGTTGGATCTTCTGTTAGTAAAATATTAAATAAATCTTAATATTATCTATTATAGATTAATTGTTTTATTTAATATTATAATTCAGGGTTATCTAAAAGGACCAAAATTTTGTCACGGTGCTGGTATAATGAAATGTGGTGTTTGTGAATGTGACTCCATGCATTTTGGCCGTACATGTGAATGTGATGCTAATAATAATCGCCATGGTAATGATTCAGATATAGTGTCTGGATGTCGTAAGAACATTGACTCGGAAATAAATTGTTCGGGTCGTGGAGATTGTAACTGTGGTGAATGTGACTGTCAAACTAGATCAAATCCAGAAGAAGTAAAATTGTTTTCCATTTTTTTTTTTTATTAAATTAATTTTATTGCTAAAATTATTGACAATACATAATATATTTTCAGAAAGTTTATGGTACTTACTGTGAATGTGATAATTTTTCCTGTGACCGATCTGGTGGTGCTTTATGTGGTGGCCATGGTATTTGTGATTGTGGTAATTGCAAATGTAACCCTGGATGGGAAGGTGATTCATGTGATTGTCATGCTACAAATGAAACATGTATAATGGATGGTAGTAAAGAGATTTGTTCGGGTCGTGGTACTTGTGAATGCGGTCAATGTAAATGTCATGAAGAAGTAGGCATCAGATATTCTGGAAAATATTGTCAAAAATGTCCAGTAAGTAAAAATTATGAACTACAATACAACTATCAAATAATAATTCTTGTGAATTATTAAATTTTAAATTAGAAGAATTTTACTTATTAATTATTATATTGATATATTTTAGACTTGTCCAGGAAGATGTCAAGATTTTAAAAATTGTGTTCAATGTCTTGTATACAAAACTGGTCCTTATTCCCCAGAAGAATGCGAAAAAAATTGTACAATCAAACCTATCATTGTAAAAGTAGCTGAAGGTATTCTATCAAATATATATGTTCCCTTATTTATTGTCAAATTTATTTTAATTGTATTTTTTTTTTTTCTAGCTAATGAAGATAAAGATGAAAATTTGTGTTCAGACTATGATTCAGATGATTGTCGTTTTGCATATGTTTACACTTATGACCAAAGTGGAAAAATAATAATTCGAGCACAAGAAGAACGTGAATGCCCTCCTCAAGTCCACTTTATGGGTGCATATTACATTTTAAATTATAGCTAATTGATTTTTAAATTATATTATATATAAATAGTAAGTAATGTATCCTCTTTATATTTAAGGTATTATATTGGGTGTTATCGGTGCTATAGTATTAATTGGAATGGCCCTTTTGTTATTATGGAAACTTCTAACAACAATTAATGATAGACGAGAGTTTGCGAAATTTGAAAAGGAACGTATGATCGCTAAATGGGATACAGTAAGTCTTGTTCAATCATTTTCTCATAGTAAATAACACTGAATACATTTATTTTATTTTCTCTTACATTAAAATTATCTTATTTAAGATTTTTAGGAATATTCAAAATTTACTAATTTTTAAACAATTTTTTATTTAAATTTAATAAATATTTGTTACATAATATAAGTCAATATTTTCTTGCTATTTTACAAAGAAAAAATGAAAAAAACTTATCTATGGTTTATTATTAATTTTTATATTTTTGGGTTTCTTTTTTTTCAATATAAAGTTCTTATTCAAAATTTTAATTAATAAGAATTATCAAATATATTTATTTGTCTCTTATTCAGGCAGAAAATCCAATCTACAGACAAGCTACGTCAACATTCAAAAATCCTATGTATATGGGCAGATCTTAATCTCCAGAAGTGTTCAAAACCAAAAGTTTTCACTAACAAAATCTTAAACACAAAAAGAGTTACTCTCAATATTAGAGCTTTTGTTAGAGATTAGAACACGTGCCATAGATGTGTATATTTTGATAGTACATTAACACTTTTTTTTCGTGTTTTTGGAACGAACAATTATTAACAAAATTACAGTAGAACTTTGTATTTTGTATCCAAATATTCATTATCAATGTTCAGTTTCCAGTAACATATAATTTGTAAGCAAAATACAATTATAACTTAAATATGTTACTTAGAAACATCCTAATATTAATTTTTGTTAAATATATGTTAATTCCTTTGTCTGTATAGGTTTTTCTATTTTGTTAATATTTTATTTTAATATATTTTCTGTAAACATTATTTATTTTCTATTCTATTTATAAATTAATCAACAGATCTCTAAATTTGAAAATGAAAATCGAGCTTAATAGTAAAAAATATGTACTTATATGATAATTAATTTTGTCTAGTCTTCCATTACTAATAATACCGATCAATTTGAATTGAAAAATCTTAATTATTTTACAATAAACACAACATCGAATTTGTGCCTTTGATAAATTAGTACTTACATTTAAACAAACATATATATATATATATATAAATTTTATATAAAGTGCCTTAAAAATTATTGTTTGCGTGCTTATTTTTTTGCCTCTAATTGTATTATATTATTAACGACTGACTTTTGATTATTATAAATAAAACAAATTGTGTATAATAAATTTAACTTTTGTATCTTTATTTTACTGAATATTATGGATATTGTATGTTGTATGAAAATAATTAATTGTATTTGTGTATCAATTGTACGTTTATCAATAATATACTTAAGTCCATAGTAACTGAGTAAATCAATTTTGTTACTTTTGTGTTACTTAATAAAAAGTGTATTTAAGATAATACCAGATCAAGAGGTTATTATAATATTTAAATACACATTCTTTTTTTCAAAAATTTAAAATATTTATTGAAATTTCAACTATTATGTAATATAATATTGTAATAACTCAAGTGCCTAATTAATTTTTAATAAAAATTCATTCGGATTTAATTGGATTTTCTCTTCTTCAGTCAACTTTATATTGCGTATTACCATTCAGATTTTATCTAAATTTATTCCTATTTATTTTTAATCATTGTGAAATCATGTTTGAGCTTTATTATAAAATCGTTTTTAATTTTTACCCTTACTTCATATATCTTAAATAGTTATACAAGACGTTTAACATTTATTTTATACATCCATTTTATCATGAAAATATTCAATATAAAGAAAAATGTATAATACAACTTAACATTTTAATTTATAAACATTTAAAATGATTCTTACAATTTTGTTTTTTTACCAATTTTTAGTGGTGGGAGCAAGGTAAACTATAGAGTTGAAAATAAATAAACTATCTTATTCAAGTAATGGAAAAAAATCAATTCATTAAAGATTGTAACAGAAATCAAGAAATACAAATAACAGGTTACCGAAAAAATTTGCATATACTTTTAAACAAGTTTCAACAATAAAATGTATAAACAAGAAATTATAAACGAAATAAAAACTTGATCCGAAAATATAACATTAAATAATAAATTCAAATAGCAGTAAACAATTCAACCTAAACTCAAACATAACACTCAACGAAATAGAAAATACATTTAAAAAAAGATGTCCTAAGATAATGGGGACTGGTGCAGACACTGAATTTTAGATAATTTAATGTATACCTTTAAACAACGATAAACCATTTCTAACGAAAAATACGATTCAGAACGGAGTTCAATTGATAGTGATGCTTTGTTAACAGGCTTTGTATATATTTTCTTTAATAATATATGTTGTACCGATTTTCACGGTTTTCTCCGGTTTCTCACATTTTCTAGAAAAACTCCTGTTTATTAATAATATATATATATATATATATATATATATAATAATATTTAATATATGGCACACAAAAGTCAATCCTAAAAAATTAAAAAAGGGGAGAATAATTCCCGTTTCTAAACCCGAGAAAGGTATACATTCCAATGAAGGATACAGACCTAACACATTTCTAAATACAATGGCAAATTCTACGTTTTTGCCCTTATGGCAGGAGGATTAGTGATCGGTGTTACCTTCACCTAGGACGGCTGCCTGCCAAGGCTGAGAGCCCGTCCTACCCTTAGAACTTCTTCGTCTGTCATCAGTCCTTCAACCTGTCAACATGGGTGGCCCTGCTGGTAGTAGACTACCATTGGCATAGCTATCCGGACTGTGGAGGAACGCAAGTCCTCTCACCACAAGGTGAGTTCCACAAGGGGAACCTAACCTAACCTAACCTATTATTGGTCTAATAACTAAAAATTAGTATACGATATAGACCCTTTTCTAAAATAAAATTTTCCTGGGATGATACTTTAAGATGATTATTTTTCGATTTTTCCAGGAGTTTTCTCATCGAATGTAAAAAACCGAAAAAAACTTAAGAAAAAATGGAAAAATGTAAGAAATATATTAGTAAAATATTGCGAGACAACTTTTCTACCAGTGATTTTGCTCCGATTTACAATTATAGCACTTTTTCTAAAAATAAATCTTACTAGGAAGGTACATTAGAAAGGTCATTTTTTGATTTTTCCTAGAGTTTTCCTAGCAAATGTAATTAATGTAAGAAAAATAATGAAATAACATTGGAAAACGTAGGAAAAACAGTAATATTTGTAACAAATATTATTAAAGAATATATATGATTATTTAATTATTTACTATAATATGACATATATATATTGTTGACAAAGCATCACTATCAATTGAACTCTGCTCGGAAACGTTTTTAGTAAGCATAGGTTTATCGTTGTTTACAGATACAAATTCATTTCTCTTTTATATCTTACCTTCCCAACTTCTCACCAACAACAGTGCAAGCTGCACCCGTTTAGATTATCCTAGAACAGCTTTTTTGTTCTATTTGTAATTGTCATGGCAACGTTTGTATGAAATAAGATTTTTTAAATGTCCACGGAATAAGTCGAAAAACTGCAAGAAAATGTAATAATATCTGAGATTTAAACTTGATACCAATGCACTGACATTATAAACGATGTCTTTATATATTCTATGGACAGATGTATTCTTTATTTACTCTATTGTAGTCTTTACATACAATGTGCTATATTGACATTTTAAAATAGAAGCCCTTTTTTGTATGTACGCGCATATCTTAAAAAATACTGAACGGATTTTAGTACGGTTTTCACTGATGGATTGGTCGATTCAAGTGGAAGGTTTATAGCTTTTAATAGTTTTTTGGTATTATTATTATTTATTTATTTGGATTACCTTAGTAACATAGATGGAATGAAAAAAAAATTAAGAGGTTGGTCAAAACGTATCTATGGTATTTATGTAATTAATATTAAAAAAAATAATTATAAAGATGTATGTACTATATTAGACAATAAACCGAAAAACTGTCTTTAAAATATTTTTTTTATTCATGCCTAAATAAAGATCTTTTATGTAAGATGCAACACGGCAAGTGCTACAAAAGTACGCTTTATACGTGAAACTTCTGCTGATCGAGACTATATAGACTTTATGTTTACCCAGAAGTATCTAACATTTCTACTAAGACCTTGGGTTGGTTTCAGGAAAGAGCAATATTGTCATCAAGTAACGAGGAAGTCAATAAAATAAATTGCATGGTCCTGTTAAGATTTAATGCAACGACAAATTATGACTATTCAGTAAACAGTGTTATTGATAGAGAGGACGCGGTACATTATCCAACTAAATTTTTAAATTCTTTAACTCCTCTGGGGACTCCGCTGCATAAATTCTAAAGGTAGATTCTTATATAATATTAATCCGGATCTTATATCCATCAAAATTATGCAACGACACAAGATTGCAATTAAAATCATTAAAAAACTGTCTGCTTCAGTGTATGATTCTTACTGGCTGTGGAGCTGGAGAAACAGTCTTGGTTCCTAGAATACCAACAATATCAACCATTTTACCATTCCAGTTTAAATGGCTCCAATTTCCCATGAAATTATGTTTTTCAATGGCTATCAATAAGGCACAAAATCAAACATTATTAACAATTTTGCCGGTTTAGACCTACCTATCCAATGTTTTTCCCAATTGTGAAACGTCAATTGTACGTGGCTCTGTCCACGTGTCACATACAAAAATAATATATTCATGCTGGCCCCAGAAGATGAGACACTTAACGTGGTGTATCGAGAAATATTTAATGTTTAAGACAAATATATACGTAATATTACGTTATTTTTAATAAAAACAAATTATTATTAAATTATTATTTAGTGCTTATCCAGGTGATCGCTCCCCCCCCCCCCCCATTCAGGGACACGTCTGGCGTTTACCTAGTTTTTTTTTACGACTACACCACTGATGATAGGTATTGAAAAAAACCAATAATAGTAGGTCTAGCACACATTATGTTCATAGTTCATTTTCTTGTAAAATAATATGTGTAAACAAATTTTAATTGCAACATTTTTTTTATAAATAAAATATTTATAAAAAAAGTTCTTTACACTTTTATTCTAAGTAGGATATATCTTGAGATAAATAAAAAACGAAAAAACTACGTCAAAGTTCAAATATTTTTTGGGGCACGTGTTAGATAAACCAATCGTAACAAAATTTTACACGCCTTATTTGTATATGTATTAGAACAAATTTTAGGAGTTCGAGCATCAAATGTTAAAACTTAAAAAATAAGGACCACCCTACTATACAGCTATAATAACTATTTATTACTATTTAATATTCGAGAGATATTGAGTTTTATAAGAATTTTTAAAGGCTAAAAATAAATTCAAATTTTCAATTTTTTCGTGTTATCATGGTTCGAGTAATTTTGAGTTGTAACTCGGCTGTACTTCATTAATATTATAAGTTAAACTATTTTAACATAGATATAGTTGGTAATTTCATAAATAAATAGTGTATCAGTTAATTTCTGATACATTTTTGGGATGTATAGACTTTTCCGCTTTGCTTCTAAGTACTTAGGTACCCAAGGATGTTGAAAGAAATACGGGCTCCAGGGTCAAATTAATCCCTCCCAATATCAAATATTAAACTTATCACCAACAGCGTCGTCCTTTAAAATGTGGATAGTAAAAAGTTGGTTTAGCGTGGAGGTATAAACTATTTAGAACCAAAAATAATATTGTTATTAACTACATATAATATGGTACAAAGTAATTACTATAGATATATTATTAACATTTAATTAATTTATATGATATATACATTGATTTTTAAAGTAAACTATTATGAAATTAAACTACAAATCATTTTCATACTAACGTAAAAATATAGGATCTGGTTGCTTTGGTTGTGCTCGGGCCCTAGAGCTACAGCCCCGGTTGCCTCCCGACTCCCGTCGAGCCTGTAAGTACCCACTTAGAATATATTTTTTGTCGTAGCTATTGGGTATACGATATTGTTATGTGATTAAATTAATTTAAAAAATAATAATATTAATAATCTCCATCAATGGCAATTTTACCGGTCATTTTGGTTACACGTGCGACATGATAATATGGCACACGTGTAAACAATATAGTATTACAATTTACAATCGTTATTGACTTATCGTATATTATAGCACAGAACATAATAAATATTATATACCTAGCAGTTAAGCTGTAAAAAATATTACATAAAGGTAAAGCGTTATGTTATCTACTTACCTATATCAAAACAATAAAACATTAATTTAATAATTGTAAATGTAAAATACAAATGTTTGGCACCTACAAAGGTACCCCATAATAATGTTGTATTGTAGTTCTGTTAGTATTTAGTATATGTTGTTCAATATTTCTATAAATGGTTTTCCAGGACACTAAATAATTCGTAGGTAAAGTGATTATTTATTTTTGGACTTTGATTTCAGTTCGTCGTATGAATTCTTTTTAAATTAATTGTATTCTTATATAAATTGAACTTATACTCGGATTGAAGACTATTTCTCGTAATTAAATTTACGCCGATATTAATTTATATAGCTAGTATGGCTTATTAATTATTTAATGCACAACTTAAATAATTTTTAAGAACGTTATCAACTATTAAATTTGTAAGCAATTTCACTATTTTCATTTTAGTTCTTAACTGGCAAGCTGCTATGACTACCTAACTACTGATATCCAAGGTATTTTCATATTCACTTATCAGACTAGTCGTTACTAAATAATAACAATTTAAAGCGAATATCTAAAGTGGTTTTTCCAATAATTCAGTAGGTATTTTGTTTTCAACCAAAATGCGGTCGTTTAAATTGTCCAAGGTACATTGGTGTCATTGTTAAAAATAATCAGAATTCTCTCATATATGTCTCGTGACAAATTAGATAGGTATAATTATGATTTAATTTTTACGCATAACCACGCACGTTTTCAGCCAAGAATGTAGTTCACCGTTCCTCATTGGTCATGAACATAGGTTTAAATGTTACTTCCAAATGATATTTGATGAACTAGAAATAGAATGTGATGCGCACAATTTGACGGAAAAAGCTTTTTGTCATCATACCTATCTAATTTGTCACATGAATTATGAAGTGTTGGCGTCGTAAATTCATAATGGTTAATATAATCGGGTAAGTTATACCGGATACTGTTACAATATGGTTATGAGATAGTAGAAATAATATTTATTTCGTTTATAAAACGAAACTCTTACTCTTAGTGTTTCACGTTAAATCAATAACCCAGTATGTATACATATGTATACGATCTCGAGATAATCTTAACCCCCAAATGTATGCTCATTTCATCAGAGTTGAAAAGGTCCACTGTGCTACTCTATTACTGATCTATAGCTTAGTGGGGCGATGCCTTGATGGGCCAATATGATATCGCATTTATATACCATGTTTATTTTATTTCTTAGCATTTGAAAACATATAGAACAAAATTATTATCTCATAATACATCGAGTATAAATGCCAACGATAATCATACGCATGGTATAGGATGACAAGATGATACCTAGTCGCACTACTCAACAAATATAATTGTTTTATTTTTATTTTAAAACAATTTTTGTAAAACAATTCAAGAACTGGTTAACTATAGACATTTTTGATGATAAATGAAAACGTTTTAGTATTAATATCCCAAAATTTACCTAACTAAACCTAAGGGCTATGACTGTAATTGGGGAAGATATTCTAAGGGTTCGAACCCTGAAATTGTTTCAAATTAAGATTTTTCTAGCAAAATTCTGAATTAAATTGATTGAAAAAAAACATTGGATTTAAGGGGATTGGAAGCGACGAGTTTCTGTCTTTGTCTTACACACGTGAGATAAAAGGATTTAGACATGTTCTAATTCCACCGTACCGATTGATCTAGTGGAACGATAAGAATTTTGGAAACAGATTTGGATTTATCATGAAGTCTACTTGACATCGACTTTACCACTTTTTAAATGTACCTCCTTGAATTTTAAAAAAAAACCATACTAATAAAATAGTAATTGAAAAAATAAAATAGTTAAATTTTTTGAGAAACTGAAATCAAAAATCAAAAAAGTGGGAAAGTCGATCTTTAGTAGACTTCACGACAAATTTAAATCTGCTTTTAGGATTATTATCGCTCCACTAGATTAATCGGTACGTTGGAAATAAAACACGTCTAAATCCCTATATCTCATGTGTGTAAAACAAAGACAGAAACTTGTCGCTTTCAATCTCCTTAAGCTTTTTTGGCCGATTATTTTCTAGAACAGTGGGCCTAATACTTTTAAGTCCATTCTTGCATCCCACTCATTTGCACTTATTATTATGATCTTATAGGTACTCGTATATTTAATACAATTATATTACATAGTTATGTATACAACTATTATAACCTGTTAATGGCTCCAAGTCCTATGATCATCGTAGACCATGGCCTCACTACCTTTTATTGTATGTGTCCGCC
The DNA here is from genome assembly GCA_902439185.1 of Cinara cedri. Lineage (NCBI taxonomy): Eukaryota > Metazoa > Arthropoda > Insecta > Hemiptera > Aphididae > Cinara > Cinara cedri. The sequence continues at coordinate 1,332,844 of CABPRJ010000955.1, read as the reverse complement.
GTGTTTATGTCACCGTTGTGTTAGGCCAAGCACACGCCACACATTAAATCCATGCAGCGTAAAATTATCTACAATGCTGTGCAACAATAACGCCCCCTAAAACGCATTGAAAATATATAAATTGCACAAATTTAAAAAATATGGCAGGTACCTACGTAAATGCAATTAATTATAATATTTTTTTTATCATTTAACTACAATTTTCGGTTTATAATGTAACAATATTTTTTAAATAATAAAATAATAATAAATAAACAAAATTATTAAAATGGTTATTCCTGATAATCAGAGAATCAAAAATATACATTTATAATTTATGGAAAAATAGTGCTTATTTAGCATACAAAATTAAAAATGATGTAACATAAAAATAACTTCAAGGGTTAATTACCTTAGTTTCCAGGTTCTTCTTAAAAAATTAATTAATTTTAAAAAAAAATTATTAAAAAGAAAAAAATCTTTTTTAATTTTTTAAAATTTTATCGAGTATTAGTATTAAAAATAATTTTGTTTTTTTTCTGTTTAAAAAAAAAAAATTATTTACCTATACACTAAACGGTAATATATTATTTATTAATTTTTAATTATAAGTTTTATGTATACATGTTATAATGGTATAATAGAATTATACCGAAAACTGAAGTTATGATTATCATAATAATTGTAACAAATTAAAACTGTTCCAAATTGATACATAATAGATTTATTATTTATTTATTTATTTATTACTAAAGACCGGATATATTAATTGTGATCGTTGAATATTTTGATTTCACCTGACCACTGTTTTCAAAGTTCGGCGCCACTGCAACCTATAGAAGGGTTAACTGTTCATAATATATACGGTTATAAAACCACCGTTTTATGTGCATACGACCATTATATATATTTCTCCAGGTGCAAATATAAGGTTAAATCTGACAATATAAACTACAAAACGACAACGAGAGATGATTGTTAAATATGAACGCCAAGAGATAGCCGTCATGTACATTATAATAAATGTATTACGTACGATTGTACCGTATATATAGATAGATACTAGATAGGTAAACCTACTTTAATGAACACAATATAATGTAATACGGCACAGCTAGGCCTTAGAGTCGCTCTCGAGATTATGCCATAACACCTCGATATCTGCTTGTAGTTCAGTCGTAAATCAGTCACTTTTAGGTTATGCGCTACGGTATAATATAGTAGTAGGTATATCCATAAATCACAAAATCGAATTTTCGATTTAAACACAATTTGAAAAACATTTTACCGGAATCATTGCTCTGCAACATGTACGCTTTGCAGACCGTCGGAAGTACCACCAGTTCCGTCAAAGGTAATCAATAATAATAATAATAAATACAATACAATTAAATTGTATTTAATTACACAATATCATTGAATATAACATTATGGCCTATATAACGTGTGTCATTCAATTGTGACATTTATTTCACGGGATTTTCGCTATACATTTACAATTTTATCGTGTATTTCAGACGACACAGAGGTCTTAGAAATAGACGACGCAGGGAACTCAATTGCCGAACAGATCATCAGCAATAGTAACGCCATCAAACGTTCGGGGAAATTGACAAAACCAAGTAAGTGTTGACAGTGTTGTTATGTTTTAAATTTGTTTTATACATATTATGTTATTATTATTTTTTTTTTTTTATGAACATAATATATAATAAGGTACGCACATAAGTGGTATTTAAGCATAAGTTTTTCATATAGATTTTTTCTCTCGTTTTTTTTTTTTTTTTACAACGAGACACTCAAAATAGAATCACATGTAAATAACAATATTATCAGTGATATCTATAAACTACAAGTCGTTTTAATACTTTTTTCTGCGCCATTTTGTTTCGTCATTAACACTAATGATAAAGTATCTATATAGGTACTTTTGAATTCCAATATTAGGTAATATCTAATAATACAGTTGTTTCTTACAAGGGTGGATTCAGGGACCCAGGATCTGTTTACAGAGGGGGCACTTTAATTAGTCAAATTCCTACTATACTGCATTTTTAATTATCAATGAAACATAACCATTACACAATTATAAAAAAAAAAACTCATACGGTTAGGTAGCTATTGTCAGTTGTGTAAATTATTATGTTACGTAATAATTTAATATGTAATATGCACAAAAAATAAAGTCTCATACATTTATGTATAATATATAAACAATATATACAATAAATAAACACAAATATAAATAGTTTTTGGTAAACGGTGGGGAGGGGCATTTGTTCTCAGTGCTACCCCTTTGTTATATTATAGAACTTTGAATTTCGCAATCAAATTTGAGGAAAACTAAGGAACTGTTAACATATTATTCTTGGGGAAAGTTCTAAATGTTAACTTTTTTATAGCGCGCATGCGAAATAGTTACTATGCACTTTTTTTTTTAATGAAAACTGAAACTGTCAAATTGGTACTCACCTATCGACAATCACTATATGCATGTATGGTCGTAACTTATAAGTCATAATGTAAAAGAAAGTTCAAACATTACTATAATATCACTATATAATAAGGATTCACTTAATAAGGATATACTTACTATTTAACACGCATTATAGTTTATAGCGTGTATATTATATCTATATCCTGATATTTGCATATGTATAATATTGTTTTCATTTCATTTTTGTTTTCAGATGGCTATCAATCTTCTCAGTTTCATCCCGCAATTCATAATTATGGTAAAAATATTTTATTTTTTTTTACCAACAAAATAACGTATGAAATAAATATTAAGTTGAATAATAGTACCACAAGTATGGAATATTGCACTGTATTTGTTTAAATGTTCAACTTTTCTAATAAATACATAAGATGAAGGCAAAAAATTAAATAATAATATTTAATTTTGAAAGCCTTTGCAGAAATGAGATATTGCTATAGTGTTAGTTAGTATTACCTGTTTACTGTTTACACATAAAAAAAGAAACAGTATTTTATTAGTAATTAGTACCTATAATAATTTAATTACGAGTATAGTTTCTATTCTACAAAACAATACTTAGGCTTTGGGTTCATATGATTTCAGAACGAGATATTGATGACGAAAACCTCTCTGTCAGTTTGTTTTTTTGGGCAATATTTCAAGCTGTCGGACTCGCTTGTGTGGCCGCGATTATTTGCCGAACTATTATGTACCATGAAGGTTATTTCGAAGAGTCTTCCTATCCTAACGCAACGTCCATTAGTCCAGTTCAATTTTCCAACTGGCATTTTTTGCTGATCACAATTGGATTATACCTGTATGCCAATTGTAAGTGTATACTGTATAGGTGCATATTGTAATGACAATCGATCTATCAAATAAACAGTATTACATAATACTCATAATTTTTATTTTTTAAAATAAAAATTAATTAAATACATGTGAATTGCATTCAAATAAAACATTTCGATTTACTTTTCCAGCAATTTTCATGATTAAAACCAAAAAACTTGACGTAACACTGCCATACATAATGTTACACACGTTTTCGCTGATTGTATGGGCGTTGGGATTGTACGCTCTGTACGTGAGCAAGGAAATGAGTAAGCCCATAGGGAGCAAATTCTACGTGGTCCATTTTTACTCGATAGACACCTGGGCCTATGTGGTAGCCGCAGTACTCTTCGCGCTTCAGTGGCTGACCGCCATATTCGCATACATGCTGACTTTTCTGCGCAAAGTGGGCTTACCCTTGGGTAGGATGTTCAGTATGTACACGGCCCTTGCAATTTCTATCGCCCTCATCGCCGAAGCCAATCAACAAGTCGTAAAATCGTTGTATGTATCTTTTTATACCTATAACTATAAACTTAAAGTATAAATGTGATAAAGATACCTAGGTATACCATTTTTATAAGTTACTTATATCGAATAGCTAAATATATAATATTAATATTCTGGTGAAAATGCAGAGGTATAGTCAGGGAGGGCTAAGAGAGCTATAGCTAAACCCCTCATCACAATGGCCATGTTAATGTTTACATACATTTTTAACGATTTTAATGTTAACTGCGTGTCTAGATATTTTTATCATTCCTGAAAGAACGTTTTCTGCACTGAATTAAATGAAAACGTATGAAACATCACTATCAGAAAATACGCTCAATGATGTGTTAGATATCCAAAACACCCTAACCTACGCTCATGATCCAAGCAAAAACATATTTAGCCCCCTTCCATTACATTTCCCTAGATACACTATTGTGAAAGCTAATTATTTTATGTATCTACTTTAGTGGGATAATGATACAATATTTATTGTTATTTTATAATGCTTTCCTGTTTTCGTAAAACATTATGTGTAATGATATAACTTATGCCGATTCAAATTAAACTAATATTTTTTTCTACACTTCACATTTCACACATACTTGGTTAAATTGTAGATAAAACGTGTAGGTAATGTTTTGTAGTTTTAATTAAAAAAAAAAGATTAAGTTTAGAGATAAGCTGTGTTATCTATAACAAATTATTTCAATTAGGTAATAATAATGATATTTTTTTGGTATTCCTAAATGTTAGACTAAAATTTATTGTATGTTCTTTATAATAATAATTAAAATAATAATAAATCCCGAATTAGTAGTTTTGTTAATAAAAAAAACTACTAATTTTCTAATTAAATAGCTCTACATTTCAATAGATGTACACAATTTTAAAACATTCAAGTACTTAATATTTAATATAGGCGAGGGCACCCACAGAGAGGTGCCATGGTCCCTCCCACTGTTTTAGTTAAAATTAAATACTAATTGTTTTATTACTTGCATGACTTAAATATTTAAGCCATGATTACTTTTAAGTTGTAAATTGTAAAAAAAACCCCCTCAGTTTATATTTCTGCGGGCGTCCTTGAACATATTCTATATTATACATATATTAATTGATGACTATTTGTCTAATATTGTCTCCTTTATGGTACCAATATATAGTATTTATTTTATGTGAATCTAATAATTTGTATGGGGATTAAGTCCTATTATATTTCTTAATAAACACTTGATAATCGAAAAGTAGGTTTGTAATATTGCTAAGCAACAATTGCTGCTGTTCGTGGTACCTACTGCCTACTAATAATATATTATCTAGATGTCTAAAAAGTAAATAATTATATAATTATAGCACAGTTCATATATGCCAACATTTCAATGTTAAATATAATTTTATTGTCAAACTTCGTGACCAAATCTCACGTTCTACATTCATGCGTTGTCTTTACATACTTCCTGTAATAAATTTCCTCCTAGATATCATTAACTCAAGTTTATCATAATTAATTAATTAGAACACGTCTTATTCGATCTAAAAATTTATCTACAGTTTTGAAGTGTTCGCTTGAAAATGCGGTCTAGTGTAGAGAGGATTAATCTACAAACTATTACATAATACCATTGATTATATTAATCAATAATACTTAACTATGTCTTAAATATCAAATTTCATAAGAATATTTGACAATATTCAATTAATTAGCTAATATTGTGTATATTATGTATTTGTTTTTTGTGTAATGTTTCAGAAAAGGAGATTATAAAACATATTCAGTAGAAACATATATTTTAAACGGTTTTGGAATGCTCGTAATGTTATTTTTATTTTTAATTGTGTACATAGTTGTAAATCCTAACAAAAATACATTGTAAAATTTATTTTAGAGACGGTAAAGATACCTACCTAGTTAGTACATACTTATTTATATCTGCCTACTGTTATTGTATTAATTTGCAATCATTATTAATTATTATATTGTACATCTATCTACATAATACATATAATAATATAAATAATACATATTTTATTTATAAGATTTTTCATTTAATAATTACGTATATTTAAAAAGAATATATATATATATATATATATTTTGTAAATACTTATTACTTAGTTTGAGTTTTTAAATTTAATTTGTGATTTATGTATAATATCATATAATAGATCAATGATTCACAAACTGCGAGGCGAACTTCCATAGACAGATGTGAGCACTTTACAGAGAAGGTATGAAGTAAATATATTACACGTTTATCTTTAAACCATTGGAATTTAAGATTAGGACTTTTGGGGATTTCTTGGAATCATATAAAAGATGAAAATACCTAAATTAGCAACACAACTTTGCGTGCCATTTGTATCTTCATTTTCAGCAGTATATTCGTCAAACTATTGATTAATATAATCCAAATATTGAAACAAACTCAACGTGGAAAAAGAAATACGTGTAGTAATAACAACGTTGCTTTCTAACTTTGATACGAGAAATACACGCAAAAACAATAATTTTTAATTAATTTTGTTGTGGGTAGATTATTTAATCATGTGAGACGTGCTCAAAATTAATGTTCTATTTTTATAGAGGGTTGAATTTAAAAAAAATTAGAACTTCTGTATTCGATTTTAAAAACATAATAATGTAAACATGATAATATCTGTATTTATATAACATTTATAAGTAATTGATTAAACATTAAACCGTGGTTTGTCAAACGGTTAATTACAATTGAGCGGACAACGGGTTATCTTAAAATAGATAACCGTATATATATATATATATATAATAGTAGCATAAGTTTACAGTAAAATTATCATCGATTGAATAAATATTGACATGTGTATCAAAAATTATCTATAAAAAATTAGTTTTAAAATATCATAGACGCGAAAACATTTCGTCTCTAAAATAGTTCCTAGTAACTTGCTACACGCAATCATGAACGTCTCGAAGGCAGGTGCGATCAGCTCCGTCAAAGGTAGGTACATATAAATTAAAATACGTATTATTTTAATGTTTCAATCTCTGCAGTGTAAACAACAATCATAAACAGTAGCGGCATGAAGTATATCTACCTCAAATGACCAATTTCATTTTCTACCCATCTACCTACCAAAAATACTCCCACAATCTTACCAACCCTTGTCTGTAAACTTTAAAATGAAAACTAACAGGTTGACCCAAAATTAATTATTACACCCTTTTTTTTTGTCACGTGATTCAAATATGTCTCTTCACATGCCACTGATCGCAAGTCACAACACTACCAAATATCGTCTATCAGATTTACTAGTGTGATTTTGTACACGCGTAGAATTTTTTTCGCGTACAGATGATACGGACGACGGAGTATTGGAATTGGACAACGACAAAAACTCTTCAGTCAATAATGTGGAAAACGTGACCAAAAGTAATAATAATCCTGTACAACTTTTGGGAAACCCGACTACAGCTGCTGCCAGTACGTATTTCGACGCGTAGTATATAGGTATATCTGGTATCTATATGGTACAATTTTTAAAATGTAGATATCGCGACAAACCAGCTAATCTATCAGCATAGACAAAATTTTTTCACCGAGTTCGCTGCCCTTTTTTATATATCCTGAAGAGACCTGAAGATCTGGTTTTATAGTACCTGTCTAATAATATAGCTGTATCTATATCAATTATATATTATTAAAACTATATATTTTTTTTTTCATACACCTTAAAAATTTATATTTTTCGATTTATCTACCCACAATCTACATATTATGATGCAAAATGATTAAAATTTAAAATGTGTTTGTTTGTTATAAAGATACCTATTTGTGCATCCGTGTTTATGTAAAATTGATATTAGTCATCCACATAATATGACCAATCAATTAATAACGATTAATAATTTCCATCACTATTATAATATTATTATTATGATACTCACGAGTGGACTGTTTTTATTAGATATTGTTTATTTAACAAGCACGACCACTTAAAACCTATTTTACATAACTATTATTATTTTTAATGATAATTCATCGGTACCTAGCTAGGCATATTATATGTACTGTCGTTGTCTGTACTTTATTTGTCTATACTGAACAATAATATGTTGAAACGTAACATATATTTAAAATAAATAATGCAAGTATTTAATACCCATTATTCTACTAATACTGTGGTTTGGTTTTTTGATAAGTATTTTTAGTTGACGTTGGATAACAATATTATTCTACTTAGGGGCGTCTCCAGACCTTGACTATGGTGGGGGGGACAAACAAATTTAATTTAATATTAATGAATTATAAGAAAAAAGAAAACGGATATACTTCACACGATGGGTGGACCACTGTTATAGATGAGAAGTTGGGAAGGTAGGATATTGAGGACAATTTAATGCTATTTGTATAGATATTAATATCTGTTCCTAAGCAAATTTAAGCATTGCCAATAAAAAAACGATTCTGAGTGGAGCTCGGTTAATAGTGTTTGCTGGGCAAACAATTTTTACTCTTGAATACCACCGCTTCGGTCAAAAAACAAAACCTTTATGTCTGATATCATTTCAACTTATATTAGCTTAGAAGACTGCAGATATATTGTACAAATGCAATAAAATAGTACAATTTAAAAATTAAATTTATTTGTTTACCGTAAATAAATAATAATTAAAATAATGATAATATGAATAACAAAAACAATAATAATAATAATTAACAAAAGTTAGATGAGCAGGCCCAAAATACTTTTATGTTAAACAACGTTTTGCAAGCGGTTTGATCAATAATATTTACTATATTAATGAATTCCCAAGCATTTTTGTTTCGCAAAACAATTTTATCAACAGAGTGCCTACTGAATAAAAATTACGTACAAAACTCGCAAAATTAAAATATTTATATATTGCTAAAAAATTCTACCACTTTAAGAAAAGGCAAATATAAATTTGAGGAGGTATTTAGAGAGGTCGCTTTATAGAGGCATAACACTTGACGGGACCAAAACAAATTACTGTTGCACAGAGGTGATCGTTAACGGAAATTGTCTGTAGTATCTACCAAAGAAAAACTAAAAAAAAAAAATCTAAAATGTTTAATATTCATAAAAAACTCAAAAATCACCAAAATAAGTTAAAAATTTGACCAAGTTTAAAAAACGCTAATATCCTATTAAAATGCCATTTCTATCGAAAATAATAAAATCATTAATCGTATACTATTCTCGTATTTCCTACATTTTTATAATTCAATTATTATGAAAACATGAAAACTGCTTGGAAAATTAAAATATGACTTTATACTAACCGACTAGATCTAAAATAAAACCAAAAAGGTCTCTTGTCCTTTTTCGATTGGAGTATAATTTCTGGTAGAAAACATAAATCGTAAATATTTAAAAGAAAGAAAACATATAGTCCGTAAATTTGTCCATTGTCATTTTACGTCTTTTTCCGGTTTTTCCAATTTATTATAAAAACTGATTGAAAAATCAAAAACTAATTTACTATCTCACTAGCCAGATACGAAATGCAACAAAAAAGATCTCTGGATAGTTTTTGATTAAAGCAAGACTTTTTGTAGAAAATTTGTTTGGATACAAAAAAGAACACACATCATGGTAAAACTACTCAAAGATTAGAATCTAAAACTAAAAGATTGTACTACGATTATATATAGGCCAAGATAGCCTACTATAATATAGAAAGTAAACAATTTTAATCCGCACTACTTATTATGTTCGCTCAACCTTTCCTATAGCAATACTACATAATGATTGTGGTATTATATAAGTATAATATTAATATCTTAGGATGGTGATATGATTTCAGACCAAAACGACAACGAGAATGAAAACGACTGGGTTGGTTTGTGTTTTTGGACAATATTTCAGGTTGTCGGACTTGCGTGCGTGGCCACGATTATCTGTCGGTCTGTGATATATCGAAAGGGATATTTTGAAGCGTCATCCGATTATTCTACGCAGTTGGTGTCAATTACCGTAACACAATTTTCCAATTGGCATTATTCGTTGACCACAATTGGATTCATATATCTCTATGCAAATTGTAAGTTTTTCAACGGAAACCGCATATATTATACTGAATGATAACGTCTAAAATTTCGCTTTGAAATCTTGTACAAATGCCAAAACCAAATTAATTATTTTAGCCAAAATTAACTCGCGAAATGGAAAACGTAATACGTATAAAGTCCGCGTATACACAATACATATTATTATTATTCGCAGCAATGTTAATGCTGCAGAAAAACAAAAATTCGGACGTCACGCTACAGTACGTAATGTTGCACACGTTTGCGTTCGCCGTCTCGGCGTTGGCCCTGTACGCCATATACGCGAATAAGGAAACGAACAAGCCCAAAGACAGTAAGTTCTACCAGGGTCATCTATACTCCGTGCACTCTTGGGTCGGCCTGTGCGCCGCGCTGATGTTCACGGTCCAGTGGCTGAGCACCGTCGCCGCGTTCGTCATGCCGTGTCTACGGAACGCGGGCCTGCCACCGGGCAGGACTTTCAGCCTATACACCGTCTTCGTGTCATCCGTCGCTCTCGTTACTGGAATCAATGGACATGCTATCAAGCTGTTGTAAGTATACGAAATATAGCGAATCGCCAGAATATAAATTCACCAGAAAATTTTGATTACTATAATAATACTATAATGTCAATATATTGCCCCCCCCAAAAAAAAGAGCTGATATTGAATGCGAGTGAGCCACTGTTGTACGTGGAACTTTGACAAGTTAGATTACATAAAGTTAATCTGTCGCAACAATATATAGTTCTCAATGAAAAACGATTTTGAGCTAAGTTCGGTAATAAAATTTGATCTTGAAATGTTTATAAAAAAAACTACTTTACCGACATACCTTGTACGTGAGAGCAGCCAGTGTTGTAGGTGGGAAATTCAGAAGATAGGATACAAAACGGGAATTTAATGTATATCTGTAAGTAACGATAAACCATTGCTAAAGAAAAAACGATTCTGAGTGAAATTCAGATGATAGTGTTGCTTTGTCAACAATAAAATATATGGAATATATCACATTATGGTAAAATGATTACAACAATATACGTTTCCATGACAAAAATGATTGTTTAAAAAAGATTAAAATAATAAAAATGGTTGCCAGTGACAACCTTATTTTTAATCTTTCAATCTTGTTTAACCTAAAGACCAAGGTTTTCTTCATTATCTTGAATATTAATGAGAATTTCAAAAAATGACCTTTTTAAAGTACCACCTAGAGAACATTTCCTTTCAGAAAAGGTTATATACTTGATAATCGGAGTATACTTTCTGGTAGAAAAAGTGGTCAAATAAAAATAAATTTAAAAAAATAAATAAACATCATTGTAAAATCAATACAATCATCGCTCCACTCAGAATCTAAAATGACAAAAAGTAATGATAATTTAACATTTTAAAGCTGCTCGTTTATTAAATTGTCAAAAAAAAAAAAAAAAAATTAAAATTCTGAGATAATAAATGTCATATAACAGAGGGACTAATCATATTTTATATGTATATGTATTTAAAGAACATACATTTTTTTTTTATTGTGCGTATTTCAGAAAAGGGGCTTATAGAACCTATTCTACAGAATCATTGATTTTGAACGGTTTTGGAATGTTGGTTATGGTTTTTCTATTTCTAATTGCCTTCATGGTACTAAAACCAACGAGAACATTAAGAATGTATGTACTCCATGAATAATAGAAATAACCAATATATATGCATAATTGCAAATAATTTATTATTTTTATTATCAATGATCATTATTTACACACAGTATTGTAGATACCTACCTATAATAAGACTGCATTAATATATAATATAAGCAATACAAAATATATATTATTGTAGTTGTAGGTAAGGGTTACATAGATTTATTAGTATTTAAAAAAAATATAGTATAGTGTAGTATATTTAATATTATTATTATTATTATTATTGTGAACACCTCAACGGCTCTACTCGTATACCCACTTTTAGCTGAAATTACCGTCCTAATATTGCGTCCGCATATATGTTCGCTAATTTGTATTGCGGGATTGCCCAAGTGCGTCCCTAAATGATTATTTTTCAATGTCCCGAGTCCGTCCGGAATATGGGATCACCCGAGTGCGTCCCAATAAAAAAAAGTTCATTTTTTCAACGTAACCCAGTTCATTTAGAGTTACTCAGAGTGCACCACGAGAAAATGAACTGACTTAACCCTTAAAATATGAGGTTTTTTTTCATTATCTATTATTGACTGTACCCATTTTGGTTGGTTCAGTGTTATACAAAAGATACAAAGTACATAGTCTTTAAGTAGGCACTTATAGTATTTACATTTTTTTGCACATGAAAACATAACATTTTTTACATTTTTTTTTTATTTGAAAATTTTGAAAATGACGACACTAATTCAATACCAAATTACGGCACTATTTACACTGGTTCATCACTAGCCAAGTTACTAAAAAAAAATATACGACTACAAGCCGTACACNTTAAGTAGGCACTTATAGTATTTACATTTTTTTGCACATGAAAACATAACATTTTTTACATTTTTTTTTTTATTTGAAAATTTTGAAAATGACACTAATTCAATACCAAATTACGGCACTATTTACATTGGTTCATCACTAGCCAAGTTACTAAAAAAAAATATACGACTAAAAGCCGTACACCACAGTCTTATTGAGTTTTATTATCGAAGTTGAAATAAAATATTGTTTCCCCGATCGGTTTAACAATTATGAAGTTTATCAGCTTTTAAATAAGTATAAAAACGTACCTACCTGAGAGCCGCGCCACACATAGCGGTTGAAACGCGCGCGGTTGAAATGTGGTGTTTCAACCGCCATGACTAATTGCAACCACACTAGGCGTTTCGACGCGCTATACAAATAAAAATAGATTATATGACGACTTGGATGTTGTCGTGGCACTTTAGTAGAACGAAAAGAGTGGTTCTAACTCATAAGCTTGTGTATGACCATGTGCAAGAGCTGTACCTATAACATGGCAGCCCAACCACGATCTTGTTCATACTCAAATCTTGCACAAATCCTGCTTTAATCTTGCACAAATTTTGTACAATCTTGCACAGATGCACGGATGCATGGAGCCACCGTCGTCCATCTCTTCATCGACCTATTTTAACTACACCCCTTTTCCAAATAATTTTTTTTCCACACTATCAACTACTTCACCTATTTTTACTCTCATCACGTGCTATACCTACTGTTATACTAATTTCGTTATCATATACCTACTGTTATTTTTATCATATAGATGTGCATATTAAATTTTTGTTTAATATTTTTTTTTTTATGCACAAATCCTGTGCTATACCTATAACAATATCGTCGTCCAACCACGACCGTGACCATAAGCCGATCCAACACAATCATGCTCAGGTGCATACACATACACACACACATTATTGATATTGATAATCTCCATATCACCTATATCACCAACCAGTATATTTTTATGTAAATAATACAATATACATGGGCATCGATGACAATATTTTATATATCGCCGTTTTTAATACTACGTACCGATACATCGTACAACACATTGATCACATGCATCGATAACATAATATTATAAGAGTACCTGCATGTATAGCCGTTTCCACAGATGATATCATACTATTTACCGATCTCGAGTACCTATTCGAAAATATTATTCTATAGGTATTAATTATGCTCGTCATACAATGTACATAGCAAAGATACAAATATTTTTAATAGCAATGAAATATATAGGTATGACATATAATCATTCAAGTTACCGTTATCGTGAGAGCCCGCACGCTCGCATTGCCCCGCTTACCCTCTACAATTATCACAATAGCGGCCAAACGGTCGATCGCGATCGACCGGCAGATCTCGGACGATTTCAATGTCGATCTTGCTGTGTTGGAACCGATTTGTATAAAATTATATTAGTAAATAAATCGTGATTTATTGCTGACTCGTTTATGTCTTGTTGATTCGTTTGTTTATCAAGTAATACGGTTCAACAGTTTTTATGTGCTGGCTGCGTGCTACCAATTTTTTTCCCCGTTTACTTCCTTTAATTATACGATACTATAAATTAAAGTCTTAACAAAACTCTAACGAAAAACATTGTTTAAATATTATACATTTTAGTTATATTATTTGTATGCGTATGTTTATTATTAATCTATTATACATTTTTTTTTTTTTTTTTTGTATGAAAGTTGATCCTCAAAGGAAAAAATTTACTCTTAATAGATCTCTACCAAAAAAACGTCTGGCCACCACTGAACTATCAGTTGCTGATGTCAAGACAGTGGATTTCACCTATACGAAATATAATAGACGACGAACCGGTATGAACCTATCGGTCCGAGAGCTATAACGTGCACTTCTCCCCTGCCTATCTACTCTCTACTACCGTTAAATATTATCAGCAGAATATTATTTTGTCTCCACACGCGCACTCGACCTACACGTATACCTATACGAAATATAATAACATCATTCGTACGAGTCCGCACACTTATGGGTACAAAGGTCGATCACGACCCATATCTTTCACCAGAACGTAAGTTCGTGAATATAGGCATCGACCCGAGAGACATGTTCGCCCTCAAAGTAAAAATAAGAACACCGTCGCAGTACGTTATTTTAACGCCAGATATCCTAACACGTACTTGTTCACTGATAGACAAAATCCTGTCAATCATACTCGACACACCGAAATACAAATCACACATATTTCTAAAAACCGCAATATTCAAGTTATCACGTTGTGTGTACAAAAAGGAAAAATATCGACCTTTGTACCCACATGTGTGCGGACTCGTACGAATGCTGTTATTATATAATATAGGTATAGGTATTTCGTATAGGTATACGTGTAGGTCGAGTGCGCGTGCGGAGACAAAATAATATTCTGCTGATAATATTTAACGGTAGTAGGGGGTAGATAGGCGGGAAGAGGTGCACGTTATAGCTCTCGGACCGATAGGTTCACATTCGAAACTGGACACCTCGCCGCGACCGTCTCGCCGACAAAACCTAGCAATTTAACTAACGACTACTGCAGTACATAATGTGTAAAGCTATGATCTGCAGCTTGTAAAATAATTTTGGTAGAAATATTTATAACCTGTGCTTTTTTTTTAGGGGAGGAGGAGGTGGAGGTTCAAACGTGTGGCCAACCACTTCCCTCCAAAACAAAAATAAATAAATAAAATAAAAAGCAAGTTTCATCAAATATTGTCAAACAAAAATTCTACTCCCCCCTAACAATTTATTATCAGTTATATATTAACCCGATTTATTTGGTTTTATACTGGTTTTTCAGTGTATTTTATTGTTCTAAAAAACATGTTCAAATTATAAGTCGGATTTTTTTTTTTTGTGCTACAGTACACGGTACCTTGATTTGTTGTATGAGTACAGAACTATATCGGGTAGGTACTAGAGAAAACGTCTTATTTTTAACATGAAAAAATCCATCGAATAATATTTTCGTAAAAGTCGACTGTATTATATATAATTATACGAATACTATTACAAAAAAAGAATTTCAATAATATCATAGTAAAAGTAAATATTATAGATGAGAATACGGGAAACTCTTACATTTTATGGGAGATCTGTAGCACTCAAAATATAAAAGGTTGCTTATACAAACCCATTAAAAATATTTACAGTTAAACTTCTGGTCACATTTATGTAACAGTCATTTTGTTTGGTCCCGTCAAGTGTTATGACTCTATAGAAAATCTCTAAAGGACGGTCACCTCTAAATAGCGGTAATTTTTTCCGGTCCCTCCAGTGACCATTTCATGGCAGTTTTACTATATATTTTTGATAAAAATTAGAATCTATAGATGACTGATAGCAGAATGTTACATTTTTAATGTAGTATTATTTATTTTGTTATTAATGAAATATAAAATGTTGGTTACCTACTTAATTGGTTTGGGAACAAGGTTTGCTTGTCGTTTTTATAATGATTTAAGACAGATATTAAGTTTTCATATTTCAACTATAATTTTAGATACTCATATCTAGTAATCGTGAAAAAATGATTACAATAAAAATAATAAGAAAATTATATAAATAGGTACTAAATATACAAAGAAACAGGAAAAATTATAAATCTTTATAAATTAACGCTTTATTTGGTAATATTTTTGACCATTAACTATATTTATAATTTATGAATAATAACTATAGCAATTTGGATTGTAACATTATTATAATAATAAAGATGGACATACTTCGTACGACGGGTGGGCCACGGGTTATAAGTGAGAAGTTGAGAAGGTAATATTATACAGAGGGGAATTTAATTTTTATCTGTACGCAATGATTAATCATTGCTAACAAAAAACGATTCGGATCGAAGTTCGATTACGCATGTTTTGAAAGGCCGTAATATTTACGATTTTTATCAAAATCGGATATTAAAATTCTTATGAAAAAAAATAAAGACTACATTAAACTTAATTTTTTTTTTAAAGCCCCAAAATATGACTTATAATGAACCACTTGATAAATTTCAAACACTTCTGTTTAGACTAATAATTTTATCCATAAAGTACCTACTGAATAAAAATTACGTAAAGAACTAGAAAAATAAAACTGTCTAGATACCTAGCTCAAGCATTTTATAAATGTTACCGCGTCTAAAAAAGGGAAATATAAGTATTCTGTATACATAATTATAATAATTATTGAATATTTTTTAAAAAAAGTAAATATTAATATCTGAAATCGGTTTCTGATATTATTATTAAAGGTACTTAATTGTTTCGCTATTTTGAATAGAACAATAATGTATACAAATATAGTTCATATTTTGGTGAGTTTATGTCGTCAAATAATTTGTATTATAAAGCACAGTCAAGTAATAAAGAAATACGAGCGAATTGGCAACCACCCAAATTCTCAAGCACTATGTCGCCAGTAGATTTTCATTGAATTTCTTGTATTCTCAATTGTAGTATTTGGCAATATTTAATGATGCGAAGGTGTATACAATTTTATTACACATAGCGTATAAAATTATTTTATCACTATTAACTATGTAGTAATAAAACAGCTTAAAATATATTATCGCTACTTAAAAAAAAATCATAATTAACCATCTTCAATCTAATTTATAATAAAAACAGTATTTTTCATCAATCTAAGGGGCAAAATGTAGGCAAATTAATCTCAATCTTGGGGGCATTAATAAGACATATATCGCCATTTTATTTGTACAGTGTCCCGTAATATAGTTTATAGAATTTGCTAGCTCAAGACACAACTTTGGTTACTTTCGATAATTTAGTAAGCAAAATAACGAATGCCCTAAAAATTATGAATTCATGACAGTACCTAATTAATATCTGTTAATATATAAATATCTATTAATTTATAAATTAGCGAGTGATACACGTCAGTTATCATACATATTATCAATTGTCACAAGAGTCGGAGTGACCAAATATAAACGGTTAGGTTAAGTGTATACAGAGTTCGATTATTGTCCAGAATATTATTATTGTAGAATAATTATTTAATAATCATAGGTATATAACAACGATTTATTATTATATAAACATTTTAATTTTGATAATTTTTTACATATTTAATAGGTACTCTGTAGATGAAATTTTTAGACTCATCAGAAATGCGTAAACACTTGACAGGAGGTTCATTTTAAATTTTACTTAGAGGTCGAAAAAAAAATTGAATATAATGAAGTATTTTTTTTTATAATAGTTTTAAAATATCAAATTTTGATAAACATCGTAAATATTATGGCATTTCAAAACATATATAACCGAACCGAATCGCTCCGAATCGTTTTTCGTTAGCAATGGTTTATCGTTAGTAACAGGTAAACAAATTAAAATTAAATTTTTGTATTCCACCTCTCCAAAACAGTGGCCTCATCCGTCTCCAGTATCAGTTCTTTTTTTTCTACTTCTATTTTTATTTTTTTGTATATTAAAAATATTTTTTTTTAAATATTTGGTACTGAATCAAAAAACCAGCTGATGGATGAATTCTTACAATTAAACGATCTTTCTGTTGGAATTTTCCCGTTTTATTTTAATTTTAAAGATTTCTGCCGATATATTAAGGGGTTCTGTATAGGCAATTTACTTGTGAATTTATTCGTGATTAAAAAATAGACTTTTTTTTACAATATTATTAAAAACAACCATACATTTTTTATATTTATTTATTGATTATAATTTAATGTATACGAAACTAATTTATTTATATACTCTATATTCATAATTACGAATATATTTTTAATAATTTGATAATTCTATATCAATATTACCTATTACTTCAATATGATATTTCACTGTTTGTTTATGAAAACCGTGTGTCATTACTCATAATGTAGGTATCCACAGCGATTGTGTTGGTTTTTTACGCCCTATTATTTTTAATCGGACATTTGTTTTTAACATCTGTCCTGTCGTTATAATATAAATCAATAATATATTTTGTATTATTAATACTTTCAAAAAACAAAAAATGTTTTAGGTTATGTTTTTTTTTTTTGATTATTCCCCGAATAGAGAGACTCTGAATCGTACACGTCAGTTATACATTTATAATGTATATATATATATATATATATATATGAAAGTTTTTTTTTAGTTTTGTACACCCTTACATACCCTCAACGAAATCACGAAGATAATATTTTGTATAATATGCATGATGTATAAGTACCAATAAGGATGTGCTTTCTGAGGGTTTCCAACCATTTTTATACTCAAATCTTATGTTTTTACACGAAAATAAGTTTGATTTTAATCAGGAGTGTCACTGTATATATAGCATTATTATTGATGATGACTTTAAAAGGTTTCAACTTCCATATCCCACCCTTATCGTCTTTTTGTGTTTGAGCATTAATCTCAAGAACTACTTTACCAATTTTGAAGAAACTTTTTTTGACCTATCCCTGTTATCATTACCAGAAGGTAATATATATAATAATTATTATAACCTAACCTAACTCTACCCGTAGTGACGTAGTTATGCTACTTACAAATAGTTTTTTTCCGTTTCATAACACCTTAGTATTTTTGCGCCAAAGTATTTTAGATTCTTAATATATAAAATAACTTGTCCTGACTTACAATACTAGTAATACAATACTAGTAACTACTATAATATAATATATCTATTGGCAGTATATAATCGCGGTTCACTTTAATTTTGTGATGAACGCTTATATCTTTATAAGCGTTATATTATAATCGGTTATATTATTTTGTAGGAAAGTATTGATAATTACTTTCTATAAACAATTTAATTATATAAAGTTATATAGATAATTATAATAACATATGTAATATATAAATATATATATATATATATACTTATTTAAGTTTACTTTTCATAAAAACATCTTTGTATCCTATGTTATAAGATCTTATGAATTTTGTAGTCCATAAAATATTCTATGTTTG
The DNA here is from genome assembly GCA_902439185.1 of Cinara cedri. Lineage (NCBI taxonomy): Eukaryota > Metazoa > Arthropoda > Insecta > Hemiptera > Aphididae > Cinara > Cinara cedri. Next base: position 1,313,581 of record CABPRJ010000955.1, on the reverse strand, counting down.
AATGGTTCTAATAATAGTAATAAGCAAAGTTCTTAAGTCCAAAAATAAATCTTATCACAAAATCGTATCATCATCCATAATCAGAAGTTATTTACTTACCTACCCTAGCAAGTTGAATCTATAATATAGAAAAACAAAATACGTGTAAAAAATAGGACACTTTGACATTTTTAAAAAAAGAGCCTGAACGAATGAAGACATTCATAAAAAGAGGACAAGTCATCCTAAAAAAGAACATCCGGTCACCCTGTCTTCTCCTTATTCTTAGAATATAAACTAATAAATAAACTAATTAATAATAATAATTACTATAACATTTCAATGTTTATTGATTATTCGAATTATGAATTGCTTACGAAAAATATAGATTTAAAATATGATTTTTTTTTTTTAATTGTGCAATAGTACTTCAAAATTCAAAATTTCCCTCCTTGGCTAAATCTTAAATATGCCACTGGTATGGGTATGATGATTACATATTTCTATACAACATACTAAACCTTTCTATAATATAAATATTAAATATTTATTATTAACTAATGTATTATTATTTTTAAACTTATATTTTTTATTATTTCGAAAATCTGTTACATGTATTATTGAATAATAAAATGGATTTGATGTTATAATTAAGTGTTGTTAATTAATAGATCACTACATTGATTAACAACTGACAACGGTTTGCACTGTCAAATTTATGGTTTGTATCATCAGATTTGTTTTCTCTTTGGAAATCTACCAATATCTTTATCAATATGAACTCATTTGTTGATAGCTTATCACCAAACTTCTGTATATTGTAATATTTTGTGAATTTTTTGGTCAGCACAATAAAGAAGCACAATAATTTAATTGTGATTGAAATAAAACAAGTTTTCAAAAATGATATCTGAACCTCTAGATGTTAGGTAAATATTATTATTGTCTTATTATTATTTTATTCTCAGTTATTTTTAATATTATTGGTATTTTAGTTTTGTTATTGAAGAATTAGAGAACGAGGAAATCCAAGAAGGAAGTTTAACAGATGCAAAGTACATTAAATTGTTTTCTGCCTACATATATACTAATGAATTGTGTGCTGCCAAATTTTTGTGGCGTCGTATACCAGAATCCATAAAAACCAATCCAGATCTACAAAAAATTTGGTCCATTGGTAATGCACTCTGGACAAAACACTATACACAAGCATTTGCATTGATTGATTGCCAATGGTCTGATGTACTTGAACCTATCATGGTTGCAATAAAGCGCCGCATTCAACAGGATACGTTGAAATTGATTAGCATGCATTATGAAAATATACAATTGGATAAATTTCAAACACTAATGGGAGTAGACAAAGAACAAGCTGAAAGGATTATTGAGAGTGAGGGTTGGACTTGTACAGATGGATATGTAGTTCCAATAGCAATCAATGAACCGGAAATAGGATTAAGTGGTAGTCAAGAAATTCTGGACAGATTGGTAACTTTATCATCATTCACATCTTACATTGAAAATTAAACAAGCCTATTGTGTTATGAGTAAATTTAAGGCTGAATACGTCAACTAAAATAACTTGATATAAGATTAATTTAAGCTAACAATTTTTATTTTATTCATAAAATTGTAATTATTAAATATGTAAGGGCAAAATAAAATATTCAACATTTAAAAAAAAAAAAAACCTATTTGATAATTAGTATTATGAGTTCAGAGTTATGCATATTACTAAGTAGTACTGATTAATAAAAGAACACATGTATTGTACAATTCTTGGTATTTTTATCGGCACTGTATTAGTTGTGCATTATTTGCTAGAGAAGTTTTAATCTTAAAAATATCTAAAGGTAATCAGAAAATTTAATAAAAAAATATATATATTTATCTACCTATTCAAGAAAATACAGGGATATCCCAGGATTTGTCTAGAACTTAATATTTGATTATTTTCAAATCTGATTTTCTTAGAGGGGGACATCAATTTAGAAAAAATTTAATTAATATTACAAATCATTTTCAATTGTAGATTTTTGTAAAAATTGAGGTATAAATGAGAAAGTTTATTTTGGATTTTTGTTGTTTATCAAGTAATTCTAAAATTGTCACAGAATACTTATATTTCCTAAACATAGTATAACTTTCAAAATATTTTAGCGATTTTAAGTTTTTTTACCTTTTATTTAGTTTTATGTGGATTAATGAATTTTTATAGATAAATTGTTTGAAAATTATACACAAAATTTATAATAAGTTATACTTACAGGTGAAAAAATGTTGAATTTAATGTACTCAATTTTGTTTTATAAACATTTTAACGTAAAATTTGGACAAAAATCATGGTATTTCAAAACGCTTAGAAATGCACTTTATTAAAAGAAATTTGTTAGAAGTGATTTATCCGTTGCATACAGATATAAATTATATAACTATGTATTCTATCTTAACTATCAATTTACAACGGTGGCACACTCATATATTTTTTCTTTTGTTAAAAAAATTTAATATGGACAAAGGATTTTTCTTTGCTTACTTTCTAAATACATGAAATTAGATTCAACAATTATCTTTTCAGTGTTAATAATTTTTAATATAAACAAAAAATAAATAAATTGCAAAATGTTTAGATTTAATTTACCACAAATTTGGTAAAAATTAAATTATACAAAAAATAAATAAATAATTATAAAAAAAAACTAAATATAATCCGATCAATTAAATGATTGTAAGTTGGAACTAGATTGTATACATGAGAAAGAGTATCACCGATTCACAATTACAAAACAATTAGTTGAAACAAATAATTAAAAAAAAAAAACAACAAAAGTAAAACAAAAACATATGTATTGTAAAGAAAAAGAATGTGTCTTTAATTAATAAATTGTTATTCATTAATATTTGATCATAGTCTGATTGAATAGATTGAATAGTCCAGTCATTTGGTTTTAATTGAATGCACACTCGAACCAGTTTACTGTAACCTTATAAGAAAAATATTAACAATTTATTAATTATAACTATTTTGTATATAATTAATGTAATACATTTATTATAAAATTAATAATATTAGTTTGCTGTAATATGTAGTATTTATAGTTTATGCATCTAATATTCAAGTAATTATATGAACTTACATTATGGCCTGAAATATTTTAAAAAAGAATAACAAACACTATTAATTTCTTTTAATACACTATCATTTACTGTAAGCAATTTACTAAAGACATTGATTTCTCGTTTGAAAAATTCTAATCTGAAAATATTCATAACTTATTAATAAAACAGTTAACAGTGTTAAAAATATTTTTAAAAAGTAAAAATTAAGTATTACTCATTCATAGGATATAAATTTTGATACTGAGTATCATCCAATATAATGTCTTCACTGTCATTTAATGGTTTTTTGAAGAACAGTACATTTGTTAATGGATTTTTTAATGGTGAACCACAGTTAAGCCAAGTGGTTGAAACGCCAAATTCCATTTCAAATTGTTTTTCAAGTTCATTCTTTAATTTTTTTATTAACTTGTCAACATCAAACGGTTTTTCATAAGTTTCTTTATTAATCTACACCAAATATTATATTATATAATATGTTAAAGATGCTAAAATAACATGTTATAAACTTTTTTGATATTTATGAAATTATATTTTATCTATGTATTTATATTATACATATGTATAGAGTATAGCCAATAATCATATTACAATAACCATACAAATCAGTGGTTGAACTTTGAATATATTATAAATATAAATTGAAGAGCATTCCTGAGACCTAACTAAACCTAACCAAACTTTTAGGAAACTCATCACAGACTTCTAAAATATTTTTCTATTACACACATTTGATCATAAAAATGTTATACTAAAAGAGTTTAAAAATAAACAGCACCAGTAATGTACACAGGGTTGGGTTTTGGGGGTTAAACTCCCTCCCCAAAATGTATGGTTTGTATGGCACACGTGCGTGTTTAAGAATTTATTTAATCTATGTATTAACTAAAACCAAAGTTTTTTTTATAACCCTATCTCAAATCAATTTTTATATACACCACTAAACGGCACTCCCCTCAATCATGATCTTATATATATGTCTACTCTGTAAAAATAGAGCCTGATTGCGTGTAACCTAAAGGTATTAAAGAATTTATTTTAAAAAAAATTTAGTGTATAAAATTCCATTATAAATATCTATGACCATAACTTAATGTCTCCTAGGACTTCAGAGACTTTAACTAAAAGAGAATGATAATTTTACCTGAAATAAAAGGAAGACTCATCCCTCTCAACTTTATCCACTAATACAAATACAGGTAGTTATATTAAGTATAAATTTAAAAATTATACTCACTAATGTTAAATTGTACGATCCAATAGATACATATAAATTTCTAGTGAGTAATCTATTTAACAAACTTTTTGCTTCTTCTAAATTTGGATCATGACTAAATTGAATATCACACAAAATGTGGTCAGTCAAATAAGACATTGTTTCGATATTTGTGTGAGCTTCATTCAAATATAATCTAAAAAAAAAAATTAAATCATATTTGCTTACAAAGTGTACTGTTTAATTTTGGTTGAGTAATATTACAGTTGTCAACTGTGATGGTAACATATACAAAGAATTGTTACAGAAATATAATGCTGTTTACCATTTATTGTATCATATTACTTTAATATATTTCAAAAAAATTATGTATAATATAATAAAATTATATACAAAATAAATTATTTTTGTAAAAACTTACTTATCACCAGATGAACTTTGTATAGTAAAATAATTTTCTGCTTTTAATAGTGCATCAATAAGTCTAAAACAGTAAAGAACAATTATTATACAATTATTTATTTTAAATTTATAACTATTTTGTATAATAATTGTATGTACCCAATAAAAATATAACAAAATGTATGCATTGACATTTTATTAAATAGAAAATTTACTTACATTAATTCTGTATTTTGGACCGTTTTATGTTGATAAGCTCTCAGATGTAAATCAGTTCTCACTCTAAACATATCATATATGTTCCTTGCCTCTTTATTCCTGAACGCAATAACTTGTTTCGGAGGATTGGATTTTGGGTTGACCAGAATTCTAGAAAACTGCATCAGTCTTTTATAATCAAATGAGATGTTCAAATTTAAACAGTTTCCATCACGTAAAAAGTAATCCCATTTATCAACATCAATGCCATTGTCTTTGTTGGATACAATCTAAAACATAAGTAAATTAAATTAAAAAACAATAAATTTAACTAATAAAGAACAATTTATATTACTTGATATAAGAAATGATTGTCTGTTAATAAATTTCCTACTCCGCTAATAAATTCACATATCAATTCAACATGATATTCCACATTTAATCCATATTTCTTAAACTCTTTTTCAAAGTCATACTTTTCTATTATATACTTAAACATTTCAATTGAACATTCTTCATGCTGAAATAATATACATCAATAAAAACCTAATAAAACATTAATACAAAGAATTAATAATAATTTACGTTATAATAATACTGTAAAAGGTTAATATTATAGTTTCAATATCAATACTTGCATAAAAACAGTATACCATAACATAATTAGGGTAAGCCATTATGCATTTATATCAGTAAAATAATTGTTTTGGTGCATACAATAATAAATTATTAAATTGTTTCGGGTCTTTACCAATAAAAAAAAATATACATATATATAGTTATATATTATAGATCTGTAACCTAGTATGTACTAGGTATAAACTTATAAAACAGAATTAATATAACATTGATTTTCATATTGTTAGCTATTTACCTTCCAGCTGAAACCAGAAGTCTTCAGATATCTCTCCCAAGTATGTGACAAAGGGCCATGTCCAAGATCATGACAAAGACCTGCCAATTCAACACAAAGTTTTTCTTCAGGAGTAACAGTAATATCAACCGAATTTCTACATAAAGTATCAACCATTTGGCCAGCTAAATAACAAACACTGAAAAAGAAAAAAAATATAAACAAGAATATACATTGAATGTTAATATTAAAATAACAGTATTTTATGTATTAATACAAAAAAAAAAAAATCATAAAAACTTACCCAATACTATGTTCGAACCGATTGATGCTTGCACATGGGTAAACTAAATACGTGGTACCAAGCTGTTTAATGTACCGCAACCTTTGAAATTCCGGAGTATCTATAATCTTCACACACAGTGGATGAAGCAAAATGTGTCCATGTATGTTGTCATTGAACACTTTACCAGAGTTGGAAATCACATTCGTTGACATGGTTATGGTAGTGTCCTAAGTACGTCTTATCTAAATCTCAAAGTGTACGTTAATGCGAAAAAAGCAAAAAAAAATCATCCTAGGACCGTCAACCGACCAAATGTTGTGTGTGGCCTTGTTCGGCCAATCGGACGAGCACAAACGATTTACAATGCACAAAAACGGAAATAACGACTGATAAGAATATTTCAAATTTGGAGGACAAAACCCAGTTGTGATAACAATATTTATACCAGATTATTAAATCTTGAGATCAAATTTCCACCAATAAAAATATCGGGAACAAAAAGAATAAATTATTTTCATGGACTAGAAACATGTAAATACTTCATATTATATTCTATGTTCACGGCGCGCGACGGCGCCAATCGTGGCGGTTTATACTTGTTTATGTACCTACCAAGGTTTATAGCAAAGTGTATCAATACACATTGTTTATATGTATCGATATGGATATTCCATAAAACTTTTAAGCCCGGTTCACATCTAGGGTTACCAACAGTCTTACATTTATTTGATTATCCTACATCAAACAACGTTTTATACTTTATGTAGGACAATCCTACATTTCAAATGTTATTATAGGTATAAACTTTATTAGGTTATAGTTTAAGATCTATGATATAATACCTTTTAATAGTCCACTATTACTTATATCTTTTGATTGTATTAAGTTATCGTTCATCACTACCTACTGTAGTATAATTCAAGATAATAAATAATTATGATATACTAAGTATCTATCTGAATTTGTTACAGATTTGTTAAATTTTCCTATTCTATTATTTATATTTAAGATTTAATAATTATTGTATGAAAAATCAAATATTAATAGAATTAGGTAATATTTCATTATAGGTAAACATTGTAATTTATATATATTTTAAATATGCACTTACCTGACTATCTATTTACTAAATATTGAATTTGTATATCTAATAAATTGTAAGAATGTTAACTAAAGAGTAAATAAAGATTAGAAAAAAAAGGTAAAAATAAAATGCTGAAGATTATTTTATATAAGTCATAGATACCTAGTGGCTAGTAATATTATTCTACTGACATTACATTTTTTATTAAACGACCTATGATATAACATAAGATATAAAAAAAAACTGTCCTACAACACACAGTTTTAAAGTTGGCAACCCTAATCACATCGTCGAATATTTTATAAAATGTTTGGCCGTATGAAACTGAGAACCGGGCTCTACAGTCTACGATATCTCGTAAATGTTTTGTTAGCCCTAACCGAACATAGTTTAAACTGGCGTACTCTCATATTGTAAGTACCATACTACTCTTCCATACTTTTAATCTCAATCATAGACATATTAATACATTGCAATATGTTTTTGATCTCAATACCTACTATAATATACTGTTGCACTACTTTATGAGACATGCACTTACAGATTTGTAAACGGAAAGTAGGAAAACAACAGTGATATAATTTATAATTAAATTATATGTACCTGTGAGGGGTCTACGTCAAAATTTCGAACGGCAATACCTTGAATGATAAAATCTTAAACGCTAAAATCTTAAATAGCATATTCTTGAGTGACAAAATTTTGAATCAAAAAAATTTTGAATAGCAAACATTTGAATGACAAAATTTTGAACCGGAAAATCTTGAAAAAAAAAATTAAGAATTAATTAAAAATAATAGACCTGCCTGATTTTTTCGATTCAAGATTTTACCCCCCCTCCTCCTAGTGCTCATCTGGTTTGTTATTGACTATGTACGTAGGTTATTACATATTTAATACATATCTATTATTAATTATCGTACCAATTTTAATTTATTGTTAATTAATTATTATGTTACTATTATAAAATATAGGTAGGTAGGTACTTACAACTTACCTGTTATTTAAGTTTTTTTTCAAGTAGGTACGTTATATTATAATTACTTTTTGATAAGGTTTCTATGAAGGTCGTCATATCATTACCATTTCCAATTTGAATTCCGAAATAGTTTCAATATTTATTTTGGGACAGTTATTTACAGAGTTAAACATACGCAAATTACTGTGAAAATTACTTATTACTTTCAATACTTAGTACTATACCTAAAAATATTAAAAATGGATACTATACTGTACACATAGTATACAATACTCGACATTAAAACGTTAGGTTTTATTTTATAATAATAATAATAATAATTTCTCTTACCAGCATATTTTAATAATAGTAAACTGAAAATTCTCCCATCTTCAGCCATTTTCGGTGTAGTAGGACATTTTACTTCGGTAAACGTTTTAATGCAGACATTTTCGTATCATAATTATTATATGATTGGTCATTGTCTATTTGATTCAGTAAAAATTTGTATTTTAATAATAAGTAGTGTTTTAAACAAATTAAATGAGTTTTCCACTTATTCAAAATATGGCGCTTAGAGGGCACTATATAACGAAAACGTATTTCACTTCTGAAAATATTTTCGCATTGCCACACTGGCCCGGTTTTTTGTGTTCCATCTCTACAGAATTCAGCACGCAGTTTTGATAGTAAATATAATTGATATTAGAATATTTTAAATGTATTATAGTTTTATAGTACTAGTAGGTAATAAAAATAATATAACATAGAATATACACAAAATTTCTTTGACATTATTGGACTATTGGAATTTTTTTTTCTCACATTATAATTTCTTGAAATTTGAAATTTGTGTTACTCATTATAGTTGTATTATATAAATTGGCTGTATTCTATACGTCAAACATGAAAAAACTACAACTTATACTTAAGAGGAATAAGTATTATGATTTTCGACAATAATGCTGATTTTCCTTTATGCAATACTCCCAGTGGCGCAATTAGCTCATAAACCTTGGAGGGACTTGAGCCCTATTTATTTAGCCCTATTAGGTTTATTTTATAAACCTTGCCTTTCAATAACAGTTTTAGGTGTATTACGATTTTTCGTATTCCAGTCTGCTAAGAACCGATTTTGCTATATGTAAACGTATAACTTTACAAAAATATCTATCTATTTAAGTAACTTAACCATTTTCAAGTTTCATGTTATAATTGTTAAATAATAGGTATTAAATATTCTACCTGATTTTCTTTGCAGCATTATGTATATTTCGTACCTAACACACTATTCATACCTAAGACATTACTACAATAATTTCAGTAGGTTTTTGTAAAATATTGCGTTTATTTTATTACTTTTTTTAAACATTACTTATTATTATACCTACTTACATATTAAATGGAAATGTTTGGCAATTGAATCTGTTTAGAAAATACAGAAAAAAAAAACAAAAAATATTCTGTTCTACACATTAAAACAAAATTATACAAACATATTCATATATTTTTTTTTAGATATGAAGGGAAAATGCTTACATTAAAAAATTTACCTGGGAAAAATATCCTACTATTTCTAAAATATTCTTTAATAATACCTATAATTACATATTTTGTATAGAAAAAAAAAACCATTACGCTACAACCTGTACCATTTATAAAATAACGAAATCAATGACACTATAAGTAGGTAAATAGGTTATAATAAAAATGTTCAAGTGCAATTATATTTGTTTTTATTTATGAACTTATCATTAATTTAATAGTTACTTATTATAGATGTTTACATCGTTGAATTATTATTCCAAGTTTTCAATTGAGATTATTTTAATTATAAAATATTGTGTAATCATTATTAAGTGTTCAGCAGATAAAACCTATAATCCGAAAATATTGTTTAAAAATAAATTGGTAAGTAATAAATGGAAATATGAAAATAATTGACGATAAATGAAACATGGGATTCCTTCAATATAATATCTACTTGCATTTTAAATATTGTGTAACTTTAAATTATAAAACTCATAACAATAATTTATTTATAAACCGTACACCAATTCGATAAATAAAATAAATTTAAATTTAATTTTCAGAAAAATACCTATTCTTGCTATTTGAAGTCTGAAATTAAAAAAAAATATTAATAATGTTATTAATTTAAGAAGAGCAATTATCAAAATAATTCAGTAAAAAGTAAAACCTGCCGAAGATTTAATCAGTTTTGAATTTTTGCCATTGTGTTATATTATATAAATCTATATTTAAAGGGAAATGAGATTTACATGACCGTGGAAATTATCAGTACAAATAAATTCTAAATAATAAAGTAAAAACAAAATTATTAAAATAGTTAATACTTGTAAATAAATATATGAATAAAGAATGTATGTACATATGAAAATAAAAAGTAAATAAATGAATAAATGAGTCGCTTGGAATATTATGATAAATGTATTATACTAGCGGTTTCAAATTCCAAATTCATCATCAGGTATATTACAGTCAAAGTGTAAAATGCTACTGAATATAAAAAATTAAATGCAAGGAAACGTAAAGAAAAAATACAAATTGGTCTTTTTACATAGACATAATTTATTATAATAGTAGAGATTATTTAAAATCGGTTATTATTAGACATCATAGATATGTTAAGAATTATAAATTATTTGGTTATCCAAACTACCAAATGATTTATAAAACACTTATCGTATAATGCATGTATCATAATACTCCAGGCGACGCATTTATTAATTAATTAATTTTTTTTTTACATATAGAATTTTTATTTATATATTTATTTACTATGCAAATAAATTATTACAATTATAGAAGAATACAATTGATGTGTCATGGTATAAAGATTTGGGGAAAAATTTTAGAAAAATAATTAGAAATGTTACATGAATTTCTAGAAACGAGTTTAGTTTTATGCTTGGAAAATTGAGCGGTAAACAACAACTCTTGACTGATTGTGCTTACCACCTCTACTGTCTATGTGACGGACTATGTGGCCAGTACCTACACGTGACTCCGCGGTTCAAGGCTCTCGCACATTGCCGCTGTGGTTTTTATTCTTCGAAAAATTGAATACTATATTTTGGTATTTTTAAATTCTTCACAACTACGCGGTAGTGAAATTAGTCATGCGACAATTTACCATCGTATTATTTTACCATTTGATCCACCGCAAGTTGTGTGGATATAGTATTAAACTACCATTTCACTGCCACAATTTACTATATAAAATAAAATCTAAAATAATTAGGCAAAGAGACTATAATAATTACACGAATAAAGTTCAAAGTTCAATAAAGAATAATCCTAAATATTTTTGGGAAGTCTTTAAAGGCAAAAAAAATCTCATAACTCGATTCCAAAGAACGTTAATTATAATAAAGTTAATGCCGATAATGGTCAAGATATGGTTAATCTTTTTGGAAAATTGTTCTTAAACGTATACAAAAAACCTCTATTCAATATGACAGATACTCATACTATTGAATTACCCTTCTGTATTAACCACTTTGGTATAACACTGGGAGACGTTTTTTATGAATTAGATAATCTAAAATTAAATTTATTAACTAGCCCTAATAATCTATCGGTTATATTTTTATACGAATGCCGTTTTGTTCATGCACCTCATATTAATTTTCTTTTTAATCAATCACTAAATTCTGGTATATTTCTTACAATCTGGAAAACTGTATATATTTCCCCTATTTTCAAGAAAGGTAAACGTTCTTCCGTAGATAATTACCGTCGAATTTCAAAAATGTCTATACTTCCAAAAATATTTTCAAAAATGATAAATAAAAAATGCCTCTTATAATAAATAGCTTTATTATGACATTCAACATGGTTTTCGTAAGGTATATTTTACTATAACCAATTTAGTCATATTCAAACACAATATTATCGATTCTTTCTTGGCTAAATCCAAAATGGATACTTTTATTACGGATTTCGAAAAAGCGTTTGGGGTAGTATGGATCATTTTCTACTTATAAAAAATTAATAATTGAAAGTTAAATTAAATTTGAATTGAAACTTGAAAGTTTAACAGAAAACTTATAATTGGCTTTTCTTGACGTGGTAAAATTTCAAAATATTTTAACTATTTTGAGCTATTTATAAGTATTTTATGTTTGTGATTTGATCAGAATTATTTTTCATTAGCAATGGTTTATCATTGCTTAAAACTATAAATTAAATAACTTTATGTAACCTACTTTCCCAACTTCCCACCTACAACAGTGCCGCATTTATTAGCATTATCAGTTTTTTTTTTTTTGCTAGACCTTCATAAACTCCTTTCTCTTCGCCTTTATAATTCTATCCTACTTCAGCTGGCTAAGATGGTTCCTTCCAAAAAACATAATTTATTTATTTATTTACATAATAATAATTATTATTTTTTATTAGTTCAGATATTATTATAGCCCAAAGGAGAGCTGGTTGTGGCAGATTATATCCGTGAAGCACAGGCCACGGACACGGTTTATAAAATCAATACAAAAATCATAGTTTTTTTGTTTGTTGGAAATAGTTGCTCATCGATCAATGTGACAACAATATGTGCGATACACAAGACGCAAAAGCAATACCGAAATTTAAAAAAATAAAATGTAATATAGAAACCCGATAAGTTATAAAAGTTTTTTTTTGAGTATAACCGACAGCAGTAAGGGGTCTGTTTAACACAATACTTCACTCACTACTGTCATAACTTTTGAATTACCTTATCCTTATTACCTATTGAAAACGCAATAATTTTTGGTAAATATACAAGTATATTACGTATATAATTTGTTAAATTAACAAAGCAAAATTTTGTCATTTCAACAAAATATTAATTTGTATAATAAAAACTTTCTGTTGACAATATATTAATTATTATTTTGTTAATTTACGCAGATTTTTATTGATTTAACTATGGTATTTCTAATGGCATTCCGATACCTATATATAGGTATAGCCATCTTTATGGATTTGCATAACATAGTTAGGTCATCGCATTAATACATTAATAGGGTTGACACTTTAATGCATTTACATATTTGATTGATTTAAAAAAAAAATGGCTAATTAATATCAACATGTGTTTCATAATCTAACGAAACTATATAAAAAATTTATTTCAGATAATTTTGCATATTTTGGTGTTTTAGGATTTTTAATGCCAATTTTAGAATTATATGCATTTTTAAAGCCTATTATTTAGGATTTAGTAAATTTTTAAGATATTTTCATCTCGACGAATCGAGAATTAAGATTGTTCAAGATTTACACATATCATCATTCAATAGACAAACTAATCATATATAGGTATACATTATACCTAGTTGTATTTGGATTAAATAGATATTATTTATTAATTTGTTTTACTCAAATAATTTTTTTTTATGAATCATTTATATTTTTAAAATATAAAAATATAAAATCCTGAAATATTTAAATAAATTCTAATTAGAATTTATTAAAATTTTAACAGTTTATTTTTGGTAATTTTTATCGCATAACTGCATACATATTTAATAGGTTTTAAGGGCATATTATTGTTGATTTTATACGCCAATCTATGATCTTTGAAGCCTGTGGCTTTCTATTGGACTTTCTCTTATACCTATATATATATATTCTATACACGCAAGTATGTGTATGCAACTATCACAGATATAATAATGCGTATAAAATATATCTGTACCAATATAATATACCTAAACCTTAAAATAGAATGAAGTCTGTCAATCTGTAACTATGAAGTGTATAGGAAGTGTATATTAAGTAGGTATACCTATACCTACTTAATAGTTCCTAATACACTTAGGTATTTGTATTTGTTGTAACTGTTATTCGTTGGTAACTATTTAGGTCTATCTCTTTACGTATTCTAAGTATTTCTAACAACTCACGACGTGTTAAAATGTCGAAATTTCACAACTATTCAACAACATAACTAAAAAAAAAAAAAAAAAAATAGTCAATGACTCATATATTTCAAGTGTAATGGTTCAATCTGATTGGTGTAGAAAACTCATCTGTTCGACAAGCATGTACTCAATTTTCAGAAGGTTTTCGTCCCATTTCTATTTATTTTGATCGTACCTACAACATTTTTGTTTTGTAAATAAAATTGCAACATTATTATAAAGTTAAGATTTCATATTAACCCTTTCAGTCCCGAATCATGATCTGATAGACAAAAAAATATTTCATGTGCTCTTTTCTTGAAACAATCTGAAATTAAGAGAGATTTCAATTTTTTAAATTTTTAAACTACCTAAACATGAATTATGATACCTATAACACTAAACGCCCAACTGCCATTATAATAGCATATTACTCAGGATATCAGTCACTGAGATAAGACATTAACCATACATTTTAATACCGTCATAATACAACAATAACAATGTAATAAAAATATGAGGTTTCCCCTATTTGGTTGATCAATGATTAATATTTACAACAAGGAAACAAAATTCTGGCTTAACTTTTTCCTTTTATGTCATTTATTTAGAATATTGTTTATTTATAAATATGACCACAATTATTATTATTATATATCACTAAACTCTATACCATGGAACGTGCATTATGCCGTTAAACGTAACCCCCAATCGGACAGCATCATATTGATTCCGTATAAGGAATAAACAATAATTCATGGAGAAATTTACCGGATGTTGTTATATTTAATAATAATAATGTGCATATTATAGTGTATTTTAGGAATTATGTAGGACTACTACTCTATGTAGACATTTAATAACAAAATAATCCTAAATTAGGTTGATTATTTTACAAGTTATTAAAATAATGCCCTTCTTATATTTTTATTTTTATAAGGAGTTCTAACAATTTTGAAAACGATTCAATTTCAGCTCACTAATTTAAAAATAAATTTAAAATTTATATAGGTACATGTACTAGTATTTTTTTTATGTCACACTACTTCCTTTCCTATTTTTTTAAATAATGTTTTTAAAATTATATAATATTATATTTTAAAATTTGGTTATAAGGATTTTTCTGAAAGTGTAGCTATGGCAGTTTCAATCACCTCATCGACAAACACTTGTTCATGAACCTTGATTTTCACATTTTCCCTGAAGAAAATCATATTACAATACTGAAATAAAAAAAAATTAATTTTGATATAAGAGTAAAAAATAAGAAAAAGTATCTTGACACGGTTCGCTATATTTCAAAATGTTATTAAATTATAAAGTGCTAATTCTTACTGTTTATTTGAGAGTTTTTTTTTTTATCAATACCTATTTACTATCATCCTATCGGCTATTTCTGATTTCCACACATAAATTAGTTATATTACTCTATTATTAGTTTATTATTTCCGCATGTTTGTTATTCTTTAATATAATCACAGATTATTTGGTTTATTCTCCATGTTTTTCATGGAGTAAATCACCATCAGAATCAATATGGCGGCCTCCCATCGGAGGATATTTTTCAACAAAATACTTGTTGATAAAATAAACCAATTTCCCAAAGGTAACACATACAATTATCATTTCTACAGTTGTTTTTATTGTAATATTATAATGGCACTTGCGACTGAAAGGGTTAAATAAAAATAAAACATACGTATACCTGAGATCCTTGAGATCGCAAGTTCAAACCAAAGTTCCAAAAAAATTATTTTGCAAAATCACGTCTGGTAGGTGCCAGGGAAAATACTAATGCAAAACAATATGTGTTTTACTGTGTAATTTATTGTATTTAATATACATTTATTTTACTATAATATGACATATACACGTATATTGTTGAAAAAACAATAATATTAATCGAACTCCTCTCAGAATTGTTTTTCTTTAGCAATAATTAATTATTCCTTACATTTTTACATTAAATTCCCCTCTATATTCTACCTTTCCAACTACTCATCTACAACAGTGGTCCACGACCATCCATCGCGCAAAGTTTGTCCGCCTTTTTATTCACAATGTTTTCTTCCAGAAATATTGCTTCAATCGAAGAAAGACAAGAGAGCAATTTTATTCGTTGTAACATATAGCCACTGACAAAGAAGTTTATTTTCTTATTTCTAAAGTAATTTTCATAATAATTGGGAAAAACTCAAAAATCAAAAAAGACGAAAAATACGATTTTTTCAAATTACGGCACAACGATTTCATTATTATAAACTTTTGTTTTTTACCATAATTATTGCTCCGCCAATAGTTAAGCGACAAGAGACCTTTTTTGTTGCATTTTAAATCTAGTCCATTACCACGTGATGATATTATTAGGTATATAAAGTATGTCCCACCAAGATATATCCATTGTAATATTTCCAGAGATAAAAAAGATAATCAAATTCTGGTTTTTATATTACTCACAGGGATAAGGATTACAAATATTTATATTGAAATTAATTTTTTATGTTTTGATAAAAAATTTAAAAAATAACTTTTTTTGTTTTTTTTGAAAATTTTGATGTATCAACTTTTTATTTTCATAAAATTCGTGATCTTCAATAGTTTTTTAAAGTTCAGAGAAAAATGCCTATAATTTATTATTCAGCAGGCTGTGATCGTATTTTCTAAATAATTATTAGTTATTACGATTAATTGACTGTACAAATGTTTTCTCTGAACTAAAAAAAAATTATGAATTAAATGAAATCTTTTAATTTTTAAAAAATAATAAAATAAAGTTATTTTTTAATTTTTTTTACCAAAACATAAAAAACTAATTGCAATATAAATATTTGTAGTGTTTATCCTAGAGTGTAAAATTAAAAAAACAGAATTTGATTATCTTTATTATTTCCGAAAATATTACAATGATGAGTATATTTTCGTAGGACACCCTGTAGGTATCCATAAAACTAAGTAGAAAGATCACAAGGATATTTATTAAGAAGAGTAAAGATTTAAAAAAAAAAAACAGAATACCGCTATTTTAATATGTTGGATGATATCCAATAAAATAAAAATTCATACATCTACATATATAGTATATAAATCTGGTTAATGATCACGTGGTATATAAAAGGACGACTTACTCTTTATCACTATGCTGTATACAAAAATAGTACAAATTTAATATATTCTGTAAAATTGAATTCATATGAATATCTACAGATCAGTTTTTAAAAAAACTTGTTTTTTTTTTTTTATGTTTCAAATTTCTTTTTATAAACAAACATAATATTTTATATAATATTTATAATATTTAAGCAATATAAAACCTTGGAAGAATATCAATTCAATGCTTAAATATTTATTATTTTATATGGATTTATTGATTATTAGGTATATGTTATATTTTTTTACATTTTTACAATATCGATATTCAAGTTATTATTTTGAAAATTAGACGTGACCCGTAGAACTTTTATTTAATTGTGAGCTAAAATTAATAATATTATTGAGTTTTTGTTAAGAGTGCAAATTGAAATGTGTTTATTGTTCATCTTCGCCTTTATGCTACGTAATTGACGTTAGCAGAATAACAAGTCAACTATAAGTACCTATTCCTATCTAGGAACTTATTATCGGTTTCGATCTTCCACATCTCACCATCCACGACCATTTCTTCATCCATTCAAAAAAATTTATATGTAGAGTTTTTAAGGCCTGATAACCTATAGCCATTCTGTCTTTAGTTTATCTCTTCTTCAGGTTATCATTTACACTAGGTACACTAAACTCACCTACATATTATTGACTATCTTATCGTTTTTCCTTCTCTCAATGTACTAACATGCTAATATAATATGTATGTATACACTATACACCATATGATATACTATGTTATTTTTCTTGCTATGATCTATACTTCTATACAGACTGGGTACCTATTATGTATTTATTCCATATCCAATCTAATCTGATCAAACTACCACATTCACTTCACTTCAATATATCGAGCATGTCGATTACTCGCTACAGAGTTGCTACGGTAGAGAGCCACATTATTTACTTATACGAGTTATACGTAGGTAGTGAGATAGATGTCGAAATATCAGCTGCTAACCAGGGAGTCCTAGCGTTGTCGGCGTCTCAGATGTACGCGCGAGTTTAGACACTCTTTATAAACAGTATAAACAGTTAAATAACTTGAACTATAAACAGTTTAATAACTTTAATTGATAAGTAATGATCACAAGAAAAATAAATTACCTAGTACCTCCTACTACCTACCTACAGGTGCGAATTGACCTTTCGGAAAATCAATTAGTACAGGTTTATAAGCCGGTTTGAGTCATATTACTCATATTATTTCCCGGCTAGAAAAACATCACCAATCCGCCTCTTTCTACCTATTCATTTACTGACATAAAATTTAGTTACCTAGTAAATTTGATTAGCGGAATTGCATTATTGAATAGTGTAGGTATTGTAACAGCAATATAGTACTATGCAATTTAGAATTTTGTCCACAATAATTTCATTACTAAAATTATGAAACATTTAACACAATATGAAAAAAATAAAAATAAATTATTTTTGTCGTTGATCTTTTTCCCACGGAATTCCTATTTTATAGCTATATTCACTATTATTTCGATCTATTATACGGAATCTATAAATACTTGACTTGATTTACTTTTTGACCCTGGACTCATTAGGTCTGATAAACATATTTAGTGTAAAAATCGATAAAATAACCAACTTTGATAAACCATATATAATAATATACCAGATACGTAGGTAGATGGGTACTACAATTACTAAATATTCTTAGATAAATACTACATATTTACCTGTTTAATGTTTATACCGGTAAGTTACGGTATTCACATTATAAAATACGAGATTAAATTATAGTAAGTATAGATACTAAGTAGGTATGGTTAAAATAATGTAATGGTTATAATTATAGTATGATTTTATGCTTTAATAATTTTATTATCATTTAAACAAAAGCAATTAACTGTTAATGTAGGGCTGATGTGATTTATCTATCGGTGAATATTCAATACTACTCAATATATTCGCAATCATGGATGTGCTCACCATGATAATACTAACATCTATTATTAATAATTGTATTTGTGTAAAGTAAAAAAATAGTTGCCCCCCAGATCTTTGCTTAGGATCCGTGCCTGTAGGTAGGTATGTATAAATACTTACCTAATAGATATGGGGGATTATAGAATTTTCCCAACATTCGAATACTTATAACACGATTTCATTGAGCTTTTAGTATCTATTAGGTAAATAATTATACATATTGACCTATAGACATGGATCCAGAGCAAAGATTTGGGGAGGGGGCAATTTTTTTTTTACAACACAAATACAATTAAAATATAATATATAATATTATTTTATTATACATATCAGTGATTGGAATATGGTAATATCAGGATCTATAGAATTATAAAAAAAAAACAAAACGGAGAAATAATATGTCTGGGAGGACCCCCCCCCGGGTCCGTTCCTGTCTACCTACTAATTTATGTGATCTACTCAACCTATTATAATGTAAGACCTCTCAAAATAAGTTGTACATTTTAAGTTTTAACCTTGCTGTATTATTATTTTTCAATTATTTAACCAATTTGAACATGTATAATATTAATAGATTTCTATTAAACTAAACTATATTATGATTTCGTTGATAATTTAATTATAATTTATAAGTCGGGATACTTGGAGACTTTAATAATTATTAGTTTTAGACATTTTATTCTAAAAAATATGAATACAATATGTATAAATTGGAAAATAATTTTTACTACCTAACAATTATATAATATGTATCCATGAAAAATAAATCTATGTACAATATGTATATTATGTAGCCATATTTTGTTTGGTTGTTCAAAAACCGGATGGCTCAATATTAAAATCACAGAATATCAATAATATAATCAAATGTTTAAAGGTCAGTTCAGTTCCCGCTCTTTTAAAAACCGGTTTTCGTTGTTCGTGGAGATAAACACTTACATCTCTAACTCAAACCTACACCGTTTTGGCGGTTAATATACACTTTAAGGTTAATTCATGATAATTTTTGATAAATTATTGATTATAGAAATAACATTTTCTGATTGATTAATGATTTAACTCATCTCTTCTTTCTCTTTGCTCTAATGCTCTTAATCTACAATTTGTGTTTTGGCCTACCAGTTCCAATGCTAATTATTTATTTTTATCCAATGTCGTGATCCCAAATTATAATTATTATCTAAAATTGCTATTAACTACATGCTAGTCTGATTATTATTGATTAGTCTGATTTGTTTCATTGGTACTTGTATTTATTCTATTTGTCTTCTTTACAGAAATCTTTATAGTCACTTTTTTACACGTGGTTTCTCACGATTTAGTAATAATTCTTGAACTATATTATATTGCAGGTAGATGCCTACTAAAACATTTAATTATTTATTTTGGTTTACAAATTATATTTTACGTAAATATTTTAGTTTTACAGATTTATCTATGGCTAGAATACTTGTGGTTGGTGGTGGTGGACGAGAAAATGCAATCGCTTGGAAACTATCACTTTCTTCAAAAGTAAGAATAATATCCATTTTAACTAATATTTTAAAATGTGAAAGTAAGACTTCTTCTACGTTTTCACAGCTAAATCCCTGAACCAATTCTGATAAATTTTGATATAGAAATAGATAAGACTTTGCATAGGCTACTTTTTGTTGCGAAAATAAAACTTGATGGGGATGAAAGGTTTTTAGGTATTTTTGGTTCAAAAATTAAATAATTTTTTTTGAATTTTGGATTACCTTAGAAGAAACACGGATAAAATGAAATGAAATTAATAATAAACAAAAATAAAAATGCCAAATGTCATACTATAAAAATTTAAAATAAAGAGTATCTGACTGTCTTTCGGTCTGTTATTAGCTTGAAATAAGATGGATTACTTTGGTTACACAGATAAAAAATCTAGGTATGTGCTGTACTGGCTGGGTACTTAAGTGAAAAGTGAAAAATCATAAAACGTCATCTTTAAATCTTTGTATTTTTTGGGACTTAAACAACACTACAGTACTATTATGTCCTCATAATTTTATTATTATTATAGTAGATGTATAGTTTAATACCTGTGCTGTGTGGATATCTATGGTAACACTGATGAAAAAATGGATGACACTAGAACATTTTTAGTCCACTGTAGGCGTATTACGCATTTTCCATCTATTTTTCGTTCAGTATATTGATATGGGTAAAGAAAAATCGGAATTAAGGTAAAAAGAATATAAAATTGACATGGGCAACACCGGGCATGAGACAGCTAGTTTATAATTTATTTTCTTAATATTGCTAAATTTAATAATATCGGTATGTATATTTTAGAGACATAATTTTAAACCTACCATATTTTACTTATGAAATTATGTTTGAACTGGTGTTTTAAAAATATTGTTATTTTACGAATCATGAAAAAAAATTAATAAATACAAATGATAACATACAAGTATAAATATAAATACCTATAACATACAAACTTATTCTAAATTAATAATATAACAATCACTGTGGTTTTTAATTTTGTAGCTAATCTATATCTTAAACTTTTAAACTAATTATAAAACAATTTTTGAAGAAAATAGGAATAGAAACAACCTTCAAACAAGGTAGTGTTAATAATTGGCCTTGAGATTAGAATATTTTATTTAAATTACTTAACTAAGAGGAAATAATTTTATCCTTTTTAGTAAACATATTGTCTAATAATAATAATTTAAAGAATAAATAATTTTAATACCTCTATATCTATTTTAACTGATTTATTATAGGTTAGGTATATAATACAATGTGATGAATTAAACCTTTTAGGGTGTTGTTAGTATTCTGCTAATCGGGATATTTTATCTATGTAATAACAGTGTGAAATAGATAGTGGTGATTATCTTATAGTAGAAGTGTAGTAACCACTACACCTTTTAGTTTTGGTTGATGGGCAAGAGGTGTGTGTAAATTCATATGTGAATAACATAGAATTTTGTGGTACAAGAAAATGTTATATACAATCTTTAACTGTTATTATGGAGCATGATAAATTTTAAATAATGTTATGAATTACGGACATTATTGATGTCCAAATTTGTATTTTTAAGCGTGTTAATTGCACTCTATTGGGTAGATAGCATACAACATAAATTAATATATTGAGGATTGGCAAGGGTGTAGGTATTGTGTATCAATTGTTTATGGGGTTTTGACTATATATTTTTTGTTATAAGAGTGAATTGAAAGTTAAAAAAAGAATTAAATGTCTGTAGTAATTTTGAAATGGGAATTTAACCTTCTCCCTATATTTACACTTTTAGTGGGTGATTACTTTTATATTTCGCTACACTTATATTTTGTTGGATAACTACAACAGCTCTAAAGAAATTTAAGTAATAACATACAAATGTAACTCAAATTCTAATAAACTGAGATTAGAATATATATTTAACTTATATAATTTTATTTATTTTAATTTTATTCCAAATAAATATGTTATTTTAAATACTTATTTTTTATATTTATTACTTTTAAACTTCAGTTTGCTGTATCTATATTTAATGGCAGATCAGCCACCAGGATGCATGTGGTGTGTTGTGGTATTTATGTATGTTAGTTTTTCTAATTTTTTTTTTCTTTTCAGGTAGATAAAATTTATATTACACCAAATAATATTGGAGCTGTATTATTGCCTCAAGTAGAATTTGTAGATTTGGATGTTAACAATTTTGAAGTAAGTAAATTAATAATGAAGCCATTAATAGTGTATTTTTAAAAAAAAATTAATTAATTTTTAAATTGTATTGAACATAGTTCCTATGATATCTATGAAATATTTCTAAATACTAATATTATTGATTATAAATACTATTTATAACCAATGCTAATACTAGACATTAATTAAGTAATGATTTTTATTTAATTTTTTTTTTTTGTAAGTCATTTTATAGGTTACATTTTTATTTCATAGAATAATATAATAAACAATTATAAAACAAATGTACCTATTGATTTGTGTTTATTTGTTTTCTATAATAATAGCATTTGGCAAAATGGTGTATCGATACATTTATTGACTTAGTGGTTGTGGGTCCTGAAGACCCTCTTGCAGCAGGAATTGCTGATGTATTGGGTTTTCATAAGGTCAGTTGTTTTGGACCATCTGCTAAATCAGCTCGCATTGAAAGTGACAAAGAATGGGCAAAACAATTTATGGATGAATTTGATATTCCAACTGCTAAATGGAGATCATTTAATGATGTGAAACAAGCAACTGATTTTGTTTATTCGTAATTATTTTTATTTATATATGTTAAAAAAAAATGTTTTTATTTATATTATTTAATTTATATGATAAATATTTAATAGGGCTGATTATCCTGCACTAGTTATAAAAGCAAGTGGTCTTGCTGCAGGTAAAGGAGTTGTAGTTGCATCCAATAAACAAGAAGCATGTTTGGCTTTAGACTCTATATTAACTGAAAATCGTTTTGGAAAAGCTGGTCAGACTGTTGTAGTGGAAGAATTGTTACAAGGAGAAGAAGTTTCTGTATGATATTTTTTACTTTAAATAATTGTTTTGTTATAATATTGACATATTTTTAAGGTTTTATGTTTTTCTGATGGTGTTAATATAAATGTGATGCTACCAAGTCAAGATTATAAAAGAGCAAATAATCAAGATAAAGGTCCAAATACTGGAGGAATGGGAGCTTTTTGTCCCTGTTATAACATGCCTCAAGATGAGTTGAATGAAGCTAAAGATATTTTACAAAAGGCTGTTGATGGTCTTCGAAATCGGGGAACTCCTTTTATTGGTGAGTATTTCAATAAATATTGCAATACTGAAATATTATCTATTGACTTCTTAGGAGTTCTTTATGCTGGATTAATGGTAACTAATGATGGGATCAGAGTTTTAGAGTTCAACTGCCGTTTTGGTGATCCAGAAACCCAAACAATATTGCCACTTTTAGAATCTGATCTTTATGTTATCATGAAAGTATATTTAATATAATAAAAATGGTTGATAATATTAAATTGATGAACATTAAATTTGCTCTAGGCATGTTGTGATGGTTGTTTGAATGAAGTTAAAGTTGAATGGAAAGCCGATCAATTTTGTGTGGGTGTTGTAATGGCTAGCAGAGGATATCCATTAACGTCCAGTAAAGGGGATGTTATATCAGGTGAATTAATCATTGAGCATTTACCAACAAGTTATTTTGTATCTATGACGGTTTTTTAGGATTACCCAGTGTAACAGAAGGTATGGTATTTCACATGGGTACTAAGCTGAACAATTATGGTGAATTGGTAACAAATGGAGGTCGTGTTTTGATTGTGGTTACTACTCACCAAGATTTAGTTTTAGCTGCTGCTAAAGCCACTATGGCTTGTGGTAGAATCATATTTAATGGTGCACAATTTAGAACTGATATTGCTCATAGAGGAATTGCAAGGTATGAGTTATTTCTTAAATAAAGTTAAAAATATTAAATGCTATTACATTTAAAGAAATGTTATTTTTAATTTTCATAGAGCTATACTTGCTAAAGGTGCTACAACTTACAAGTCTTCTGGTGTAGATATAACAGCTGGTAATAATCTAATTCCTATTTACAAACAAATGGTATCTGTAACAAAACGTCAAGGAGTTCTTGGAGATTTGGGTTCATTTGGTGCTATGTTTGATCTTAAAGCAGCTGCATTTCGTGATCCGATACTTGTATCTAGTTCAGATGGAGTTGGCACCAAACTGAAAGTATATGAAACTAGATAATGGATTTTAAAACATTTATATTTAATTATATAGTTTATAATTATAATTATACAATAATACAATTAAAGGTTGCTCTAACATGCAATAGTCATGAGTCGATTGGACAAGATCTTGTTGCAATGTGTGTTAATGACATTTTAGTACATGGAGCTGAACCATTGTTTTTCCTTGATTATTATGCCACTGGTCGATTAGAAGGAGGAGATGTTGTTCAAGTTGTAAAAGGCATTGTAGATGGTTGCCACCAAGCCGGGTGTGCTCTTATAGGTAAATAATTAAATCATTTTAATTTGTAATTTAAAAATTTGACTAAAAGTTATTTTCAGGTGGAGAAACAGCTGAAATGCCAGGGCTTTATCATAATAATGATTATGATGTAGCAGGCTTTGCGGTTGGAGCAGTAGAGAGAGATAAAATATTACCTCATATTGAAACTATTGTTTCTGGAGATGTAGTTATTGGTTTAGAATCAAGTGGTGTTCATGCTAATGGATTTAGTTTAATTCGTAAAATAATGGATAGGGGTTGTCATAGTTTTACAGACGAAGCACCATTTAGTTTGGACAAAAAAACTTACGGTAAATTTTAAAATATTTATACGATATATCTAGGCAATTTTAAAACTAATATCTATTAATAGTATTTATAAAATAAATGTTCTACCTAAAATTTATTCTATTGGAATATATTATTTAAAAAATAAAGGAAAATGATTGGTTATATTTTGGTTTAGATTCATAAAATAACATATAAAACTTAAAATTCTTGACAAGCACATTTTATCATTTTTGTTTTAAAACTTAAAAGCTTCCTTTTTTTTTTTTCTAAGGCGAAGAATTATTAACCGCCACAGAAATTTATGTTCAACGTGTTTTACCTTCAATAAGAAATGATAATATAAAAGCACTAGCTCACATAACTGGAGGCGGATTATTGGAAAACATTCCACGTATTTTACCAAAGAATAAGAAAGTTATTTTAGATGCTACAAAATGGACAATACAACCTGTGTTTGGTTGGATTGCTGCAACAGGTATATATACGATTTTAAATAATATTAAACTATTTTTGTTTATTAATTATATTTATTTTAATATTATAGGTAGCATTAATGAATCGGAAATGTTACGGACATTAAACTGTGGTTTAGGCATGATATTAATAGTTGATGTTAAAAATGTAGAAGATGTTATACTTGCTGCTAATGGTAAAGTTATTGGTATAGTTGACAACAAACTGGCTGGTAAGTTTCAGTTTATGCGTAAAAGAAGTAAATTTCTAGATATTAATTGTGTTGCTCTGTAACAATACATACATATATGTAATTTAGAAAAAAAGACACTTCAAAGTGTGAACTTTCATTAATACTTGTAGACGAACCATCTGTTGAAGTGAAAAAATTTGCAAACGCCATGGAACCTCTAATGCGTCCTCATATACAGACCTATGTAGCATCTAGAATGCATCCAAAGATGCGTGTAGCTGTTCTTATATCAGGATCTGGAACAAATTTGCAGGTATACTAATATTATTTGAAAAAAATATAAATATTCTGAATACATGTTCATTTTTTAAATGTAGTCATTAATTGATACAACTACTGATGATCCATCCATGATGGCTGAAATTGTATTAGTAATTTCCAATATTCCAGGAGTTGAAGGTTTAAATCGAGCCCGACGTGCTGGAGTACTAGCTTTGGTAATTTATTTTATAATTATATTTTGTAACTTTGTTAGTATACTGCAGTATTATCGTTAATAGTTATCCTATTAAGCAGCTGCTTAATGACCAAATCTAGTAGGTGGGTCCATGTGTGGAACTTGGTCATTAGACAAGTTAACAAAACTGGTAAAACAGGAATGTTTAGTTACAGCACTTATTTTTCTGGGCTTTGATTATTATTGGGTTTTTTTTTCAGCTATTTTTCTGCAATTGTTTGATACAAAAAAAAAAATTTGCACCACTACTACTAGTATAATATACATAATTAAATTGTGTTTTATATTCAGGAAATAGATCATACAAAATTTAAAACTCGTGAAGAATTTGAAAACAAAATGTTAGAAGCATTAGACCGAACACAAGTAGATGTTGTTTGTTTAGCAGGATTTATGCGAGTGTTAACTAAGAACTTTGTGAGCAAATGGAGAGGTCGTTTATTAAATATACATCCTTCACTTTTACCTTTATTCAAAGGTCTTCATGCTCAACGACAAGCTCTTGAATCAGGTGTTCGAGTGGCAGGCTGTACTGTGCATTTTGTTGAAGTAAAGTTTTAATTTTTAAAATTAATTTTCCAAATGTAATTTTTTGTTTTTTAATTTTTAGGAAGAAATTGATGCAGGAGCCATTATAGTACAAGAAAGTGTCACTATAAGTGTAGGTGAAACAGAAGAAAGTCTAATTGAAAAAATTAAGAAAGTTGAACATACTGCTTTTCCAAAGGCCTTAAAACTATTAGCTACTAATCAAGTTTATTTGGATAAGGAAATTGGTAAAGCAAAATGGTTATCAAATCCAAATAATGTTTTTAAAAATATTGTTTAAATAATAAACAATAATTTTTAAGTTTATTTTATATTCGGTATTTTTATTATAATTTTTTATGATAACAAAATTACTATTTAAAATATATTTTTATGTATAATTTACTTTTTTTCACTTAGTTATTATAGAGTATAAGTTTTTTATATCCAACTGATTCATACTTTTTAATGTAAACAAATTGTGTATGTATCTATGTCGAAAAAGATAATTGTTTGATCTGTTAAATTTAAATATAGAAAATATATTTATAAACTATTTGTTTCATTTTGATTATTATTTCTATTTCTGCTAATACTCCAACAGATATAAAATATTATTTTTAATTCCTTTTGTCTGAAAAAAAAAAATTTGGAAAATACAGTTATGCGGTTTAAAATTTAAAAAAGGGACCATACAAATTTACTTGTAAAAAAATAAAATGTAATATTTAAATCAAATTAAATATTAAATAAATATGAATTATATTTTTTGATAAATGTATTGATTTATTTTTAAATTGTATTAGACATTCATTGCAATAATAATATTTAGTTATGAATATTCTTCATATATTGTAAGATTTCGCAAATATTTTTAAAGTGTTCTAATAAATAGGTCTTCATAATGTTAAAACAAATTTTTTTCCCTTCGGAAAAAGTAAGAAGTCAACTAACAACTCTATACTTTTCATGTTTCACTATCTATCACCATGTCCTCATATCTCTCCTAATAAACATAATTTATCGGTGCATAAATCACCATAGCAACAAATTGTCTTCAATCACATGTTTTATCAATTTTTTGTTTTTTAATATAAATGGAAATATGTATTATTTTTAAACAAAAGGTTATATTGTAGAATTTGAAGATAAAAATGGGAGTGAGTATCTACTCATAATTAATTATTATTTTAATGATAACAGAAATTTGTTTTACACAAAAGGATTTAAAAGCAACTACAATAAAAGATGCAATAAAAAATTGGGAAGATGAAAATAAGGAACCAGCAAATGAAGCTATTAATGTTTGTTTACAATTTCAGTGGCCACCAATTGAAAAAATGGATAACAATTTATCTGTTTTAACAAAATGCGAGTATGTGTTCATTATTTGAATAATATTTATCATGAGTAATAAGAATTACCATATTTTTTCTTAGAAAATTATCATTAAATACAAACATGATTGAGAAGATAAATGGTCTTGCTGCTCTAAGAAATTTGAAAATATTATCATTGGGACGAAATTATATTAAAGCATTTACTGGACTTGAACCGTTGGCTGATACTTTAGAAGAATTATGGATATCATATAATTTAATTGAAAAAATGAAAGGAGTTTTAGGAATGCGCAAACTTAGAGTTTTACACATGTCCAATAATAACGTTAAAGAATGGGCTGAAGTGAATAAACTGGTCGAAATGGAAAACCTAAAAGATTTTTTATTTGTTGGTAATTTACCTATTAATTATTATGCATATAACCAATAACAAAAATACATAGGTAGGTTAACAAGATAGGTACCTAATTAATATTTAAATTATTTATATATATATTCACATATCAATATTTTAATTTATGCTTATTAGAGAATGTAAAGTACAGCATATAAAATACTTGCTGTGTATTATGATATTCGTATTTTTATTGAAGCATTTTCACAGTTGGGTGGTGGGGGGGGTGAGAGGTGGGTACATCAGGTTATGTAATTATTGGGACATCAAAAAGATGTTCCAAAATAAAATGTGTATTTAATTTCTACAATGTTTTATTTGCCATAATAATAAGGGTTTTGTTTTTTATTTTATTTTTTTTGAGGAGTACCAAAAATTGATCATTAACGTAGCAATATTTTTGCTATACACAACACTGCATTCTCACTCCTGATAAAAACACTATTGCATCACCAACAGTACCTAGCTTAGATATAAATATATAATAGGTAGGTATCCTACATTTTTCGTAGACTAATATAAACGTTAGTCTGTGGTTCTGTTATTCTATGTATATGAATATTAAATATTATTATTAATAACTATTGATAAGTGATCATATTTTAAATTTAAATTGTTTTATATTTAATTCAATGGCACAATTATAGATATTTACAACAATTTTTTTTAAAATCTTACAATATTTGATTTTCTGTATCTATTTTTTTTAAAAAAAAAACAACTATTTATTTCATATAAAATTTTAAATGAAAAGACTGAATCCAAATAATTATTTTCTTTTGATATTATTTATTTTATTTTTCAAACTACTTAATAGCTAAGCAAAATTATGAACGTGTCACAAAACAAAATGTAATTTGACTTTTAAAATTTAATTCTATTAATTACAATAATCATTATAAACGACACCCATATCATAATTATTGATAATTTGTTCAATAGTAATAACTTTTGTTAAAGGCTTAAAAAAAAGTATTTATAATTATTTATCTAATAACCTTTAAATAAGTCCAAATCAAATTCAATTAAGTCACCTAAGACTGCTTCTATAAAATGTTTCATAGAGGTAGTAAAATCATTTTGGTATTTTTATGCATTGGAAATGTATTTTTATGTCTTTGTTTTTGCCTCTTATAATTATTCACATGCAATTAAAAATTGGTTTGTCTATTCTTAAAATCAGAAAATATAATTAAAATACCTACCTCTACAATTACATACCTCTAATAAAAGTGTAATTAACAATTAACAATTAAACTAGGCAAAATCAAAGACATTAAAAATACATTCCAATAAATACATAAAAATACCAAATGATATTACTACTTCTGTGAAACATTTTTTAGAAGCAGACTTAGGTGACTTAATTGAATTTGAATTGTTAATAATTATCTACACCTATATACCACCTACATGAGTAGCTAGCACTTCATAACATAGCACAACTTTACGAAATCACTGTAACAAACCCTATTCGGATTTATTAGAATTTGTTAGAAAAATTTGTAAAAATTTGTAGTGCTAGGCACATGTCCAGCACTACATACAAAACAAAAATTTAAAAAGGTTATCAACTTTTTAACTTTATAAGACTAGGCTTAATATTGTTGGACAATTGTTAAAATTTGTTAGATAAAAGTTTCACGAATATTTCACCTTAAATATGTAATGCCAGGGTACACAGTACTACAATAATGTACACATGAAGAGCGTACCAAAAAAATAAGTTAAAATTCCAACAAGTTTAAAAATACGTCTTACAACCCTTTTTAATA
The DNA here is from genome assembly GCA_902439185.1 of Cinara cedri. NCBI lineage: Eukaryota > Metazoa > Arthropoda > Insecta > Hemiptera > Aphididae > Cinara > Cinara cedri. The sequence continues at coordinate 1,282,984 of CABPRJ010000955.1, read as the reverse complement.
CATCGCAATGAAATCCAACTACCCAGCAATGTTTTTTTTTTTAATTAAGAGCGATTTTTTAGCCAGCACTACACATTTAACCAGCTATTATCGGTGTACAATTATCTCATAATTGAATAAACTTAGAAAAAATGTATTTTAAATTCCAACAAATTTAAAACCGCGTTTAACAAATCCTTTTTAATACATCACTATGAAATTAAACTAATCATACAAATGTTCATTCAATTATGAGAAAATTGTATAATGATAACGGTCTTGTGACTTGTTAGTAGTATATTCTGATGTTATCTTGATGCCCAAATACTTGGATTGAATTTTGTTCATATCTAGCTAGATATACGGAACTTATAATTTTGTCTTGTGCACTACATTAATGACAAATATAATATATTTTATTAAGTTTAAGATTCGGAAGAATCAATATGTAAATATAATAAACAGTAGCAAGCCGAATCAATAGTAGGCGAAATCGTTACACAATCGGCGGAATCGATATACATCCACGCCACGAACTCAGTATTTCTTCATTTTACCATATTTTATTAATCATATTATGTAGGTAGCTGATTTGTTAATATTGTAGTGACTTACAGTTTTAAACTTGTATATCCTATAGTTGACCCTTACACTACTTCTCTTTTAATATTTGAGTTAGAATCGCCAATGATTATTTTTGGTTTTCCCAACTGTACATCATCACACACTCCGTCTTAGAAATAATTTTTTACCTCTTCACTTTTATCCTCTGTCGGTGCGTAGAAATTTACTATTATGATATTAAACCATCTGCAATTAAATTCTATATAGCATATTCTGTCATTTATTTTTTCAAACTTGACAATATTTGGTAGGAATTTATCCCTAATTATGAATCCTACCTATAAATTTATTATGTTAAATAAAATTAAGTAGGAGAAATTGCAGGGTTATGCCAAAATAATATATGTTTAAAGTTATTATGAAAATTGAACACATTTTATGTCATACATATTCAATAAAATATTATATATATTTTTTAGGAAACCCGCTGTATGACTGTTTAGATGAATCTGTGTGGCGTAGTGACTGTATTAGAAAACTTCCTAAATTAGTAATTTTGGATGGAGTCCCAATCATAAGAGATTAAAAGCAGCAGGTTTGTATAAATATATCATTGTAAATTTAATATTATTAAAATTATTATTATTAAAGAAGTCAAATTGTCACAATTTAAGAGATAAATAAAATATTTTTTAAATCTATTTCCCCGGTAATTCCACTTTGAAATTTTAGGACCGGATCCAAGGGCTAAGATTTTTCTTAGCTTGTTCTCGATTGTTTGGAAAATTCCGCCGTTTATTACTTCCTTATTCTTATAGCTGAACTGTCAGATTACCCATCACCGAACAGTGATGTACTTGTGGGGGGGGGTTATTTGTCCCTCCCTCTTGGGCCGTATGTATAAGCGGATTGTTATTTGTTTTTAAAATTATTTTGAAATTTTTTTTTATTAAGTAGTTAATAATATCATAACATTGTCAAGTCCTATTAAAATATTTTTGTTATCAAGGTTGTGATCAAGATTTCTACCGTGTATTAACTATCAAACACCTTGGTTTCTGGGTATCATTTCGTTTCGAACGTTATCTCTTATCATTGATTTCTAGTTACAAAATAAATGTGCTAGAATCACTTATGCTGGCTTGCACTGTTGCATATTGATATTTATAGGAAATAAGTATACCGGTGGACGATATCATTAAAAGATTTCCTTTTATGAAAAACTGAAGGCGTAAAATCACATATTAAGTCAAAACTACCTATAAATTGAACTATGTTTTATTTATCTATTTTCTATTGAAATTTGAAATTTATTTACCATTACTTTTTGAATAAAGGTTTACAATGAAATAATAAATACCTACTTGTGCATTATTTTAATATATAACTTATGTTTTAGTAAAACCACTAATTGAAGAATATAGGAAGAAAAATGTTGGATTTGTTAAATTAAATATTTTAAACAATGATAATATTGATAATCGGACAAAATCCTGTACTTATCAGTCATCATAGGCTGCCATTTCTAAGCAAGATACAAGATTGAAGATTGTAAATACCTATGATATATTTTATTCATAAAATAAATAAATGTAAAACAGCTAATCTATAATAAAAAGTGAATTTATTGTTAGATGTTAGTTGGGTTTTTAGTTTTATCATTTTATGTTTTTGTCAGTAGCGAAATCAGGATATTAAGTCAAAGGCGGAAAGGGAATCAAATATTATAAACGATTTCATTGCACAACCAAATACAATTTGTTAAATTATATATACTGAATGATAAATAAAATTTCCATATTGCATAATAAAACACTGTTTAGATTCTGAATGGAGCGAGAAGCTTATGGTTTTACAAAGATATTTTTTATTTTATTTTTTTATCTGTGGACAAATTTTCTACCAGAAATCTTTTCTGAAGAGAAATCGGTGTAGGAACGTACTTTAAGGAGGTCATTTTTCGATTTTCCCAAGAGTTTTCTCAACAAATGGAAAACCAAAAAAAATCGGGAAAATCAGTACAATATTAAACAAATATTATTAAAGAAAATATTTAATGCCTATTTGATTATTTTACTATATAATGATATATATATTGTTGACAAAGTATCACTATCAACTGAACTCCGCTCAGAATCGTTTTTTCGTTAGCAATGGTTTATCGTTGCTTACAGATATAAATTAAATTCCTTTCTGTTTCATACCTTTTCAACTGCTCACCTACAACAGTGGCTGTACCCACGCGCGTATAGTATATCAGTCTTTTTTTTTGTTTTATGAAACAAATTCTGCCAAAAAAAACCTTTTTTTTCCAATTGATTCTTCAGAGGTGTTTTGATAAAAATGGAAGCCTGTTTGAGCCAATAAGGTAAAACATAACACTGTGTTTCCCTGGTATTTTTAATTTAAATAATATTATATTCATCATTCATGGTTTTATATTTCTTACTATAATTTACTCATTTATTTTATTAAGTATTTTCGTTTTGTAATGAACGCAATTAAACGTACACTTCATTGGACTTTATATTAATTGTACCTAAGACCTAGCTTAACCTGCATAGGTATACTTGTGCAGTATTATTAGGTAGGTTCCTACTTTTATTTATTTATCATGGTAATAATAATAATTTATAATTGATAAAATAGTAATCTATCTAGATTACTATTCGGTAGAATGTGTTAAAGCTAAGCCCTTAATTGACAAAAATTCAACAGCCATTAATATAATTTGAAATTTGTATGCGAATTAAAATAAAACAATTTAAAAGAAAAACCAATATTATTCACGAATAATTGTTATAACTTTTATAAGTGGGAAGTTGAAATATTGAGATAAATTATTGTATTCTAGTGATTATATTAATAGTGTTAGTTTTAATCATTAGATATATTTAAGACATGTATCTTAAACATCTAAAACAGGGATAATTATTTTAGGTATTTTTAACAGAGGAATAATAAATATTTGTTTAGGTTAAATTTTTCCCATTACTTATCATTTATCAGTTATCACCCTATATACTATATAGGTATTCATATTATTTATCTTATAGGTAAGTATAATATCAGGGCCGGCGAATGCTATGGTTGTCGTGGACGACTGCCAAGGCACCAGTATCTAAAGGGCGCTAAACTGAAAATTATTTCAATTTAATTTAACTTTTGATACGCATAAACGAAAAAAATTATCAATAATTTACACAATTTGAAATATGTATAATCCAAGGTTTCACCCTTGGCGCTAATACTCCTAGTGCCGGCCCTGAATATTATTTCATGCAAATTAAGATTAACAAGTGCCTTTCCAATAACTATTAATTAGTAGATAACTACACCTATATATTAATATTGGAATTGTTTATATCTTTGCGTAAAAATAAAATTACTTACCAAAATTATATTATAATAAATGTAAATTTAGGCAATATTATAATGTGTTATAGCTAATAACATCTAATAAGAAATAACATTTAGTTAAAGTTTGAATACCTAATAACAATTATTATATATTAATATAAACCATTAAAAAACAATATTTAGCTGTTTACAAGTAATTTAATAATTAAGTACCTATATCATTTTCATTTTGACATTTAACACCGCACTTCAAACTCCATAATGACAATAATTTAGCTTATGAAATCAATAACAATAAATAATAATACCTATTCCACAGACGAGATATAAAATGATGCCAACATCAATTATAATTAAATAATTATTACATATTATAGTTGTATATTAATCTTATTATACTTATACATATTAGTTTTATTACGTTTAATAATGTGATGTGTTGTGACGTAGTGTGTTTTAATCGAATTTGTAAACTGTAGCTTTTTTTAAATTATAGTTTAAAAATAAGTAATCTGTATTAGGTAGCTACCTATCTATCTATCTAAATAATACATATTTATAGGCACTTATGTAATTATCCTGATTACTTAGTTGTAGGTATAAGTACTTAAACATCTTAAACATTTTTTAAACGAGTACTTTTATATTTGGAGTAATATTGGATTTATTTTAATATAGTTACTTTAGTGTTTATGTCTATAGAACACTAATATTTGTTCCAAATTTTTCGATATAGAGATTTAAATAAATGACTCAATACTATATGAATTAAAATTTTATACATACTTATATGATTTTATGAGACGTATAGCTCAGTATAATTAAGTATTTGTAAGTACTACTTGATAAAATATTTCACATAATGGTTGGCAAATATCCACACAGGAAATATGACAAGAAATATGTGCAGAAAAAAAAAAAATGAATACGATCGTTGAATAATTCCTAAACAATTGATTTTTTGAAAACAATTTTTTAACTTAAAGAAACAGAGGGGAAATTTTCATAATAGAAATCGATATTGCGGAAATTTTTCCATTTTTTCTAAGTTTTTTTTTCAGTTTTTCCCAATTATTAAAAAAAAATTACAAGGAAAATCAAAACAACGTATCTTCAGTACACCAACAAGTCAAAATTTGATTTCAGAAAACAATGCTGCAAAATGCTTGAAGATTAGAGCAAGATTTCTGGTGAAAAATTTGGGTAGACAGAAATTAGACAGAATGAAAACAAAAAACATATCATAATAGTAAAATCAATACTTTTTTCGCTGCGCTCAGAATCGAAACAAAAAAAGTACTTACCAACAATAGCTTATATTCCTAAGGTATTATAATTATATAATAGGAACAATTTACAATTATTACAGTAACGATTTGAAGATTAAGATACGCGTAAGAAACTAAGAATTAATGTAGGTATATTTAAATCCGTCGCTAAGATATTTATGATAGAATAACGCGCGTATACTTCCTTACGTATCAAATTTATAATTAATATGATTAAATACTTACCTTATTTAGGTAAAATGTATATGAACGTTTATTATATTACTAACTGTACGCCCGTCTTACATGGCGAGTAATAACGTTATCGAAATGTGTTTAAAGATTAATATTAAATGACAATAATTTATTGTACCTATGATAATCGCACTCATCTGTTCAAAAGTTGACTGTGCTGAACAATACACTCTTAAATCGCATTTAAAATTTGGAAAACTGGGTACACTATAATACAAAATTGCATTGCATTCGTAATTATTACTAATAATGAATTATAAATATAATTTAGTAACACGTGGACTTTCGTAAGCTGAAGGAAGTAGTCGATAATGGTATTAACTTAGGTAATTGAATATTGGTTCGATAATAATTCCGTTACGGCATCACCTCATAATTATAATACACATAGTAAAAAAGATACGGACATACTTTGCACGATGAGTGAGCTACTGTTGTAGGTGAGAAGTTGGAAAGGTTAATAGAAGGGAAATTTAATGTTTATCTGTATGTAACGAATAACCATTGTTAACGATTCCAATCGGAGATCAATATACATATTATGAAAAGCCGTAATATTTACGGTTTGAAAATACATTTTGTACATTTTCTCATTTTTTTCTACGTTTATTCATATTTATTTTGAAAACTCCTAAGAAAACCAAAAAATAATCTCCCTAAAGTCGCTCCACTCAGAGTCTAAAATAATCAATAATGCAATAAGTCGGGGAGAATGCGGGGAGAAAATTCGACTCAAATAGTGACGGCGCTCTTTGCGCGTATAAGTAGTATTGAGTACGGAGCTTAATTTGGATTCGGATCGTAGTGAGGAATGTATTGGTTTTATAATAATGTTTATTTTTTAAATTCAGAGCATACCATTTTTTTTTATTTTTATTGTCAGTAAAAAATTTTTCAAACAGAAATCTTGCGCCGATGTATAGAATGTAGCATCTTTTCTGAAAGGTAATTTTCTTTCGTTGGTGCATTGGGGTTTTAATATATCTTTATACCTTAAAAGTTAAAGATATAAAGATGTATCTTTAACCGTAGTTTTAATAGTAGTTTGGCATTACTCTATCGAATTAACTTGTTACAAAACTTAAAGATTAGCAAATTATCTATCAACGTTTGCAGTATTTTTTCGATGTTTTAATTTTTAAAAGAGATACGAGTAAGTTTGTGAAATATTACAATTTAATAATGCTTATATTTAGCTTTAAAATTTAAATAACGAAAAACTACCTAAGCGCCAACGTTTCATAGATAATTTTCTAATATTTAAGTTTGATAATAGGTCGATTCATTCTACTATCAAAACTAACAGCATAATGTTGTCTCTGCTAAACGAAAATTCATCACGTCTAATTTCAACCTAAACATCACATTTAAGTATTTACGTTCGTATAAGTTACGTTAAGTATAAAATAAAAATCGTTACAGATGGACAGAGAGACAAACTTTCTATATCCGTACATCAGATAATACTTTAATAATAATTAATAGGAACATATACTATTAACTTAACTATATTGCCATTGACTTAATATAAAATTTAAAGGAATATTAGGTCAATGGTTTTCGCTAATCGTGGCCAGTATTAAGGTGCTTCGTCACCACTAACATATTGTTTTCTATCACGTAATAGGTATTGAAATAAAATTAATAAAAACATTCCGCATTTCGACGATTGCGGCAGTCTGGATTCAGTTTAGGGAAAAGGGACCTACCACACATTTACTATATAAGCATTATCAAATATGAATCCAACGAATGACGAATGATTTGTTTTGATATTTTTAGATTTTAACCATACCACGCATGTTTTAATTTTTTCTTACATTTAATCATCAATAACATATTACGAAATAAAAGTATTAAAAAGTCGTGTGTAATATTTATAGTAAATCTTCTTTTTCATAAAATATATAATAAGTTATTTTTCTTTAAACTTAACCAAACAGTCGCAATCGTGGATACTTGAAATTTCATTGTTACTACGAGCAAGATAGAGAAAACAAAATAGGTTAGTGACGAGACATTGTTCGCTGATATAAGTGTATAAGAATAGATAGGTACGTCAGTTAGGTGTCGATATCGACGACGTATTCTATACAGAGTAAATTTAAAATTAGATAAATTATTTTAATTCTGAAGTAAGTGGTCTAAAGAACTATTAGGATCACGGATTACGAGTATTATGATAAATATATAGCTACGTAGGTATAGATATTACCTTTTAATAATAAATATACTCGTATAACTAATATTTATTGTCTGAGTATTATTATATTGTTCGGTTTTGTATAGAATTTTGAGAGACTCCAAATAGTTGGGATGAAGGCAAATAAGGAAAAAAAATTGATTTTTATATAGAATTAAATTTAACCAGTGGTGGCTATCTCGAAAAATACAACAGGTACTCTTAAAAATAACTTAAACACTTTAAAATAATTAGTACAGTAGTACTCTGTAGTCAGTACCCGTTACCATAAAACTATAATGTGTATTAGATTGTGAATGTAGCGAGGAATGTGTTAGTTTTACTATGATGTATGATTTTTTTTTCTCTGTTGAGTTACTTTTTTACCAGAAATCTTGTTCCAATCTAAAAATGACAATATATATATACATATATATTTTTTTTAAATTTTGGTCAGTTATAAAAGTTTTACAAGTTCATGATTTTCCAGGCGGTCAGTTACTTGATTTACTTGACGTACTTCTTGTATATTTGTAATTTAATGATCTTCCGAGTTATTATCAATGATTAGGTATTACTGTATTCAGAGCCTGACCAATGAAAGTACTGACGTTCTCACGGCCCCTACATTTTAATAAAACTTAAAAACAATTTTCTTTAATACTTTATATCATATATATTATGTTTATTTATATTTAATTGTTTTTAAAAATTGTAGGTATTTATATTAAGCTTTAATAACTATTATTATTATAATTTAACAAGAGGTTCATAATGGTTCATATGATTTTTTTTTATAAAAAAGTTAAAATCAAATTTGAACGAAAACCGTAAATATTACGGCCTTTCAAAACATGTAAAACCAAACAAATAAATATTTTTACCAGACAACTTACTCCGGTTTTAAAGTGTCTATTCAAAAAGAACATTTTGTCTAATTTAAGACATTTTTTGTTTCCCTTCGTTATTTTCTTAATTATTGGGAAAAAACAGGAAAAATGAAGGTAAAATGAAAAACTTTACGGATAAACCGATTTCAATAATTTTAATTTTGTTTTTGTTGTAATTCGGTTAAAAAACATTTTAGATACGTGAAATTTTCAAAGAATATTAATAACGAACTTTTTGGTGTAATAGTAAAATATATTTTTATTATTATTAGATTGTAAATAGAATTAGTTTTTTATTACCTATAAAATGAACGCGTTTAGTTTATTTTGGTTGGACAATTGCAATGAACGAGTGCTTTTTCGTCAATGAACTGTTGATCGGTTAGACGAAGAATTTTGGAAAAATTTTAAGCTAGTGGCGAAATTATGGGAGGGGGTGCAGACCCCCTGGACCTTTCCAGACACCGATATAATTTCAGTAAAATATCGTCCAAAAAAGGGGCATCTTTTAATAGAGATACCTTTTAAATACATAGGATTTATCAGGACCCCTCCCAGAAAAATTTTGAAAATCCGCTACTAGTGTAAGCTCACGTACGTTTAAAATAATTTTTCAAGAATTCATTTATACATTCTTGTAGAAGTTATAAACTAATATCTCTAGTGATAACACTCAGGCGCGGATCCAGAATTATAATTTGGGGTGGGTAATTTTTTCAAAAGGAAAAAAAAGTATACACAATTAAAAATAATGATAATAAATATCATTAACTAAAATTAAAACTTTATTAATAATGCTTAATTTTTAAAATTAATTGATAAAGTTTATTTTTCTTTGTTTGGTTTTTCCAAATCTAGAAATAATACGGTCAATTATAATTAATTTTTTATTTATTTATTTTTGCTTGAAGCCAGTTGAGAGGAGATAATGATGATGAATCCAAAATGCAACAATAAAGGTCTCTTGTCATTTTCTGATTTAACAGACGCAAAAATAAAAAAAATAAAAACATATTATTGTAAAACTAATACATTCCTCGTTTTGCTCAGAATCTAAAACGATATGAATGGAAATATTTTCATAAATATTTACACAGTTTGTACAAAAATATCTTTTTGGACCTAGTAATTATCGGAAACGAATAATTTCTTCTATCAAATAATGTTGGATTATTCATATAAACACGTACGTCGCGAGTCACGCCAGTCCGGCCATATCGAAAATTCCAATATCTAGCAATTATATGTAAGCATCTAAGCGACCCATCGAATTTTTCTTTTCACTATTAAACCGTTATCATGCAAATAATTCTAATTCTAGTCGTTCATTCAAAGTCATGTTATAATTGCATACCAAATATTGACGAAAAATTGCTAACCTATTTCAAAATTTAGAAATTGGCGGGGCTGTCTTAACGTAAGTCCGTTAACAATTTTCAACGCATTCTACTTACTAAATAAGATAATAATCCAATACCTAATTATAATGAAATTCACCATGCTCTCTTTACGATTTATTTCTACTTGTGCGATTTACGAAAAACTCAAACGATACGTATCATAGACGTTTAAAAAAATCTGATACCGGGAACGGGAGTGGCCACTGTTGTAGGTGAGAAGTTGGGAAGATAGGATACATAAGGTTATTTCATTTATGTCTGTAAGCAACGATAAACCCTTGCTTGACGATAGACGATTCTGAGCAAAGTTCGGTAATACATAATTCGAAGTGTCGTATTTATTTTTGCGATTTTCATTTAAATTTAATTTCAAAACGCATATTAGAAAAGATAAAAAGTCGTCCGATTATTTTAGAAATTTTATCCCGTCTAGGTAAGTCCAATATAAGTATTTTTATCAAGTTTAAAGTCTGTACATGTATTTATAACCGAATTACAGCAAAAAAAACTCTCAAAATTAAAATTCCTTAAAAGCTCAAAAGTTTTGTCAATGATACCGTAAGAAAGTAAATCAAAAAGGTAACAAAAAAGGTGTCTTGTGATTTTACGATTTAATCATTTTTTTCTGGTAGAAAACACCGTCCGTGTTTTTATAAAATAATGAAATCAAGAAATTGTACACTTTCCTACGTTTTTCCCGCTTAACTGCTTTTATTTAGAATAAATGGCGTTGAAAATCAAAAAAATTGATCATTTTTTAAAGTACAATCTAGATAACTTGAGCTTTCAGAAAAGGTGCTACAAGTAAAAATCGGAGCCAGTTTACTAGGAAAAAACGTGTCCACAGATTAGTACAAAGAAAAAAATAAACATCTGAGTAAAACCAATAGCTCTCCTGCAACGCCAGGAATCTAATAACATGATAATTTACGTCGTGTATGGTATTTTTCAAAAGTTATTAGAAATATCCAAATAATATCAACACGGTTTTGCGATAAGCGGCTGCGAGCCGACGCCGTCCTAAGTATAGATGTGTAATTACAGGTTGAAATAATCGTATCTTTTGTTGAACAATATTGAACATTTCTGCACAATTAATTTATAATTTATATTTATATTATATTTACTCGTCAACAATATTATCGTCAATCGGTCTAGTTTCAGAAATTAAATATAAATTGTGATTTTATAAATAAGTGATAGTGAATGATGTATAAAAATAATGTTTACTGTTTACACAGCATGCAAATATTAATGGTTTTAAACATTATCAGTGAGAAAAGAAATTAAAAACGCACTTTATACGTATTATTACATTGAATTTCAAATAAACATGAGACCTAATCCGGATGTTTGAGGTGGGTCTCAAGCCCTATGACCCCCCCCCCCTCCGGATCCGCGCCCCTGAATTAACACTAATGAAAAACACAGAGCACCTATGATTTTATAATAGAAATTTACAGAATAAAGCCAAGTACGCCTTGTACTTGAATACTATTTTACGAAAAATAGCAGAAAAACATTTTGCCAACGAATTAATTACTTTTATCTGTTAAATATCTACTTTCATCGAGTTCTAAAAATAAAGATCGATTTGTATTTATATGGTTTGTGACACACGAACGGCAGTATTTCAAACTGGAAATGAACATATTTTGGGTAGATAGTTATAACGTGCAAGTTTGCAAATTTTTAATTTCTTTCTTAACTACTCGGATATTGGGTATTTTAAATTTTTTTTTTATCACTAATGGCCAAAAACAACGATTTGCCTCGGGCATCCGAAAGTCTAAATCCGGCCCTGGCTATTATACATTTACAGTCAATAAATAATGATCAATTATTTTTACTTTACATTTTCACGACACTTGGCCGTCGATATATTCCTATGGGTGAATGGAGAATGTACAACATCGCCAAGAATCTTTATTCTATGACCTACACCGAGTGAAGCGTCTGTGGCCCACGCATGTCGCGTTGACGCGATAGGTATTTCCTCCACCGACCCGCGTACCGTGGGGGGGCCGGTGCGCGACGAGTCAGCTGTCGGTTCGCCTCCGCCTTCCCCCTGTCGGTCGGCGACCGTCGCGTCGGCGCCCGTTCGACGGCGTCGTCGTAATCGCCCCCAAAGCGGCAGCAGCTCGCGTGTTAAAGAGCTAAACCGAAACGCTGTTACTCGTTCATTCGCTACGCGCATCCTCGGTGAACGGTCGTTGGCGATCAGCACACAGACACGTCAAGTCTTGCGGAACAGGTTTTCTATTTTCACTACGCTTGTTCACAACAGGTGTCCCACACATCAAAGTGTAATACGCCATAACCATCGGCAGTGCCTGAAATACTGTTCCCGCGTGCTCGTCTGTGTCTGTGTGCGACGTCGGTTCTAATACTGTTGGTACGTCGCGCTCCCTAACGTCTCTGTCCCGTATAAGAAAATCGATTATATTTCTATTTCACGTTCTACACCACCTTGTTTACTACACCCGATTATCTTTGTGGCGCAGTGCCGTAATATATTCGCCCTGCAGTAAACGCTTACATAGGTAATAATTATTGAGACTTTTTTTTTTTTTTCCTAACTATTACTAAATCTCGCACATTGTACTAATAATAAATTGTAATTTGTTTTTCTTCTCCAACAGTATATTAATATTCTGTTGGGTCCTGTGACGACTATACGTGAACCCCGACCACCAGAATCGCAACAAATCGTTCGAAACCGCTGCTGAATCGTCTAAAGACTATTAAAAAGGTAATATAATTGTTTTATTGTACCTACTCAATGCATTATATTATTATTTTGGTAGGTGTTAATCTTGGAATTCCCTATCCTTCCTTCCACCACCCTGTACAATCTAAACCGTGTCTGTATCCAAGGGTGACGTGTCGTGAAAGTGTTCAGCCTACCCAACTACCTACTTAATATGCAATTTGCAGGATTTGTGCAACCGCCAGCAGCTGTTATGTGTGCGAATTTCCCTTTTTTGTTTTTGAACCTTTTTTCTACCTCGCATACCATGCTATTGCGACGTGTTTGCGATTTGCATACTAAATAATAATATTGTAGGCAATACAGGTTATATGTTTATGTTCTCCACAGATCTACCCATTTCCTATACAGAACTATAATTAACAAACCTATACAGAACTATTTACACACATGTTTATGTGTCTGGTCTTTTTTTTTACAATCGTTTCGAGTGTTTACTCAGTAGGTAGGTGGTTTAAAAAAAAAACCTCTGTAATCTAAGACAATAACAATACAAGTTGTTAGTTCCCCCTGCAGTACCTACACTTGATTGATGTATGAGTTACAAATCTCTCTTTGGCTGGGTATACGGTTTCATACAATTTGTAGTAAAATATGTTTTTATGATACTATATAATATCTCTGCCTGAAATATGCAATTAATTAGTGTTGTGCTGTACACTTTGTCAATTTAAATAATATAATAGTTCATATCTACAACGGTAATACGATGGAATACTGTGCATACTATTAATTTATTATTAATTAATGATTATTATAGGTAATTAATTGTTCATAATAATTATAAATGTTATTAGGTTATATTTAAATTGTATTATATGATATAATAATATAGGTAGTTATAATTTTTTTTTACTCGTTGATTATTACCTATGTTCAAACTTAGTCAAAAATATTAATGTCTAACATATCAATTTTTGTTTCATTTCCATTTGGTTGGTCATATTCTTGGTTGTATTCTCCATAATACATTTATGAGTTTTTAATTTGATAGGTATAGTATTATAATCTGTAAGTTAATTTATTTTTTTAACTTGCATGAATAAATAACAAAACATATTAAATGTCTGTTAAATCCTGTTCAAAGAACAAGAAATATAATTTTACAAGTGTATTATTTGCAAAACGAGATTTAATTATAGTATGGTGCTTCAATGTTGAGCATCTATTAAAATTTGAAATGGAACAATTTTGTTCAAAACGTAGACCATAAAAAAAACAACATTCAATTAATTTAACACAAGTACCTTGTGGATAAATTAATTTAGATAGGTAGGTTCCTACATTGCTAGATTATTAGTTGCATTTATATTTGGTGTATTTTACCATATTGTGTTTATAAACATTTATGAATGGTTTTATTTAATCAAATATTTATTTTAAAATTTACGTTTAAATTGCCTTTTCCATCTGTACTTGGATCTGCATTTTTTTTTCATTTTCACTGCTACACTCACTAAACTCATCACTCTTAGATTATAAAAAAATAGATACCATCTCTTCATTCCTAATTATATCCAACCACACATCCATTTTAGTATTATTATTTCATCTCTTTTATTCAATACCCATCACCAAATAGTGTTGTTATTTGGAAAAAAAAGGTAGTTCTTTATTATTTGTAAATTTATGTGTTAGATCTAAAGGTTAATATAAATTGGACTTGATTATTAATTTATCCTGAAAGATAAGTTATTACAGTTTAGGTAATCACCTATTCAATTATTAATAGTTCATTGCTTACTATTTTTTTTTAATTATAATTATATAATTACATATTAACAAATGTAATTTTTTTTTAATCTTTATACCTGCATATTAACCTGAAGTATGTTATGTGCGATTTATTTGTATCTACTCCTAATTAATGAATACATATTAAAAATTAATATTGATTAGTCATAAATGATAATATATTTAAAAATGTGCAAAACAGAAATGTACTGTTAAATATTGATTACTTTTAAAATAATGAGATTAGGTACTAATCATTTTTTTTGATTTGCATTCAACGATACATAGTCGTAATAGTAATAATATTTTTAATTAGTTAAAATTTTAATTGTTTATATTTTTTTTTACTTATTGGTTTTAATTTTTTGTTTGAAAAATTAATTAATTAATTAATTTTTTTCTTTTGGATAATTTTCATTTTTAAAACAATTTTGTTGATTTTAATTATAATTATCAAATGCATATAATTTAATTTAATCAATATTTTGTTGATAATATACTGATTTAATTATATTAAAAATTATACTTATTAGTTATTATATTTTTATAGTTTTTTTCTTGATAGTCATAGTAGGTATGTTCAATTTTTTAATAGTAGTGCTATATTGTTGCATGTAAATTGATACCTAATTAGATGTCTACTTAATTATGTATCTCATTTTTTTCTTGTTGAACTGGTTTATGATGCCAAATTACTTTATTAGATTATTAGAAATTTATTAGTTTGTGTAGGCAATATTTTGAATTATATTTAAATAATTAGTTTCTGCTGTAAATTTGTAATAGATATTTTTAATCTATTGTTTTAGTTTAATATTTGTAAAGAAGTAAATATAAAATTTGAACTGTACTTTTTTGATAAGTGTTCGCATAGAATATTATATAATATATGTGTGGAGGTGGCAATTGCATCACTACATGATATGATTTTGTACTATTTCTTTTTGATGACATATATGTGGTACTTTAGGGGTGGAGGGATTAGTAGGGTATAGTTAACTCCCTTAATGTTTTTTTTCACAGTGTAATTTATATGTTTATTTTTAAATCTTGTTGGTAAGCATATAATATTTTACAACAGAATACTAGTTACGGTGTTGAAATCTGAAATATCCTAAACCAGTTTCAATTTAATTGTCTATTATAATCAGAATCATAAATACACTTATAAAAGTATATTTCTATCAATAATGTACAAAAAGAACACTAATAAATTATTAATTAAAAATTGAAAATATAAGGGAAAAATAAAAGAAATATTAATGTTTAAATTGTTATTAGTATTAAAAACTAAATAATTTTAAGAAAATAACAATTATTATTATTTATAAATAGATACATTTATTTATTTATTACAAATATACAGGGGGGTTTCCCCTTTTAACATTAAATAATAGTACAATAAGACATAAAATAGAAATTAAAAATACAATATCCTAAAAGATAATTATAAAATAGTAAATTGAGAAAGATTAAAATAAACTATCATGAAAGGAGGGCTGTTCATTGGCAAGTGACATAATAACTCTTAGAGGGTCATTAGGTAAATAATTAGTGTTGTTTAGAATGAGGAATGTTTTATGAAAGCGAATTGTTCGTGAAGGGACTTTGAAAGTTATTTAGGGTAAGATAGATGGAGAATTAATTTGTTAAGTTATTAAAACGTGAATAAATTTTAAGTATAACATTTATCTACGTTTAGCAAGTGCCGGCAGATCAACTATATTGGTGATATTAGTATAATTGTGAGGTAAATGAGAGATGCTTAACACAAAAAATATGAATCTTAAAAATCTTTGTTCAACACATTTAAGTTGATCAGTGTCAGAAATAGTATGAAGATTTCAGATTACAGATCTGTATTCTAAAATAGGACGATATTACTAATTTAAAGTCATACATGATTGATAGATGCTCTAAATACATACCTATGCACATATTGACCGAAATTTTATTACAGCTTAGAGAAAAGAGAGAAAGAAAAAGAATAAATGTTGTTTAAAAGTCTTACACCTTCATTAAGAAATAATAATCACATTTTTTATTTGACTAAGTATATACAGAGTGATTTTTTTTTATCATGAACCAGCAATTATCTTGGAGGATTTTAAATGAATTTGATTTATGTTTTTTCTAATTATTATGGAATTATTTAAGTTTTATTTTAAAACCATTTTAAGTTTTTTACCCCTACTCAAATACCTTAAATAAATACATACCTTTGATTTTTAAATAAGAACCTCTCTTTTTTAATGTATAATATTTTTCTAGAAATTTTGATATGCATTACACTAATATCAGATTTACTATTTATGAGTTATAACTCATAAATAAAGTTGTGAATTTGTAAGAAAGTGCATTTTTCTGTGGTGAGAAATGTAGCTTTGTAAGTTAATAATTTGAATTATGAAAGAACAAATTCATTTATGAAATTTTTAAATTAAATTTAATTACGTTTTTAATTTTTTATGTCATTTTTTTGGTCTTTGTAGGTCCTATTTTCCTATTTTAGTTAATTTTCCGGTATTTTCAATTAAATTCCATCAATTAATCTTTGAAAACATTTTTTTGGTTTTACACAGACAATATATAAGTCAAATTTATATTTTATAAAATGTTAAGTTTGTTTTATTATTTTAACAAAATGAATATATAAAAAAAATGTTACAGGTAAATAAAATTATTAAAGAATCAATCAACTTCAAAATCAAAATTAAAATTCGATTAACATTATTATAATTTTTTTTTATTAAATAAATAGATTTATAAGAATATAATATACTTACATCAATATAATTATATAAATTAAATTAAAAACCATTTTATACTACGAGTTTTGGCTTTTTAATGCATTCAATTCACAGCTCTAGTTATACCAGCTAAATGTTTAGACCAGTGGAATAGACAAAGATTATAAATAGGTAAAATAAATCTTAAACGATTCCATAATGAATAGAAAAAACATAAATCAAATTAATTTAAAAAAACTCGAAGATAATTGCTGGTTCATGATAAAAAAAATCACTCTGTATGTATGACATACATTATTATATTAATAATATATATTATGTATAATTAATTGTACTGATAAATAGTTAGATTTATCAGGAAAATGATATTTAATGCATTTTTTGAACTATGATGATGAAAATTAGGTAGGTTATTATGTGTTGAATGATTATGGTTATTAATGATTACAATTTTATGTATTCATTTAGAGATAGTGCTTTTATTTCAATTATTTTTGATTCCTGTTTGTATAGGTAGAATTCATACATTTATTTGGATAACTATTTTGTCTAAAATAAAATTGTTCAAAGTTATTATTCTTTACTATTGTTATAGGTATATTTCATTACATTACTTAATATAATAATGTTATGACCACTGTTACAGGGAAATTTAAATTAAATCTATATGCAATAAAAAACAATTTGGAGCAAAGTTTCATTTACTACATGTACGTACATTTTCCCTTTTTTTTCTATTTTCCAATTGCTATGAAAACCTGATAATGACCTCTGTAATGTACCATCTAAATAAAAATTTCCTTTTCATAAAAGGTACACTTAAAATTGAAAGAAATTGATGTAAGATTTTTTGTAAAAAAATTGTTTGCAGATAAAAAAAAAACATTATTGTAAAACCAATACATTCTGAATCACTACACTTCGAACCTAAAGGTAGAGTCCAAGATTATGGTAGTCAGGTACAAATACTGACAAATATTATATGTAAGAATCTGGAAGAGAATATTTTATTTATTTTATACTGAGAAATAATCTTAGTTTAAAAAAAAAAAGTGAACATGTTTTGTATGTATTTAATTAATGTTTACAAATTTTAAAAGTTTAATGATGTTTTATTGATAACTTTAGGTTACTATCATGATGCCATAAAGATTATATGTATTATAATTTATTGCTTATCTAATAATTAGATAAACAGTAATGAAGAGTATACATTATTTATTTATGATAACTGTCATTTGTATGTAGTTATTATTATTATTTTTTTTTATTGGGTTGTAATTGTATTAGCACGTTAGGTATTTAGTATAAGTAATGAGCATATATTGTGATATATACTGATATTAGTGGCATCTCGTGTGGTGTATCCAAATATATTATATGATCCATAGCTTGTCCATACACAATTACAATTATAAAATTTATTTTTAAATTATTTTACACCACTACACTTCTAAAATTAATCATAGTTGTATACAGAATAAAAAAATAGATTAATTATTTAGGTAAGAATTAAATAGGCATCTTTAAATTTAATTAAGTAATAAATATTAAATATTTATTAACATAAAACAATTTCACCATTTAAGCACCAACATTGTTCTGGTTATGGTGATATTTTCTTCAACTTTGATATTTATTTTGTTTTGTTTTGATATTTTGAATACCATAAATATATTATGTATCAATTAACTTTATTATAACCATTAATTGTTTTTTCAAGTTGTTATTATTAATTGATAATTTAAAAGGAATGTTATTGTTAATGTTATCTCACTGTTCATTTTAAGTATTGTGTCATCAGAATTGTTATAACATTCAATTAAATTGTTATGCTACATAAACACACATCAATTATTGCAGTAATTATCTATTTGTTTTGTAATGGGGGCAGCATTTTATAATTTGTATTCTATTGAATATATTATTACAATATTACCTATTGTCATAATGAAGAAATTACATTTCAGTATAAAGTCAATATTTTTTAAATGCAAAATTAGGATTCTAATATATAAAATATTCCATGTTAAAAAATTTACTTATTAAAATTACTATTTAATTTAAATTAATATTTTGTTTGAAAGACAAATAAAGTATTGTTGTATTGGTTCCATTTTATATTGGTTAAAATTAAAAACTTAACGTTTCTAGGTTTTTTTTTGTTTTTTGCTAAAGAATTACGATTTTGAGTAAAGTTCGGTTAAACATGTTTTGAAATGCGGTGATTTTTTACGATTTTCGTAAAAATTTAAACTCAAAATACGACGTTAAACTAATTTTTTTTTTGATAATAACCTTATGACTTGTTATGAACCACTAGTTAAATTTTTAATCATTTTTATTTAGTCTAACAATTTTATCCACAAAGTACCTACCGAATAAAAATTATGTAAAAGCTTACAAAATAAAAATGTTTATAAATAGCTAAAAAACGGCTTAAATGTTTTGAAAATTTTAACACGTCTAGATAAAGCAAATATAATAATTCTGTCAAAATTTTTGGTCGTTATAAATGTTTTCAAAATAATTACAACAAAGAAACGAAATTAAAATTGTATATCTTCCGTTTTCTTAATTTTTTTCCGAGTATCCCAATTATTATGAAAATCGCTTTGAAAATCAAAAAATGACTTGTTCAAAGTACCAAGTAAATAAAAATTAATTTCGGAAAAGGTGCTACCTTTGAAAATCGAATCAAGATTTCGAATATAAGTATTGTTTACAGATAAAAAAAATTAATAATAATAATAAAAAACAAATATCATTTTAAAAACTAATATATTCCTCGAATCTAAATTTATGTGATGATTCCAAATATTAGTTTCTACAACCTAATATTATTTAAAAAATATTTACTTCCAATATTTATTTATTTTTTTTCTGAAAACTATATTTAATAACAATAGTTTATATTTTAGATAAGAAAAAAAAAAAGACACCATTGTACAAATAGTCCATAACAGCGTTGAATTCAGGTATAACAGGACAACTGACCCTTCAAGAGAATATCGTTTTCCCCTTGACAAATTCAACTGCCAATATTATTAAATAAATGTTCAATGCTTATTACCAGAGGGTAAATCACCAATAAATATTGTGTACACCTGATTACAAAAAATCACGTTTTCCTATAAGATAACTAACAATTTTCTATTAGATTATCAAAGATTTCTGTGATTTCCAAGCATATTTGTACACTGATTTCCGTTCGTGATTTACCCACCGCTCATTACACTATACATCAAATTGACAAATTGAAAACAAAATGAGTCAATCTTGAATCAGCACCACTGATTTAAACTAATTTTAAAATACAAAAAATAGACACAAAAATCAAATTTAATTAAATTAATTATGGTTTTTGCATTCAGAGTATTAATGTAACATTAAATACTGTTTGAACAGTTACTATCTAATATATTTTTAATTTATATTATTGTTCATTGTCTGAAGTACAATTATACATTATACACTAATTATTATTTTACATACTTAGTTGTATAAATTACTTAGTTTTTTTTGTTTTTACAGTTATGTATTATGGGTTTAAAATGTGTATGCAATAATTTGATTGACAGAGATTGAGATCTTATTGTGTAATATGTGTTTTTATAGAAGATTATTTAGAGTTGTGTTATAATAATTTTATTTATTGAGATAAACTATATCATTAGAATTCATTCTTAACCCACTTATAAAAATGACTCTGTTTAGCTAATAAACAACTTGTTTATTTATGTGGACTGTGTTCTTGCCAATTCAATAGAGTGAGTTAGGCTAAATATCTACATATTTTTAACTCAGTTATCAGCCAGATGTGCTCAGTTTCAAAACTAAATTTGCAAATTTAAATCTATTGCGTTCTTTAAACTGAATTGAATTTAGATATTATTATATAGAATATATAGGGTGGTTCCCAATAGATTTATTTTTTTACTGTAATCAGACATTGTAAACACTATTACCCCACCATGTTATATTAGTAAATATGCTGTGTTGGCAAATATAAAATTAAAATAAATTTTAAAAAAAGTAACAGGTCTTTAAACAGTTAAAACATTATTTTTATATTTTTTAGCAGGTTCATAATTTGGTTATATAATAATGGAAGACGTAAACACTGAAATCATGCAACCTGCTTTACATCGTTTGTGGGCCAAGCGCCAGGGTACAATCTTAAGTCCTATGCATGCAATTCGTGATGAAATCTTGGACCAGGATCAATATGCATCATTATTTGATAATCAGGTTAGTTTATAGTCAAAATATTAAAATTAAAATTCTTATGTTTTTAAAAGAAAAAAAAATTAATTTTTATTTCAAATAATTACCATTTATAGACTGTAGTTGTAATCAGTTAGTTAAATTCAAGAAATTTGTATGAGATAAATGGTATTATTGTTCAATTGTACTATTAATTTTTGTAATATTACAAAATCAATGATTTTAATAATTTCAGCATTAATGTATTAAACACAGACAAATTAAATCTATTAATTTTTCAAAATCAGTAAATTAAATAAATATACTTGAACATTAGTTACTACACGTTTAAATAATTGTCTTATATTAGTAAGGTTAGTGTAAAAAAAAAAAAAATGGTAAAATGTTAAAATTATAATAAAGGTATAGGTAATAATAAATACATTCTTACTAAGGAAATAATATATTCATGATAATAATTTGTAATAAATATTAATAAGTGAATGTAAAACAAATTTTTTTAAGGTCATTAACTATAGGTATGTATTTTTAAATAAATTGTGTATACTAGTATATATATACTCTAGCTTGAACACAATTTTGGTTAAATGCCAAAAACAATTGCATCTATTTAATATTTTTATAAATTCATACACACTTCTAAAGTAATAAAAGTAAACTTTTTAAAATTAAAATTAAAATATTAAATAATTATTATTTCATGAAAAATGTTTATAAAAAAATGGCATTTTATTGTTTTATAGCTGAAACACCTAACTTAAATTATTTGAATCAGCCATTGTCTACTGTAAAATTTTTAAAATAAGGATGTTGATTGTTTTTCGTTCCTTTTTATTGTTTAAATTTTTGTTGACTTGTAGCATTGCGAGAAACATACATTTTTTTAGAATACTTTTCTATAATAGTTTTAAAGGGTCTTTAACCTTTTTTTTACTAAGGCAAAATCTGAAATATGCTTTGCTCTCGAGCCAAATTTATTTAGAGAAAGGTAATAAAATTAAAAAAAAAAAAAAATACAAATTATTTTATAATTTATTTAATCAATTTTACAAAGTAAGAAAATTGTAATATATTACATGTTGAGAAGTTTGGAATTGCTTGTTTTTTAACATTTCTTGGTAGTTGGCACCAAAATTGGTTGTTCCAATCAGCAACAACACTTGTAAATTGTCT
Organism: Cinara cedri; assembly: GCA_902439185.1. Lineage (NCBI taxonomy): Eukaryota > Metazoa > Arthropoda > Insecta > Hemiptera > Aphididae > Cinara > Cinara cedri. The sequence goes on along the minus strand of CABPRJ010000955.1, from coordinate 1,260,432 downwards.
AAAATGTATAAATTGTTTCTATACTTAGATTATATCAATAGGTTGGAGTCTATCAAACATATATTTACTTCTGATGCATAAATTTTAAATTTTCAGAAATGTATTTATTATTAATATTAAAAGTTGTAATTACATGCCAGGGTTGAATTTAATAATTGAAACTTCATAGAATTTGAATTTTAATAAATAAGAGAAAGGAGGAAGTAAAATATTATATGCATGATTAAATAATATAAAGAATAGGTAGTTTTTATAAATTAAGGTTTTAGTTTTAATTATTATAATCTGTTTTTTTTTTTTTTTTTAGTCAACTGATGAACAATTGTTTGGGGATACAGTCAAGGCTAAAGATGGAGTTCGTTACTTGGAAAAAGTTAGTATTTTTTTAAAGTTGATACTATATTAAATTTGGTTTGTAAGTAATAGATAAATATCACAATATTCAATAGAATATATTATATAAAATAAATGATTTAATATGTAAAATAATTTGCAATTTTCTAAATTTTTAATTTAAAATTATTTCTAAATTAGTATTTTGATTTTCAGACTTTATTACAATTTTAATATATTATATGGAGAAAATAATTTATTTTGAAAATTTCATTGAATTTCTAATTTTAATTAAGTTCCTGAAAAAAGCCATAATATATCAATTCATTTTTATATTGTGATTGAATACTTGTAATTGGATGTTGTGTTCATGAGGTTTCAATAACACATTCTTTTTCTACAATTTAATTTTAATTTATGATTGCCTGGGGCTTCTGCGCCATTATATTAAAACAAGTCAGTACTATTTAAACAATTGTCGAATAGTTGTTCTTTTGATTCAATAGCATTCCGTTGAGTTCTCATAGTATTCAATGTGCACATATATTAAAGTTTATTTACGCCTAAAGCTAATTTTAAAAAAAATATGAAGTTCATGAACTCCTTTTACCAGAGCCCTGTTCTTGTCAGTTCAGGGTTGGTAAGTTATTATCTCTTGGTAAGTTGTTAGTATGTTTAAACCATTTGTATTTTTTAATGTAAGTAATCACGTATATTATTATAAAATGTATATACATGGATGTACGTGTGTGCACACATTGAGTTGTTAAATTTTAATTAATTAAACATAATTGAGCAATTATTGTAATTATTTAATACACTTTTTATAGAGTATTGTTAACTTTAATATTACCTTGTTTTATTGAAATTGTTAAAATTTGTATTACTATATTTTTCAAATACTATAAATAACAGCTCAAATTGTGCATTTCACAGACAGATTGATTATGTATTTTGGATTACTATAACTATTTATTTGGATTCAACTGTCATCAATTCGGTGCCTGTTAAAAAAAAAAAAAAAAATATGTTCGCCAATGTAAATTCTGTTTACAGGACTCATCAGTTACATGCATGGTTTTTATATCCATGACGGACTCCATATTAGCAGAACGAAGTTGCTTGTGAGTTTTTGTTGCGACTAAAAAATGACGTATTTTCATGAAATACTGGCCAAGTAGCTTTACTACTTACAAAACTGTTTAGAAAACTTAAAACTATATACATAAATATATATATATCTGAATATATAAATATATTTATATATATATATATAAATATTAAACAATGATTGTACATTTTATCTAGATATTATTATCTAGTACGTACAGATTTCATGTGATGATTAACACAAGATTCTCGTATACACAAATTAAATACACAAAGCTCTCAGGTTTAATATATATTTTAATGAGAACTAAATTCAAACTAAATATATTTAGAATTTGAAATTGATTAAAAGTATTTTTTACTTTTTGCTAAAAATTTTATTTTTATTTAAAATATATGGTTGTAAAATAAATTATGTTAATTTTTAATGTTCTTTTGATACAATATGATTAACCCAATTTATGTTTGTTTTAATCAAATTTAAATGCATTTCCACAATAATGATATTCAAACTTTTTTTTCTTATATATTGATATAGTTATTGGGAAATTAAATCTGAGAGTTTTGATGAAACAAAATCCATTATTGACTTAAGTATAAAACAAACAATGAATGAATTGACATACATACTTTATTTTATATCTACACATTTTATCCATTATTTTTCCTAATCTTCTCCTGTATATAATTCCTCACATTACATTTATTTTTCATAAAAATTGCCGAGAGTTAAAATCTTGATTTTAATATCTACATCAAGGTTTATTTTAATACAAAATATTAAGCAAAAAAAAAAAAAAAAACTACCAATATTAAAATCTACAATTCTAAATCATATGTTTACAATTTCTCATGCTTAATAACAATCAGTACAACAACAAAATAAAATATACAGAATCAAAAAAAAAAAATAAAAATATAACTCGTTTGGTTGCCAAAAAGTGCTATTTATACATATTTGTTGAATAACTCATATTTAAAATATTTAAACATACATATTATACAGGATGATTTTTTTTTTATCACGAACCTGTAATAATCTCTGTGTTGTTTAAGTGAATTTGATTTTTGTTTTTCTAATCATTATAGATTCGTTTAAGCTTTATTTTAACACCATTTTACATTTTTATGCCTACTTTTGAACTCAGATTGGAATAGAGAATATTTTTTAAATGTTAAAAATTATGTTAAAATAAAGCTGAAATGATTCTACTATAATAATAAGAAAAAATAAAAATAAAATTCACTTTATATCCTCTGAGATAATGAGAAGGTTCATGATAAAAAAAATCACTTTGTATATCTTTATAATTTTAATTTTAAATATATTTATTTAACTACTTAAATGTAAAATTTATTTTTATAACTACCAAAAATAAAAAAACAAAATAATTTATAATTAGTACACAGTTAACTGATTTTGCAATCGCATCAAATCAACTGCATTAAATACAATATATTTAAAATGAATTTGGTTTGATATTCAAATAAAATGTAGACAATTTTTTGAATTTTTAATAATTAATAATTGTATTCAAATATTAATGAATTTACCAATAATTTTTTTTTAAATATAATACTACTATGTGACATGTGTCAAGTCATTCAACTAAAAAAGTTCTGCATTTTAAGGAGTTTATTGATCTTGGAAGTTAAATTAAGGGGACAGGATTGCTCATATTTTAATAATTAACATTTCTAAATTAATTTATGCAAAGGGAAGTATATTATATTTTAATATTGCTTAAGGGCACATATTTTCTGAGTATGTTATGAATAATACAAAAATATAAATTTTTATTTTTATGTAAATTTTTTTTTTAATTTGTTATTATTAATAACATATTTTTAATAATATTTTTTTGAAGGGTTTTTAATTTTAACTATAGGGTGATCAATCTATCATAAGACACTCACTATCTTGGAAAAGTGTTGACTTTTTTCAAAATTTCTTTTAAAGAACATTTATGAAACAAGCTGTTCTAAAATTTAACATTTACATTATTTTTAATCACCCTAATTTTTGCAGGTTAAACAATTACCTACTTTTGATTTTAAAATGGCAACCTTTATTACAAATTCCATAAATAGATGGATTAGTAGTTAAAATAAATTTTGGTGTTTAAATTGTAATTTCCGTTAATCCGCTGACGATATATTTCACTTTTAAGTTTGAGTCGGGGGAGAGTTGTGGAGCATCATTTGTTGTAGTGGCACAGCGCGTGGTGTTTTACAGCGAATGTGCTTCTACTCTTCCCCAACCAAAAATTAAAAGTGTAATTTATTGTCAACGGATTAACGGAAATTACAATTTAAATTCTACTCCATTTATTTATGGAATTTGTAATATAGGTTGCTATTTTAAAATCAAAAGTAGGTAGTTTAACCCCTAAAAATTAGGGTGACAAAAAATAATGTAAATGTTCTTTAAAACAAATTTTGGAAAAAGTCAACACTTTCCAATATAATGAGTGTCTTAAAATAGATTGATCACCCTCTATACTTTGATAATATCTGAAATATGAAAAATATTAAAGACATACAAATTATTATTCTATCATTGTAACGTATGTGATTTGAGCTGGATTTCATAGATCATACAACAATTAGATGGAAGTTTTGTATATAATAATTTTCTTTTTATATAAATTTACTTGGTTTTTATTTAATTCAAGTATTTATACAATTTTGTTTTAAATGAAAACTATTTTTTGTTTTACACATTGTTGTTTTAAGTGAACGGGATTATTTTAAAGTTTAATTATTATTTATTATAATGTATGTACAAATTTGAATATTAATATCATGCAATTTTGTATTCTGTATTTATAAGTATACTTAGAAAAACAAAACATAAAACAATGTAATTTTACTTTAAATAATATATATAAAAAAAACGTATAAACATAGGAATGAAATAGTGCGCTTCAAATATTGGTAGAAAAACATATGTGTTTGATAGATTTTAAGACGAGACACTTCTACAGTAAATCATCAATGTCAATGAGGGGCTAGCTGTGGAGAAAATTTGGAGTCTGCAAGATGGATATTGGACATTAGATACCATTTCTACTGCTGCTACAACTATGTTTTCACTTAAATTTATCAAAACCACTTGTTTTTCTACCATCTGCAATTTTGCACTATAAGAAACATTTTAAACTATATTTTAATTTATAATATTATTAATGGTCAATTTTAGAAATCATAATATTAATACTATTACTTTTAAATTTTCAAAGTTTATCCTTAATCTTTTCCTTTTTTTATTTTCAAAACATTTTTTAACCTTCAGATTAATGATTTTTTTTTTTATCGTTAATTATTATCATTAACTAATATCTCCTTTAATATATAAGTAGATAACACTTACAATATTTATTATAAATGAAAATAATGGTTTTGTTTTAAAATTTGTTTTTAGGAGTTGACAGATACGTCTGATCCAGAAAAAATTGGTGTTCCAACTGCATTCAATAGTTTGAAAACTACAGACTCTAATAATTTGGATTGGAGTGTTGAAGAATCAACAGTTATTAATTTGGATGGGGCTGAGCTCAATGATTTTCCTGCTAAATATTCAGTTCCATTATTACAGCCATATGAATTTGCTGCTGTTGGTGTTTGGATTCATCCAAATATTGTCCCTGGATTTAAATACAAAGTTCGACCAATTGAAGCCAAAGAGGTTTGATAAATATTAATTACAATTGGTAAAAACTTAAAACAGTAAATAATGTAGTTTTTAATTTTATTAGCGTACAAGATTTTTATTCGACAACAGAGCATTGGAATTATTGAGTATTGGTCGTGGTTATTCAAGACGTTTAACATTTGAGGCTAGTCCAGGATTATTGAATGATAATGAAAATTATTTTTGGACTGATTCCATGCCTTCTGGTTATGCGTTCCAAGTGCATGTGGTTTCTATTGGAGATAATTTTACAGTTTATGATGCGAACAATGTTGCTGTTGCTAAATTAGAAGTCACCAAAATCGCGGTAATTTTATTAAATTATTAAAACAATGGCAATTATAATTAGGATGTAGATTTAAATGCTCTAATAAACAAGACAAATTCCTTAAAAAAAATATAATTTAATGTGCCTGTATAAATAAAAAAAAGGTTGAAAAATAATACTTTTTATTAGGTATATAAATTTATTAAACTATAGTTCAAATAGTAATATGATTATTACAACTCGATAAATATTTTATTATAGTTGGCATCATATTTATCTGGTACATTTGGTAAATCTATTATACATTTTAAAAACAGAAATATGATATTTTTTTAGGAGGAAATAAAAATAAATTTTGTCAAATTTTGTGATAACACTAGTTACTAAAAAGAAAAAAAATGCCTTAAAAACCTAAAAGTACAAAGTTTCATATTTTATTCTTTGATATATGAAACAAATTTTGTGTTTATAAAGCATTACTGTAGGACATTCAGAAAAAATGTAATTTGCATTATAATCTGCACCACAATTTTAATAATATAAATTTTTATCAAGATAATAAATGGGATGTTAAATTGTTTCTATTCACTTAATTGACAACAACTCTAGTGTCAATCTTTAGTTTCCTTTATCTACTCTATAATTCTGTTTATACAATGTGATTTTTTTTTATATTTTGTTGACACATTCCTAAGTTAATGAGTGGGATTTTCTACTAAACCATTTAAAATAGTTATATGTTTCTTTTATAATATATTTGTTTTATTATTTTAGCTTAATTTATAAAATAATTAATTTTTTTTTTTTTTTAATTATTTGATAACTGTAGGACATTATAATAATAGCATATTTAACTTTTTAGAGCGCTCAGAAAGAAATCAAACATGAAGTAACAAAGAACGACGAGGTGGAGAAAAATGTGGAAGTCAGTATGTTATGTAAAGTCGAATGGTTTTATAAAGAAGAGTCAACTGCAGTTACACCAGTAAGTATCTGTTGTACATTATATAATATATATATACAAACATAATGCTGAATTGGAATGCCCCAAGAGGAAATTTTATGACCAACTTGAAGCATTGAACAACAATGCTTCGCCGGCAACCATAGAATGGATTAAAAACATTGATATCAAATTCTAGTCAGTTACTAAAGAATATTTAACCTTACTATATATATTGCAATGTTGTTCCTAGTCTATTGTTATTGTTTTGTTTTGCTGACATAGCCTTATTAATGTTATTCATTTTTTCCAATTTTTATTAATTTTTTTGTTTTTGATTTATGCAATATGAATAAATAAACATGTGTATATTTAAAAAATAACTATAATATTCTGTTAAATTTTGAATGTTCTTTATGAGTCGTAATTTTAATATTTTTCTTTTCTACAGGTTACTGGTATTGCTGTGGCTTCTAAACCACTACGTGGATCAGCTAAGCTTATACAAATATTAGATGCTTGTATTGGTTTTATGCCATGTCGAGGTTACACTTTGATACCTGGTGTGGACGATAAACAACGTCAAATGATGTTGAATGGCTGTAGTATTGGTGATGCACCTACAACGTACACAATGACCGGTTTAGAACCATATGAATTGCCCGTGATTGGTAATTAACAAAAGTCTATTTCTACAGTATTGCAGTTCCAAATAATTTTAATTTTTTTTTAGGTACTTATATTGATCCAAGAATCATTCCTGGTTTTTATTATAAAGTACGTCCAGCTGGGCACAAAAACTATTTATTCGGGGGCAATGCATTACAACTAGTTAACATCGGAATGGGATATGGAAAGCGTATTACTTTTAAACCCGACATGCATAACCTTAATAATAATACAAACTTTTTCTGGAGTGATTCATACCCGGAGGGGTACGGATTTGAACCCCAAGCTGTATTATGTGGCATGAAATTCAATGTCTTGGATGGAACCCAACGTATTGGTGAAGCTATCGTGTTCCGCAGTGATAATCCTCAAGTTGAGGGTCAACAATGTATTGTAGGGTTATTATTAGATTTTTAATAATAATTATACTTTACTAAATGTATGTATTTTTTAATCATTTCTAGGTGGTAGGAAAAACTGGAGTAACTGTGACCAAGTACATTCATGTGGACGTGACATGTCAAGTAATGTTAGAGAGTGATAAATGTGATAAGGAGTCTCATGCTCTTCGTGTTTCCGGCACTGCAGTTGTAGTAAAATACCCCAAAGAAAACGAATCAAAATTACTTTATATCGATAATGTTGGTCTTAGCTCCAAGCTTAACTTGGTGTTTATGAATCAAAAATCCCATGTCATTTTTCAAGCTGTTTAATCACATTTTATTACTCACAAGTTCAACTTAAGTATTGAAGCTAAGCTTAATATGTTTCATTATATAAATATTTATATTGTTCCTTTAACAGTTCATAAATGTGCCATTTTCTGAAAAGCTGGAGGTTATTATTATTTCAATTATTATTTTTTTCAAATTGTTCTATTTATTGATTAGTAATTTTATATTTATAATAGGACAATGTATTTCATTTTCAGTTTTTTGCTGAAATCTTAAATTTATTAACTATTGCAGGGTTGTGTGTAAAGCAAGCATATATGGATAATTATTGTTACATTATTTGTGCTGTCTGTGTGTACAATTATATTTAATAAATATTTGATAGTTAATGAACAATTAAGAGAGTACAATTATGTGTTTGGTTTATGAAATAAATTATAATATATTAGAAATAAATAATTTAATAATTTATAATTTTTTTGACCCTTACATTATATTTACTATTGTATTTTTTAATATTTATTTATAAGTAGTTGAAAATTCAGAATTAAAACAATTCTTGTAAATTCTATCTTTTAATAAGAAAAATGCATAATTCAACTTTATCTAATATTGTACGACTGAATTTCAATATTATTTATATTAGCATAAATTACTATAATATTTATATTAATCATGTTTTTATTCAAAAATTTAAATATTCCCTACATATTATTATCATTGGAATAATTATGAAGAAATATACGACTTCTTGTAATTCATATTATACGTTGTCTAAGTTAATATAAATATAAACGAGGTAATATGAAACAATTTGGTTTATTTTTAAACATATAAAGGTATCAATGTGGATAATGATATAATTGAATTTTACTATCGTTAAAAATTTATTTATCTTTTTTGTGATAATAAATGTTATCTTCTACCAGAGAGTATTACTCTATGTCTTGAACCATGTGATTGGTCTTGTCATTACCGCCCAAAAATATAACCAAACATTTCTCATGATAACAGCGATTTTGTCCATTTGTGTTTTGTCATTGCTTTCAAAAGTGATTCAGATCTTCACGATTTTAGTCGAGTTTAAAGGTTTGTATATTTTTATATATTAAATGATACTTCAAAAGAATATTGTAATTAGAAGTAGAAAAATAATTTTTTCTAATTTTATAAATTAAGTTTTATTTTACAGAAAAAATCTAAGGTTGACTTGTAACCATAGACCTCATACTAGTATAAGGTCTATGCTTGTAACAAAGATTTTATAATAATACCATTGTTTATAAAATAGACTATTCTATAATCAATAATGATATTGTACAAAATATATATAATGATGATATAGATGAGTGAACATAATAATATAAAAAAGACTGAAAAATATTGTACCCCAACTCACTGTAAGACTGAAAATATAATAAATACAAAATGTGATATGTTTATTATATAAAAATTAAGTTTTTTGTTATAAAAGATAAAGTCAAACTTTTTTTTATTTTTTCATTTAAAATGTGTTTGGTTATTTTTAAAAATAGATGTTTCGTTACAAGTCAACTGTAATGTGCCTGAATTAAAATTTAAGTTGAATTTTCACAGCTGTTACAAGTCATCCAAAAATTGAGGTGACTTTGTAACACCTGTTTTATTATTTTTCTGTCTTTTTTGTTGAAAAAACTTAATGGACGGACTTATACGGTTCATAAGACATATGCGAAAATATATGTAATTTTTGTTGCCTAGTGAAATTATTTTTAAGGTTAGAATACCAAGAAGTATGTCGAAATTGTTTTAAGTTACGTTGATTGACAGTAGTGTAAAAATAACTTAGAAGTTACTAGTTATATTTACTTACTTCAATTTTAATAATAAAAACTAAATAGTATAACAAATGCTAAAATAAACATTAACAAAATTATAGAAAATACAATTAATAATTCTCAAATTTCAATAGTTAAATCAATCTTAGGAAACTGGAAAAGCAATATCACTGTTTTATTAATGTATATCATTAAAATAAGTTTTTTGTAGTGATGTGCATCCGCCACAAAAACAAGGTACTTACAATAAATAATGCATGAGAATTGTTTAATATAATGTCTGAATTTTTTACTTGCACATGAGGTTTAGATATAGCATAAAATATTATTGGTATTTTTTTAAATCTAAAAGCCCAGTTTAAAATTAATACATATTTAAAAACTATAATAAATCTCATAAAAAAAAAAAAAAAAATAAATAAATAAAACAAAAAAATATTTTTCCTTTACATATAATTTAAAAAACATATATTTCCGAGATTGTATATTAGTTTGATAGAAGATATGTATGAAGGTTCAAATACAACTGTAAGAACTGTGTGATAAACTGACAATTTTTGGATAAAAGTAGGTGTACATTAGGCCTTGAGCCGTTACATATTTTCCGTTGTGATTATGTAAAGGTCTGGTAAACGGTATGAGGAGTTCTAAACAAGACTATGGGATTGTCTTATTTCGGATGTATTTGGTAGTAACAACAGGTGAGAGGAGAGATACAATGGTGCATACTGTTTACATATGATATAGATGATAGAAGAAAATATGGAAAAGTTAACAATAGACGAGAAATGGAGAGTTCCATTTTGAAGGAAAAGAATTATGAATAAGTAGAAGTAAAACAGTAAATAGTTTCCTGTTTCTTAAAACTTATGAGGATAAGACACCTAATGACAATAAGTGTGGACATAATAGGCAAGATTGAGAGCTTTAAGTACCTAGGATTTTTTACATAAATATTGACTTTTATGAGTATGTGCAACATAGGATTAAGTGTGTTATAAGTAAGAGAATTCCTTTGAGATTGGAAGGTTAGTTCTGGAAAAGTCTTAAGGTATACAATTATGATGAAAATCAAACTCTGAGTATAATGGAGCAATGTACATTTGAGAGCGAACAGGGGAGGGATTACCCCTATCACCCTTCAAAGATCCACCATTCTTAAAGAACTCTGAGCTTTTTTATAATTTCTAAAGTTTGTTATGCGATCATGTTTTCAAATAACAAATTAATACTGTATGCAAATGTAATGCCTTAATATCTTTTAAGTGACCATCAGACAAACTATTTTGCAAATCTTTACAATGTTGAATTAGTTCTTCATCATTTAGGTATTAATTTAATTTTATGAATATTGAATAAAAATCAAATTTATCTTCATACCATCTAAATTGTACACATTTTTCATTATTGAAATAACAGCTTGATCAAGAATAATAATAAATTAATCTCATTTAAATAAACCTTTACCATTATTAATTTTATTGATCATCATTACTCTTATAATCATATAACTTTTTAGATTTTCTCGTTATTTTTTGACTGGTTTGACTTTCAACGTTATTGCTTATCTTTATAGCTTTTTCATAATATATTGTTGTAAATCATTAAAAATAAAAATCTGTAATTTCTTTAATATTTGCATGTATTATTAGGTACAATATTTAGTGGTGTTTATACTTGGGCTGCCATTTGTTCCGATTTATCCGGGACACTACCAGTTTTAAGTATGCTGTCCCGATATTCTTTAAGTCCCGGCTTGGATAATACATTACTCGTGTCTTCGAAAATATCAATTTTTAAAAAACGTGTTAAGTCATAAAATTATTTTCCATAGTCCCAACTGATAACAAAGTCAACTCCGGGGTTTCAAAATTTAGATTTTTAGATTTGTTATTATTAATTTAATTTATAAATGATTTGCATAGTATTTTTGATACCTATACCTCCATAAATGATTTTATGTTCGCTGACTATGCTAAATATATTTTTGGTTATAAACTCGCATAGAAATTATATTAGATTACAGTTCAACTTGGCAAGCTTTATAAATGGCGCCTTAAAAAGACAGACATACTGTTTGCACAATGGGTGGATCATTGTTATAGATAAGAAGTTGGAAAGATAGGATATAGAGGGGAATTTAATATACATATACGTGTATACAACAATTAATCTTTGCCAACGAAAAACGATTCTGAGCAGAGTTTGGTTTTACATGTTTTGAAATAAGACCGTAAGTAAATATTACGGTCTTATTTACGATTTACGTCAAAATTAATAAAATACCTACCAAATTTTGTTGATTTTTTTTTATGTCTTGTGTTTAAATTCATTGTTTACAATGAGTTAACTAATAATAGCACTTTGTAATTCAGTTTGTTTTTATATTTCCCTTTTTTTTTTAACTGTCTCCTGACAGAGTTTGAGTTGAAGGTAGCGAGAGTTATTTTCTAAGCGATTACATTGTATATGAAAATCACAATGACATGAATTATATAAAATTAGATTCTTAAGTTTATAAAAAAAGTAAGTCCTAAATAGTGCAAACATTTCTGACCAATACCTTTTTTTGAATAGTTGACAGATTGACATTTAGATCGTATCTTATAGATTCACGTTTACTTAAATTCAAATCAAATTTAGAATGATTTTTTAAAGTAAATGATGTAGAATATTTTTTATGTAGTAATTTTAAAGTACACCCAGTTCATTATAGTTATCATTAGTAGATCCGACTCAAACTGTTCTATTAAGGCAGATACGAACAACTCCATTTTGTAATGAAATTAGCGGTTTTAGAGTTTTTTCGAAGGCACCACCTCACATAGTTATGCCATATTGTAGGATAAATTGGTAAAGTACCAAATAAACAATTTTCATAGCATTTGAGGAGAGGGTTTTATAGTATGTAGGCGCATATTACATTACAAAGTACATTACTACATGTTCAGGAAAACATTTCATTAAAATAATCATCATTAATAATTAATTAATTAATTATTTAATTAGAGATTGTTTGATGATTAATGAAAATAATAATAAAAGCAATTTTTTTTTTCAAATTTATTATTGTATAAATAAATAAATGTATAAACTGTTACATTGTATTCTAGACTTGTACATTACTATATTATTATTAAACATACCTACCAATTCAATTGAATTTCATATTTATTTATTTAAATGATAACGGCTGGTGCCCAATTTACGAATATAACATTAACAAAAATACATAGATTTTTTGAATAGTTATGAATTATGATATCAAGTAAACTAAAAATAATTTACTAAAACATATTATTGTATTGATTGTTTGTACTATGAACATATATACCTTTATCATAAAATCAGTAACGTCGAAAAGTCCAATTCCGAGATAATCCCTATTATGATAATAATGGTAATAGGTATTATCAATTTTTATCATCATGGCCAGTAGTTGTCGGTAAATTTAAAACCACGACTTTAAAACAGATAATATTAAATATAATAGAAACGAAAAATATTGTAGGTATCATTTTATCATATTTTGATGTATGTGATTTTAAGTATTCCGAGTAACCGAGTAAGCCAATTTTTTGATTATTGTAATTCTGTTTTTAACTGATCCATATTTTTGATTGATATTGACATTTGCTGCATAAAAAACCACCCTGTAAGTAATTTGTATAGCTTATTTTTGTATAGTTTATGTGATTGATGGTTTTAGATAATCATTTTGTTCGTAATTCTCCAACAGTAACTGTTTTATTTTATTTTTATCAATCATTCTAAATATTTATATTCCGTTCAGCTCAGTCCTTATCAAAAATACATTTTTGTATTAATTTTTTTTAAATATACATAGAATTTCAATATTTAAAAAACCAAAATTTCACCGGTTCCATGAATAAATATTCACATTTGAATTGTCAAGAGTTATATCTTATATTTTCCTTTATATCCATAAGAAATTAAATGTGAGAAACGTTTAGGATATATAACAAAAAGTTTTTTATATTATAAAAATTAAAATGCAAAGCAATAAATCTATTGCCATACAATTTGAAAGGCTTTATTTCAGAAGAGCTTATTGAGACATATTAAGTTTTGCTTCTAAGCTCATATTTTAAAGTTACTCTGTAGATTGACTCTGGTTATAGTCTTAAACAGTTACCTATGTTTAATAACACATATTATAATGGTTTAAATTTAAATTAAAGGTGAAAATGAGTAAAAGAGCAAAGACAACTCCCAAGGAAGAATTACCGCAAGGTACAGTGTTACAAGATACCAATGGTAATGAATGGGAGATTCAAAATATAATTGGTAGTGGAGGATTTGGATATGTTTATCGTGGTTAGTAATATAAATACATTTTTAGTTTTCATATTTTAAATAATATTAATTTTAGGAACTAAACACGGTGTTCGGTCAAGACAAGAATATGCAATTAAAACAGTAAGTTATTTGAGTTAATTTGGTTTAATTTTTAGTTGTATGTGTCAGACAATAATTTATAGGCAATTTGAAATTAAATAATATAAATAATTTATTTTATTAATGTTTTGTAAACATTGCTTTGGAATTAATAATACATTCTACAAAAACAAATTGTTAAATTTTATCATTATTTATTATTTTATTTATTTATTTACTGTGAAATTATAAAATTCATATTTTTTTTATGTTAAATGTGCTGGTTTGATTTGCACTGTCTTGGTTTAGGTACCTATTATATTATTTTAGAATTTTTGTTGTCTTATATTATAATGATAAAGGTAATAGTTATATTAATTTATTCAACAAAAATCCTAAAAAAAATAATAGGAATATTATAGATTAACTAATTCTGTTTAAAATAGAGCATAGAAAAACATACAAATTTTGTTAGTTTATAAGCCTTTGTTTATCATGTACAAATAATTATGGTCAAACAAATGCAAATGTAAACAAAAAATGTTAATTATTTAATTGTTTTAATTCACGGAATAAAATTGCTCAGTATTACACTTTGCTTAAAATATGTACATTGTTCATTTTACTATATTCTAATTAGATTTACATAATAATTTGCTCTTCATTTTTTTTTTTTTTTTGGGTTGATAGGAAAATATGGAGAGTGGACCACTATTTGTAGAACGAATGTTTTATCTAAAAAACATGAAAGCAGAAAGTATTATTCATACGCAAATATTTCATTTCTGTAACTAAATAAAAAATTGTGCTTTTATTTTAAGGTATCAATGGCTGGAAATTAGATAAAAAACTAATAGAATTACCGTTGCCAAGTTTTTATGGTTTTGGAAGTATTGATTACAATTTTAATAAGTATAGGTTTATTGTCATTGAAAAGTTTGACAAAGACCTAGAAGCATTTTTAAAAAGTGTTTCAGATAATTTGTTGCTAGGAGCTGTCATTAACATTATTCGACAAATGGTAATCAACCAAGCAACATTTTTACTTTGTAACTTTTTTAACAAGTTTTTTTTTTGTGCAGATTGATGCATTGGAGTACATACATGAATGTGGATATGTTCATTGGGATATTAAAAGTCAAAATATATTTGTGGGTAAAAAGCCTAAAGAAAATCATGTATATTTAGGAGATTTTGGTATGGTAACTAAGTATAAAACTGAAAATGTTGTACCAAATAAAAAATTGGCGAACAATGGTACATTGGAGTATATTGCTTTAGATGGTCATGTTGGAAGTGAGTTTTGTTTAAAACTAATTTATTTAATAAATTCTTATTCTAAAACAAATAAAATATATTGTTACATAATATTTTTAATTGTTTATTTCGTAGTGCATACTCGTCGTGCAGATTTGGAAAGTCTTATGTACAATGGTTTGGAGTGGTTAAAACTTAAGTTACCATGGAAAGGTGAAACATTGTCTAAAACTATAACTTCTAAAGTAGAAATGAAAGATGAAGTATTAAAAGCAGGACCAAAAGAAAAAATCTACAATTATGATAAAGTACCGCATTGTAAGTATTATATATGTGTAAATATTATGATAGTCTTAAGTTATATAGGAAAATAAAAAATAGAATATTTGATCCAAGTACTCGTTAATTTTTAATTACCACAAAAAAAAATATTTAGTCAAAATTTCATTATGATTCCACCTTCTTCAGGTCCCTCAAGAGGATTGAAAATTCACCAAAGAGGGTATATTTATGGTTTTTTCAAATCAAGTAAAAAAAATAAAGCATTTAGCATAAAACTTTTAAGGACATTTAGTATAGAAATCAAAATTTCCAAAAAAAAAAATGTCTTCATAGATTCTCAAAATAAATTATTTTTTTGGAGAAATGAAAAATAAAAAAAAAATGTTAGTTTTTTAAATATTTTTGTTATAATGTTGAAAATACAGTTAAATGTTTTCCATAAATATTCATCAAAATTAAATATCCTCAAAAGAATTTAATTTGGTTTAAATCGATCTTAAGTCTTAAATATTTAATAAAAAAATATTTTTTAATACATTTAAATTTGAACAAGTTTATTTAAATCCTGGATATCCTGGCTATTGCTTTCTGTAATCATGGAAATCTATAATTATAATAAAAAATAATTATGATTGATAAAGTGATAACTACTGAATAATTATTTAATAAATTCAAATAAATAAGGATTACCTGTAAAGCATATTGTTCAAATTTAGATAAACATCAATTTTGTATGTTGAAATCATATCCTGAGGTATTTGATGTATTAAAAGAAGTAGTAGATAATGTTTTATTATTTTGTACAAAAAAATTGAAGAAAGTTTTCCAAGAGATGACTATAAAGAATTTATAGAACTTGTTATTAGATTTTTGGGAGAATCACTTCTCCAAGGTACATTGTTTCGACCTCCAGGGGCAAACCATTTACCTTAATGAATAGCAAAAGAATATATTGCCATACAATTTTGTTTGTGAATAGTTAAAACTTACATTATTAGAAAAAATAAATTTTCAAGAAATATGTTGTTTCATTATTATTTGCTATTTAGAGACATGGATATGTTTACTCGATCCAATTGTAGCTCCATTAAATTAAATTATTATTTTAAAAAAAATTAGTTAACTATAATAAATTTAATAAAAAACTTCTAGGAAATGAAGCAATAAAAAAATGCATAAACCACTTTTGATATTTAAATTAAGAATATTGTGTATTTTATTATTATTATTAGTTTATTTACGCTGAACGGCAGTTGAACATAATTATGAAAGATACAATTGTTTACTTAATAGTTTAAATTGTAAAATTTACAAAGCTTATTAGGGTATGTGATTATTAATTATTAATTAGATAAAAATAAATAAATAAATAAAATAAAATATATACGCCAAAGATAATAAATAAATAAATATAATAATTAAACAATATTGAAAATACAAATTAATGAAGTACGTGGCATAAGATATTAATCGTTATTTGCAGATCTTAGCATTTGATTCAATATATGGTTGTGACTATAGGTGGTTTTATGTGTTAGAATAAATAATTGGGATTGGGATCTGGAGGAATAATCTGGGATTTTAAATTGTGTGATAGCAAGATCAGGTACATCTAAGGAACTGTTTAAAAAAGCTTCTAAGAAATCCAAATCAGCTTTATCATGACAGGTGGTTAGCATTTGTATGTTTAAGGCCTGCCTTGAGTTTGAATAATTGTGGGGTGTATGTTGGATATTAAATTTAAAAGCTGCATAGTTTAAACATTTATTTTGTACATGTTCCAGATGAAATAAATCCTTTGCTAAGTATTGCTTCTAGACTACTGATCTGTATTCAAGTTGTGATTAAACTAAGGCAAATTATATAGTGCGTAAACACCTGATAGATTTAAATAATTTTGTGTTATGAATGATAAATCCGAGAATTTTTTAATGCTTTATTCACTACAATGGTGATGTGAAGGCTGAGATTAGCCGAGTAATTAAATCCTATGTCTTTAATACTATAAAGGCGTTCTAAATTAGAGCTATTGAAAAATAAGAAGGAAGAGTAGGGCAGCGTGCTCTGGAGAAAGAAATTACATGTCACTTAGCTAAACTTAAAGATAGGTCAAGCTGGGAAACCCATTTGGAGTATGTGTTTAGATCGCTCTGGAGCAGTAAAGAATCATCAGGACAGCGAATTTGATAAAATATTTTTATATTGTCAGCATAAAACAGTATTTTAACTTGTGTAAGCCACTGGGATAAAGAGTTAACAAAGAGAGAGAATAATAATGGGCTAAGGTGGCCACCCTGAGGAACATCTGAAGAAATAGCATAAATTTCAGAACTGGAGCCTAAAATAGAAACAAATTGTTTCCTGCCAGTGATGTATAATTTAAACCAGAATAACAGTGAATTGTCAACATCCATGCATTCCAATTTGTTAATTAATAGTTCGTGGTCAACTGTGTAAAATGCTTTGTTAAAGTCAGTAGTAATAACATTAACCTGATTGCCTACCTTAAGGCAATCGCTAATGTAGGTTGTAAAAACAACACTGCTAGTAATTGTTGACTTACCGTGATGAAACACCATGTTGCTCATCAATTAAAACATGATAAAATTATCTTTTAATATTATTAAACACAATTAGTTCAAAATTTTGTATAGGTGAGATAGAATAGATATAGGACAGTAATTGGTGACATTTGATGGGTCCCCAGATTTTAAAATCTGAGTAATGGAACAGATTTTCCAAATGCCAGGGAAAATACTATTATCGAAAGCATATTGGTAAAGTAGGAAGAGAGGTAAAGCTAAGGAGTAACGGCAGTTGTAAAGGAGGCTTACAGAAATACCATCTGAGCTGTTAGAGTGTTTGTTTTTAAGTCATCTAGTGCGAAAGTATATCATGGAAAAAGAAAGTTGAGGTTGGAGGTAGGTTAAATAACAATTTAGGTTGTGCGGTCTGAGAGTGAGAGGCTATTGTTTGGGTAAAGATAGAAGAAAAGTGTTCGAAAATAGGTTGGCAGACTCAGTTGGGCTGGCCAATGATTCATTAAGACTTACACATGAGGGAATGATTTGTTTATGATTTAGATCTTTACATAATTCCAAAAGGAACGAGGTAATTCAGATAGGGAAGATTTGTTGTTGCTGATATATTTATGATAATTTAGTTTAGAGAGACATTCGGATTAGCGCAGATTTCAAAAAATGTATTATAGTCAGATGGTAGGTCTGATTTTTTGAACTTCAAGTACGATTTTTTCTTTTTATAAATAAAACTTATTAATTCGGTGTTAACCCAGCTTCAAAATTTAGGTTTTTTTGATATTCTAAGTGGAATGTACTGCCTTATACATGTATATAAAGCATCACTAAAAACGGTTGTTGTGTCATTTGTGTTGCATTCCAATTAAAGGACTCAAACATTTTTGAGGCATCCTTATAATCACAATTTTTTAAAATTATGATATTCAGAGGGTTCACTGGGTAGTACAGAGATTGACATGAGAGGGAAAATAATTTTTAGTGGTGAATGGTAGAAATCAGGTTTAACTAAGGGAGTAGTAGCTTGTGTTACAGATTTATTGTTTGAACTTGAAAACATGAGATGCAATAAGGTATTATACATGTTCAAGATTGTGTTACATTAAAATAAGTTTAGAAATGAAAATGAATCAGCAATGATTGCCGCTGAAGCAGATGTAGAGTTTGACGGAATGAGACCGAGATTGTCAAATGACCAAGTGACATCTAGGAGGTTGTAATCTCCACATAACATAACGTTATTAGGGATAAAAACGTTTACTTGTTTTTTAACATAAGATGTATATAACTCAGTCATTAGCCAAACTAAAGGGTTGTAAATAGACAACTCCTATCAAAAAACGCATAAAGTTAAATGATAAAATAATAAAAAGTTGTGCGATACAATTGACATCAGTTGTTATAAGTGAGGCCTTAAGATTATATCTAATGACAATGAGAACACCACCACCACAGGAGCCTGTATTTTTGCTAGAGTTCCTGTCCAGTTGGAATATCTGAAAGTCTGTTAGACTGATTTTAGAGTCAAGTAGTTCTGGAAATAATCATGTCTCAGTCAAGACAATGATGTCGTAGGTGCCTAGTGTAGGAAAATTATATGTAAGATCGTTAAGTATAGTCCTAAGGCCATGCACGTTTTGGTAAAAGATATTTAAATTAAATTTGATAAGAGTAAATATAGTAAATGGAGCAATTGTCGTCTTAATTTTAATGGTATTTGTAAAATTAAAAAATTCAGATATCTTAGGTAAATATGCAATACATATAGAAAAGTTTGAATTATAAGTAAATAAATTAAAATAATCATAAATATTAGTGTGCTGAGAATCTGGGTCAGTGAGGAAGATATCAAATGAAGGTTGAGGGTGTTTACTTAGTTTTTTGAAGTTGATCTGTTGACATCGTGATGGTGGTTGACAATATGAGGAATTCTGTTAGAGTATCTGATTCTAATGTTTGATTCACCTTTATCAGTCCTGTCTTTGAATTCTGCATATGTCTGATGTACTAGCTTCTATTCCATCAAAGTACGGTTCCGTGAAATGGAAATTGTGACTGAGGGACAAGAACGTTTTGTAGTATTGAATGTTGACAGGATATTTAAAACTTCTTCCTTAATATTTAGGAAAATTTTGAGTGGTCTAGGGTTAATAGACTGTGATCGACCAAGCTTTATGAGTTTAAATTTGGATGGCAGAGAAATAGAAAGAGGACTTAATATATAAATTAATTAATAGAATTGGATGCAATCCTTTCAGTGACTAAGGTAGAAGATGTTCAATTAAATTTTGTACTATTAAGTTAAGTGAGTACTTTCACATTCTGTGAATTTCTCTATCATATCGGGTACAATTATTTGATGACCAACACGGTCATCAACGCGATGATTAAACTAAATTCAATACATTTTTGGAATTTCTGATTTCTAAAACAAAGGTCTTTTAAAGTGCAAAATGGTTTATTTTTTTTACTTAAATTCGAAAAACTTTAAAATAACCTCTTTGGTGATTTTTCAACCTTCTGGAGGGACGTAAAGTCTATCTCCTTTGTTGGTAATCATAATCAAATTTTGGTTAAATTTTTTTCTAGTGGACTTAAAAAATTTATGGGTACTACCTGTCTCACAATTTTGAAAGATCAAAAATAAGGACCGCCCTAATACATTTATATTATTATTTACAATAGAAAAAAGACATTATACTTTATTGAAGTTAATAATATTATTATCATGTTTAACTTTGAAATTTAATTTTTATTAGAATATACCTATTAAGTTCTAATTTTACAATTTATTTGTGTGTAGTGTTTTTTTGGGGAACATATGTATTTCTTTTTATTTAAGAATGCCATTCTTATTAATTTCATATATGTTCTGAGTTAATATATTTTTAATAATATGTATTATTACCTATGTAATTCCTTTAGTATTATATTGTAATTATTATCTTAGGTTTAAATATCTGTTTTAAACTGATTGAATGTTGTTGTTATTAATAGGTTATTTTAGATCCATGAAAATTATTTATAGCATGGAACCCGCTGAGAAACCAGACTATGCTTTTTTAAAAAAGTTACTTAAAGAGTATAAAAAAGAAAAAAAGAGTTCAAAATAAAAAAACAAAAAACAAGTATTTTATATCAATAATATTGATTCCTAATCTATTTTATGACAATAGATAATTATTTTACAAACTTTTCTATTAAATAATAATAAACAAAAATATATTACTTATCCATTTTTTTTAAGAATTTTTTTGTCTACCATTTCCATTTGTAAGTATTATTTATTTTCTCATATAATTAAAATGTATGTATCTAATAAGTGTACCAAAATAAGATTTAAAATTGTTTATTTGACTTTTTTGTATACCTAATTTATATTATTAAATATTTAAAGTAGATATCAGTCAGTCAGATTTGTGTCAGCTGGCTTAAATTCCTCTTTCGGGCAGTTAATTATTGGGCAAGTAATTGATTATTTTTATGGACTATATTTTATTGATGCATGGTGGTTGTATGATACTTAGTGATAAATAGATTTTCAAGTATAGCACTTTTTCTGAAAGAAAATCTGACTATGGTGGTACTTTGGGGAGTCATTTTTTGGGGTTTTCTTAAGGAGAATGGGAATAAAAATGAGAAAATGTACAAAATGTATTATTTTCAAGTCTAAAATATTATGGCCATTCAAAATTGTTTAACCAGCCCTGCTCAGAATTGAGTTTTGTTAACAATGGTTTATCTTTGCGTACAGATATACATTAAATTTCCCCTCCATCTTTTCAATTTTCACCTAAGACAGTGACCCACCCATTGTACAAAGTTTGTCAGTTTGTTTTTTATTTTATATTTGTAACTTGTTCATATAGACATAAAAATGTAATAAATACATTTATTTTATTTGGGTACAATAATAATAATATTAATTTTAACATAACTGAAATGTTAATTAAATATGCAAATTTAACTAGAACTTTTTAAAATTTACTTGGAACCACAATTAAACTCTAATTTAAAAGTAACCACTTTAAAATTTACCTATATAAACAAAAGTATCTTTATTGTATCAAGTGGTGTATTCAGAGGGGTTTTGGGTGTTGTAAACCCATCCATTATTTTTTTAGTTATAGGTTAGGTTAACCTGTCATTGGTATCAATGTTAGGATTTTACTAGATAACATTAAAATTATAATAGCAACCACTTGCTCAAATAAAAATATATTGTTTTAAATCTATCTATTTTATTGATTTTACTTTAATGTGTGCTTTATTTTTGTCTGTTGGTAAAAAATGTTTAACCAAAAGCCTTGCTACAATAACTAAAATTTGTTTTTATATTAATTTTAAATTGTATTTTTTTGAATATTATTTATTCTGTTTACTAATTTTATGTGAACTATATTATTATCCTTTTGGACCTTCTAATTTCCAATTAATTTATATCTAGGTTAATTAAGATTCCCCCTATAAACATGCACTCATTTGTTTATTTGAACACCTTTTTAGTATTCAATACTTGTTATACAGTATCCTAATTACTAATTTTATACATTTTGAAGCATTACATGCATATATTTAATCTTAATAATAGGTACCTAGGTACTGAGGGGTCAAAAGATTATAATAATAGTCCATGTTAATAAGAATGGAGATAAAATAATTCTATACTGGCTGGATGAGGGTAAAAAATGGTCAATAAAACATTTAGTGTAGACAGTTAATATTTTAAAGACCTGTTATCTGTACAATTCTGAAAAAAAGTTTAAGTGTTTATCGATAAGAGATTACTTTGTTAAAATAAATCATATATTTTTTTATAAATCCACGGTAAAATAAATTATAGTACGTGGTTACACCAATAATTTGATCGTTTTTCAAAATATAGTGTAACAAATGATCCGTAGTAGTTTTCTCTCGTGACCTAACCAGTAACCCTTCTATAAAATTGCTGATATGCACTTTTAAACATTACCTCCATCAATTTGTTTTGTGTAATATTCTATCATTTTGTTGTCAGATTACATGATTTTAAGAACTTACATTTTTTTTTTCGTTAAGGCTTAACATATCTGGTAAATATAGGTTGGTAGATAGATAGGTACGTACATTTTAAAGGGGTTTTCTTTTACGCCACCAACTTTATATTTAGCGCGATTTCACTCGGTTTTAAAAAGTGTCTACCAATCTATTTTATACTTTAGTTGGTACCTATATTTTGCGAAAATCTCTGAAAACACTAGTATATTATTTTTACACGGCTGTCATTATACGAATCAAATACGTAATATTGTACTCGATGATAACGAACAGTCCATAATACATATAAGTGGTATACGGAAAAAAAGTTTGAGAACCTCTGCTCCATATAATATTTTATAGCTGAAGTCAGTGGCGGCTCGTGGGTTTTTAATGAAGTAGTGCACACCCCTCAAAAAAAAAAAAAAATATAACCAATATTAAACATAATATATTATAAATTGTATTAAATAATTGTTTACAAACTTTAGTTATTTACCAATTACCTTTTATTCTTATTTCCATTCTTTACCCAAGCGACATCATTAAATTTTTGACCAAAAAGTAAACAGGGAAAACAATACAAACGATTAGTTTCTGAACAACCACAAATCCAGTCATAGGTTTTATATATATTATTATTAAATTTTCTTACATATTCTCTCGTTTTACATTTAGTAATTTGTTTAATATTTAAGTCTGGAGTAGGCCTACCTTTATTTTTTATTTCCATCTTTTTCCCCAACGAGATTGTTGAAAAATTGCATTGCAGTATTTTCTGTACTGAATTCATTTTAAAAATTGAAAACAAATACACGAATAATAATAAACGTNGATGCCGACGCGCAACGACACGGCGACGTCGAAAATAATTCGCTGATAACAATTTAATTGGTTTTGCGCACAGAAACAAATGTGCACACTAATTCCATTATAACGCGGGTTGCGTGTTTCGGCTTGTTTTAATTTTTACACTGTACAAATGTGCACAACTCCCACCACTATAATACACACCGATACTGTTCCGTCGCGGACAACGGTCCGGCTATTTGGCAATCGAAATAACGCAAACCAAATATTATATTATTTTCATAATATTGTGAATTTTTATAATTTTATATTTTGAAAAATAATCTTAATAATACTACAGGTACTTAGTAGTTAGTTGTATTATTATGATTTATGTTTTCAATTTTTCTTGAGTTTGGGTAGGTAGTGCACGTGCACTTGTGCACATATAAACGAGCCGCCACTGGCTGAAGTACAAGGTATTTCCTAGACTCAATCTTTTTGATAACATAAATCAATAAAAGAAATTCAATTGAACGTGTCTTTCCGTTTTCATCCGTATCCCTATCGCTGTTAATCATTGACTGATTATTTATCTTTCAAAAGATTCCTTGTCTATCTCGTCGATTGAAGCGTGATAATTGTTTTTTCAGCCGTGTCACCAAGGTGATCAATCATAAAAAAAAAAAATAAATTAAAATTTCGTTCCACAAATACCGGAATCCTTGTGTCAGCCACCTTTTAGAAGTTGCATTTGGAGACCAAAAAGTAGATAGCGAAATTTTATCGAGATCGGAATGACATCTGTATATATAGACGTATGTACAGACAAAATTTCGATTTTATGTAAGATTTACTTCAGTCACCGTGAAAGACTTAGGGCCGTTCTTATCAACATGAACGTTAATTTTTAAACGTAGATTATGAGATAACCAACCAATCGCGTTCAGTTATCAACTAGATAAACAAAATCGTTTATGCTGGTGAGTAGGCACGGCCCTAAAAAATAAAAATAGAACTAAGATATCAGATAAGTTATGCGATATCTTGTGATTATTGTTCGCCATAGGTGCGTTAGTTTTTTTTATATTAAAACCCGATTTGAAAATAATACCACATAAAAATGTTCCGAGTATTCCGAGTTATGACATTTTTAAAATCACACTACTAAACACATTTTGAAAAATCCAGTGTTTTCAATAATATGCGCCGTTCTTTGTCAGGTCCCACGACGTAAATATATATATATTTAGAAAATGTTGAACTTATATATCCGCTGCGATATTATTTTTCCGTGATATATTGCATCATATGTAAAATAAATGAAAGGTTAAAAACCGGTTGTAACATCCAAAAACGACCATTTTCCGTAATCAAAGGTCAAGCATACATACAATCGATATTGTCGACCGGTTAATAGATTACGCCCGCGTCGACGGATATGTTATGTCATCATGAACAATAATTCCCCTCCCCCCGCGCATAGATTTATGCCATCGCAATCTTTTGCAATTCACAATAATATCATATTCCTAACTACGGGTTAACGGCCAATCAGATCACGTTTCCCCTTATCGCCAAAAAACGTCGGCCCGCGGCGACGTGTGCCACGAACGTCACCGCGCTCCGATACCAATTTTCGTTTAGTTGTTCGTTCCTCTCCTTCTTCGTGTCTAGACCTCGTCTAGAGACTTTTCTCACCAGACGGTCTTTCGATACAGTTCTCTTAATAAAACACTCCCGTTTATTGCACGGATTCATATAATTTGCCATCAAGTAAAGGTCGTGTACCTTGGCACGTTTCCTGATGGTGCCTCAAAAGAACCGACGAAGTGAGTCCCGATCTGGTCAGCTGGGCGGACATCTTTTGGCCGGACGAATGGTAATATACATGTGATTTAATAATTGGCCGATACCCCGTTGGTTAGTTTTTAAAGTAGTTCAGTTAAGGTCCCCCGTATAAATATTTTTATCTAAAATGTTTCTTTTTTCCCGTATGTTAAATTCTTCCGATCTATATTTACTTGGATCAATCAGCGTCTATTAGATTTTTTGTGTCCGTCTCATTGTAATAAGCCCCGCGTTCCACATCCTTTGTGCGATAGGCCAACCCCCCCCCGCATTTTGTTTCTTATTTTTATTTTCTATTCCCTTTGAGTACTAAGTTTCGCAACGTGTGTGTGCGTATCTAAACATGAAAAGAATGTATATAATACCGATCGATTTTCCCCACCTCGCGATCCATATTCGGACGCACCCTGCAGGTTAACCCGTAGGGCCACCAAAACCTCGAACCAGTCAACATGGAATAAGAGCGTTCAGCTACCCTTCCCGGGTGTGATTTGTGTGACCTGGCGACCTCACATTCTTGCTGGGGTCTCCCTAATATCTACGTGTCCACGAAAGTTCCACGTGGTGGTCCGTCTCAGTCCATACACATATCTGTCGGCACACACGTGGATGTGGATCACTACCTGCGTCCTGACTATAATTTTTAAGGCTGATCGACGCTCCAGTTAATATATGTATATCAAATATAAGTTGTTTGGAGATATCTGTCCTATGTATATCTATGTCAGAATCGTACCTACTATTCATTTTCTATCAGTTGATAGTTTTTATGCCCCTGGGTTTTTTTGTTGCATTAACGTCACTTTAAATTTTGATTGATGATTTATTAAAATAATTCTATATTTTCCCTAAAAGAAAACACGTGTTTATTTATATATTTAGATTTTCCCTTTTCCCTACTAACAAAAAAATCTTAGGACTACGGTCTTCGGACCTCGATTCTAGGTTTGCGACCTTGCTCCTAGGCGGGTAGTCAGGTGGCGCTCGGGACGGTTCTCTCAAAAACAAGACCGACCGAACCGGAACGTCTCAGATGGTGACCTTGCCAGGATCCGAAATTATAATTTATTTTGTTTAAGTTATTAATACTCTATTTCTCTGTTAATTTCCCTGGCAGTACGAAAAACAGTTAGATGTTGTTCCGTTGAAATAGGTACGAATTATGTTTTAATTTTTTCTTTTCATGTAGTTTGAATTGTGTATAAACATGTACCTATATTTTCCCGTTATATAATAATTCCCCAATACCGTAATCACGTGCTTATGTATATTTCTCAAAGTTATCGAACGGGTTATCGGCCACAATATTACTTTTCCAAGAACCTTTTGTAGCTTTTTTTTTTAACTATTTGCAGGAAAGTACGGTTCTATTCTCGTATTCTTTAATACGCCGGTACTTTAACGGTCCAAAGCGAGTCCAAAGATGTGTGTTCTAAAGATCGCATGTTTTGGTCCCAATCAACATTTTCGTCAACGGCATACAGGCCTAGTCCCAAGATCAACTACGGCATCACGACAATAACATATCCGTCGCCCGCCGCCGTAATTTTTATTAACTAAGATAAGATTATTATTGTGCGCGCATTGTGTGTACCTGTAATTAATGTTTCTATTTTTCCCATTATTACAGTGACTATGAACGGTCAAAATTTGTTACTTATTCTGGTTATATATATATTGACAAACCCAATACCCATTTAATAATCGCCCGAGCTGCAATAGAATATTATATAATTCCCTTTAATAAATATTTGTTCCCTTTAGTTCTTTTGGTAATTATCATTATTTATTTTATTTATGGCACGCTAGTTCTCCTCTTTCGGCAGGCGAGAAATCACTCAACACATGTTATGTTGTGGCAGGGAGAGTTTTTCTTTGTTCGTGTAGGTATGGCTTCCAATTGTGAACCCCAGCCACCGGTTGATATTTTATTTTTTTTTTTTCGGTGTGAGTATGGCTTCCGTCTTTACAGACCCCCAGCCCCCGATACACCTGTATGTTGAGTAA
Organism: Cinara cedri; assembly: GCA_902439185.1. Lineage (NCBI taxonomy): Eukaryota > Metazoa > Arthropoda > Insecta > Hemiptera > Aphididae > Cinara > Cinara cedri. The sequence goes on along the minus strand of CABPRJ010000955.1, from coordinate 1,232,787 downwards.
TTGTTATGGTAGGGAGTTAGTTTTTTTTTTGTTGTTGTGTTTGATATTTTAGTCCCTGGGAGGAACTAGAATAGCAGCGTTGTGTTGGTATGAGAGGTGGTTTTAGTTGGTAAAAAACATTACAATCTGTCAGTTTCTGAAAGTTAATATTTTTATTTTAATGTACCGTCATTAAGTGTATATCCACACATATTTAATAATTTTTTTTTTTCCCCCCGGTAACTTTTGTCAATATATACATGTACCTATAAATTGTCCCTACAGGCCCATACACACATTTGCGTTTAGCAGTTAAGAAGTCTATACCAATGTACCTTATGAGTCTTACGTATTTAAGCAAACCGATTGCTTCCCGTCGATAAAAAAAGAAATTTTTTCGCATGCCTATGCATCTGTTTTACCGTGTCAGAGTACATGAAGTAGTTATTTGTGAATAATACCTTGATCTTCACATATTTTATTTCCCCATATTCATATATATCCCCATGTTTACCCTCAACTAAGGGATATCCAATTTACTTTTTTCGTTGTATATATTATATATATATATATATATATATATATATATATACCCTTCTTGTAGGAAGAATATAGTTACACCAGTGTTGACTGAATAGTCCTTTGTACATCAATTTTTTGTTCTTGATATATATATTTGTCTTGGAAGGTTAGTTTGATTAGTTTAATTTACCCATTTATCTGGGATTTTTTGCATTCATTTGTAGTTTTAGATAGTTTAGTTTATTATTTTTTATTAGCTATAGAAGTATCGTTCCCTTTTAATATTACCAAACTATGCTAGTCCTTAAGATGTTCAGCCAAACGGACCACCCTTATATATATATATATATATATATACAATTGTTTGAATTGAGTTTTGATTCGCTTTCACCAATTCACATATCTTGTTGATATCTATCTTATATACCTCCTGCAGAGGCATACATTTTTGTTCTATTTAGATATTCTTCTTCATCTTCTAAGGCGTCTTAAAGACCATTAAGGTCCATTGCCGCAACAACAACATCCTTCCACTTTTCCCTGTCTCGACATTTCCTCCGCATTTTTCACACCAATCATCCTGAGGTCATCCTTGACTCTATCAGCCCACTGTTGTCTGGGTCTTCCTCGAGGCCGTTTTGTGTTTGGTTTCCATTTTGTTATGCTCCCCAGTACTTCAGATCTCCAAACATGACCAGCCCATCTTATTCTGCTACTCTTCATAATTCCTATAATATCGGCTTCTCCAAATAATTCTCTTAACTCCTCATTTGTCCCAATTTCAAATTCACCTCCTTCATTCTTTTTTGGTCCAAAAATTTTCCGAAGTATTTTTCTTTCCAAAAAACCCAAATTCTTCTCATCTATTTTTGTGGTTGCTCACGTCTCACACACGTATAATGCTATAGGTCTAATTAAAACTTTATTATACAATGTTGTATTTGATCTTCTTGAGAGTAATTTTGATTTGAATAGTATGGATAATCCAAAATAACATCTGTTTGCTGCTATCAATCTTTCTCTTATTTCTTCCTGACTANTCCATTTATGTTAAGACCTATTTCTTTCCCTGCCCTTATTAGCTCTTTTGTGGATTGTTTCAGACTCTCCTCATTTTCTGTTATAATCACTAGATCATCAGCATATGCTACAATTGTGAGCTGTTTGTCATCACTAAGTTTTAATCCTTCTGCCTTACTAAGAACTTGTCTCACCATTGACTAAGGCAATGTTAAACAAAGCTGGTGACAATGCGTCTCCTTGTCTGAGACCTGTCGACACTGGGAATTTATTTGAGTAGGTTCCTCCAAAACTCACATTGCATTTAGAGCCTTGTACGCACACTTTGATTATTCTAGTAAGTTTTTCTGGTATCCCCAAACGGGACATTATGTTCCACAGTTTCTTTCTATCTACCGAGTCGTATGCTGCTTTAAAGTCCACAAAAAGCATATGTACATCTTTATTAAATTCATGGCTTTTTTTCTGCAATCCGTTTTATTATATGAATCTGATCTATAGTCGATTTACCTACCATGAAACCTGCCTGGTATTCTCCAATAATTTCTTTAATAAATGGTTTCAATCTGTTTAATAAGAGGTTAGATAATATTTTGTACGAAGTGTTTAACAGAGAAATTCCTCTATAGTTCTTTGGGTCCATTTTGTCTCCCTTTTTATACACTGGGCATAGGACAGACATCTTCCATGATTCTGGAATCTCCTCTTGCTCCCAAATATCGGTGGTTAGCCTATGGAGTTGTTGAAATAGCTTGTTTCCTTCTTTTTTTAGGCATTCAGAAACTACTTCATCAATCCCAGGGGCCTTTCCATTTTTCAGCATTTTTATTCCCTTTTCAATTTCTTGTATTGTTGGTTTGTCCAATTATTCTTCCACTGTTACATTAACTTCTACTGTGGTCCTATTTTCTGGTTGATTCAACATTTCCTCAAACATATTTTTAAATTTGTTCGCTATTTTTCCTTTATCTGTTATAATAGTTCCATCATCCTTTCTTATCATAGTTGTTTTCGGCATGTAACCTGTTTTTACATTCTTCACTTTTTCAAAGAAGGCTTATGTTATTTTTGTTGTTGTTTTTTCTTTCCGTTATTCTTTGTGTTTCCCAATTTCTCTTCGCTATTCTTATAGTTTTTTTTGTCTCTCTTTGTTTACTTGCTAGAGTTCGTGAGTTTTCGTTATTTGGGTTTTGAATCACTTTCAAGCGTGCTTTATCCCTTATATCTAAGGCTTTTTTATTACTATTTCCATTACTTTATTTATTTTATTTTCTCAAATTCTTAGAACTGTTTGGTTCTATAAAATTAGTATACCCTGTCCATGTTGGCTTTCGCAGGCCTACGCTCAAAGAATAAGGAAGCAAAAGAACGTTTGTCCCTTGAAGAAAAATTAAAATAGTCTAGTAGACTCTAGATGACTCAAAGTAATCCCCCAAGTGTTCCTAAAGCCCCTATTGATAATAATCTTAATAAACCCCTTACAGTAACCTTACTCTATGTGATGACCATAATGAAAGCCAGTGTAGAAGAAAATAGGTAGACATAAACCAAATTAAGTTCCAGTCTGGAGGAAGTGAAAAGTTACTTAAGTGCCCAATTAAACTCTGTAGAAATCAAACTGACTAACCTATTAATCGCATTCATTCTTTAGAGGCAACCCAACAATCATTTACCGTGGAAATTGATAAAATTAAAACAGCAGTCGGCAATTCCATTTCTACTTTAACTTTACAACCACCCATGAATACCACTATTTTATTAAACCCTCAATCCATTCTGTCAAATTCTCTCGGACAGAGAAACTAAGTGATGTACACAAGTTCATTGGTAATAAATCTGATCTCCACCCGGAAAAATTTTTGCAACAGTTAAATCAATATTTTGCCCATCAATTTTTAGATGATACCCAGAAGACAGGTATTTTTCAACGCCGTTTATATGCACTTGCAAGAACATGGTTTGATTCACTAGTACCCTATCCCGATACTTATATAGAATTAGTCAATCTTTACGGCATCAATTTTGGTCCATGTCCACCCAACGACACATACGTCACAAGTTGTTCTCCCCATATAAATATAAATCCCCTCGAAGATTAGCCATGCTACGGCTTGGGTTGCCAAAGCAAAATATTTATCTCCCCTTGTAAATTCATATGATCTTGTAAGGATCATCACCCAACATTTCCCCACTGTTTTAGGTATGGCTATTCATGGCAGAGATCCAAAAACCACTAATGAACTGATCACTATTCTAACCGAGATAGAATCCACATCTTTATGTGAAAATGTTCGCTCAAAACCTCTCATCATTCCAGTCTCAACAGACACTTTCCCTCCCGGAGCTAGAAATAATAATCATAACAATCAACATTATGTATCAAACAATCCCCGTACGAAACCCATTCACAGTTTCCAAGATAATCAAAATCATGATAGTTATACTGGTATCAATAATTTTAGACGCCCTAGTCAGTGTAGGCAAAGTCCCCCTAGGAACCACTACCCTAATTTTGAACCTAACACTCGGGTACCCATAAATTGTCTGCGAACCGACCCCATGGTAGATGAAATCAAATGCCACTTGCAAATCTTGAAACACATTGTAAGTAATCGGCATGTGGATCACAAATTAGATAGGCTTGTCCAGATACTTAAAAGAAATTCGTCCTCTCACTGACCCAAAAACTTGCCCTATTACGCGTTAGTTAATAACATCTTAATAACATTGACGTTCACAGTCTTTTACCAAATGGCTAAAATATGTTCCATGACAATATGCCAGTTCCTTAATACAGGTATACAATCAACACGTTGGTCATGTAGGTACTTAGAAGTGTATTTTCGCAATAAAAAAAATTTGCATTTTTCCCCTCAGTATATAAAAGAACATGAAAAATAGTACGCTGTTGCAACCTTTGCTAAGGAACGAAGTTTCTTACTATTCGAGTTGAAGGCGCTATGTAAAATATTTTGTCCATTGAGCCCTTCCAAAATTTATTTGGCCCATTGCCCACGGCGTGGTATGGTAATAAATATATTTTTGTTGTCCTCGATAGTTTTACTAGATTTGTGCGACTATCCCATTAAGAAAGCAACTGCTTTAATAGTAACTAATCGCATGATCGATCAATTTGTAAAAGTCCACGGAAAGCCCACCACCATCGTCTCCGATCATGGAGTACAATTCATCAGCCACATTTGGCAAAGTCGACTGACCGAGTCAGATATTCAAGTATCAACCACCAGTGTATATCACCCCCAAAGCAATCCATCCGAAAAAGTAATACGGGAACTTGGTAGACTTCCGTACATACTGTCATGACAAACATACAAGTTGGTCCAAATATATTCATTACATAGAATGGGTCCTCAATAATACAGTCCACGAGTCTACGGGTTTTACTTCCCAAGAACTATGAGAACCACGAGATATGATCCATTTGATATCTTAGTAGAGACTCCCCCCCGACCGTAAAGAAAATCTTAATACACATTACATATTGGCTAGAGAAATCCAGAACACCAAAGCCGAGCAGCGAAAACGTCGGCATGATAGTAAGGGAATTCCAACCAGTTTCGCAATAGCTGATGAGGTTTTAGTTCGAACACACAATTTGTTGTTGTCTGCTATAGATAGGCAAATCTACAAATTCTTTCTACTCTATGAAGAACCTTTTGTTATCCATTCAATTTAGGCTATTAACGCATATACCGTTTTTGATTATGGTAAAATTTAAGTTCGCGGAACTTATAATGTAATTTTTCTAAGGAAATATATATCACCGGAAGTTAACACAATAACCAAGGCGGAGTCCGTGGCTCTCACCCAAGTCCCCTTTTGGGGGTAAACGAAGTCATGTAATTTGTTAAATCGGCGTTAAACCCAATCCCAGGATTCACTGCTTGAATCCATAGCCATTCACTAGTCGATGTTTATTAATTAGCTTATCAATAGTTATCTCGTGTCAACAATAGGGGGGTGGAATGAGACCTTTTGTATCGTTTACAACTGTTGTTTATTTTAATTTTAATTATATATACATATATTCCTGAATGCTTGTTAGGCTACGGATATCTCTTAGTTTCTTGTCTTTTTCTCTTTCTGTTTTTGACGCTACTTTTCTCTACAGAAGTTTTCCCTCGGGAGGTTCAAACTTCTGTAGGGGGTTCTGTAACGTCCAAAAACAACCATTTGCCGAGAGGACTAGCATACCTACAATCGATATGGTCGACCGGTTAATAGATTACGCTTGCATTGACGGATATGTTGTGTCATCATGAACAATAATTCCCCCCGCGCAAATCTAACCTAATCTAACCTCGTCTCAAGACTTCTCACCAGACGGTGTTTCGATACAGTTCTCTTAATAAAACACTCCCGTTTATTACACGGATTTACATAATTTGCCATCAAGTAAAGGTCGTGTACCTTGGCACGTTTCCTGATGGTGCCTCAAACGAACCGACGAAGTGAGCCCCGATCTGGTCAGCTGGGCGGACATCTTCTGGCCGGACGAATGGTAATATACATGTGATTTAATAATTGGCTCGGGACGGTTCTCTCAAAAACAAGGCCGACCGAACCGGGATGTCTCAAAGATTTCTGGTAGAAAAGGTGTTTATAGATAAAAAAAACAAATTTATACTTACATCATTGTAACACCAATACATTCCTCTTTCCGCTCAGAATCTAAAATATTTCATAAATAGTCTTAAAGTTTTCGTAACCATTTGGTTTTGGAACCCTAGCTCAATTAAAAAATAATTATGTATACATATTTGTCCAAATAAATTATCGTACCAAATACGATCGTTAACCTAAATTTTGGAAGGCGATCGTATGCAGGTCAATCATATGATGATACTTTTCTGCCAGGATCACTGGGTAATACTGTACCGTGCCATCATGATGATGAGTGTCATACACAGATATATATATATATATATATATATATCATACTGATGGTGAGTCGGTGGTACATCCATTTTACTAAAACATAAGGATGGGAGATTTTCATGTTGATTAAGAGATCTATAATCTTGGACACGCCTATAGCCGTAGACAATGTAGAATATTTCTTAATAATTATACGTCTATAACAATAACCCATGGGTTCGCGTACCCAAAGAACCCCAGAGCTACCGTGCATTTGGTTACAATCATTTTAGTGGTATTATATATTATTTATAGCCATAAAGTTATAATGGTTCAAATATATAACTAAACGTTTTAGTATTTTTAAAACTATAAATATTGTATTATAATATATATAATAACTAAAACGATACCGTGATATTGTCATTAAAAATTAATGATACCGATAAGTAACCAAATAAAATCATGGTGCTACCATTATTATACGGTTACTCCGGATGCTTTTGAAGCGTGCGATTTTGTACGGTACGTCCTATCCTTGAAGTATTATCTATGGGCAGTTTGGGCACACCCGATAGAATTTTCCGCGACCCGTCCTTCGGGTTGCGCTTGCGCAAACTCGCATACGCACGACGGCCGTCGTTTGTGTGTGGCGGAAGGCTGGTGCAGAGTTGTGGTGTCGTTGGCGATAGCGATGAGGGAGGGGGCGGTGTACGGTTATTTGGAGGATAACGCGGGAGTGTCGTCCGAAAGTGAAAGACCCGCTGTGTGCGAGTACAGTATAATAATGTTTAGGCAGGTACCTATATAATAATAATAATAATAATAATAATAATAATAATAACAATAATATACTATGCTAATATCGCGGTTAGATATTTTATTGTACGGCGGCGTCGAGTAAACTAATCGATTTTAACGGTTTTCCCCGGCCGCACGAACGTTCCGGTAGAAAACTCTGTTCTATTATTATAGTCGGTGCATTGAGAAGGCCATTTTCTGATTTTCCGTGCTGTATTATGATCTACGTGGAAAAACAGACATATTTACGCATGTAAAACGGTTTCTAGTTGTTAATTTTCGATTTCGTGGTTTAGATACGGAGGGTGTTTTGTTTTAATTCAGTTAAAATTAATTGAAGTAACTTTTAATTTTCACCGATTACTTATAATAGCACTATCTAGACGTGGTACAATTTTCAAAATATTCTGTCGGCTTTTGAGTTATTTATAGCTGCATCCTGCATGTATGCAATTTTCGAGGTATTTTTAATCATTTACGGAAATTATTGTTATTATTGTTTAATCTCTATTTTAATTAAATCAGTATTTCAAGCAAAAAATGTATAATAAAATTCGTTAAAACATTAAAAATAATATTGTAATTCATTCTATAATTACTTGGAAATTAATACAATTTTCAGTTTTAGTTAATGTAAATTAAAACATCGAACAAAATTTTCGTACACACATATAATGTTTTCACGTTTAAGTTTGTTAATATAATAATATTTCACTGTTCTACAACTACTAAAATTAACAGCATAAAATTTGGCCTGATAAACGCAAAATTCGCTATGTCGTGGATTTGTAAAACACAAATAGCATACGCGGGTACAACACCTTTAGTAAAAATTCTAAGAACACTTGTGAAAATCTTTGAATGTATCTCTTATTGTTATGCCACATGCGATGTTATCAGCGGTGTACCTAGGATTTTTTGAGAGAGGTACTAAATGTATTAAATGAAAATTATATATTATAATGCAAGCAAAATATCAATACAATATATTATAATATATATATATATATATATATATATATATATCATGCCAGTATAAAACATTTTGATTGAAATTATTTTGCTATTATTTTGTAACAGCGGCGTGTTGAACATTTTTTATAATTGTGCAAAACAATACAAATAGAAACAATACATTTGGTCACCCACCTGCTCACCCATTATAGTTGACGATTGACTCAAAGAAACCTACTTATACATGTCACTGTTTGTAATTATGTAGTATAAATTATTGGTACTTAGTTGAGTAGTCATCATGGCCAATAGTGGCGAATTCGGGATAATTTTTCAGAGGGGGCGGATGGTTAAAATACAACAATCAATAAAGAAAAATCTACTATCTATAATTATGATTAGTTTATAGTAGATTCTGTTTGAGTTTCGTATTGATTAAAATATATTAAGTTTTTAAAATAGTGAACGTTTTGATGGGGTCTAGGACACTTCGCCGAAACAATTTCGCTGTGACCTTTTCGCCGACGGATTGTTTAGCCGATGGACCGATTCGCCATCAATTGTTTTGCCTTTAGCCTTATCATCGACGGACTAATTCATTGCCAGCTTTTTCGCTGATGGACCTTTTTTTAAATGAAATTTTCACATTTTTAAAAAAAGAGCTGTACTGGGGTAAGATGGCACCCATTGTTGTAGGTGGGAAGTTGGGATTTTGGGAAAGTATGATAAATATAGTTATTTAATTTAAATTTGTACACGTATTGATAAACCATTTCTAACGAAAAACGATTGTGAGCGAAATTCGTTAAGACAAATTTTGAAATGTAGTAATTTGATCTAAAACGCGTATCAAAAAAACACTAAAGCATTCAATTTAAATTCATTTTTAGACCACTAAGTAAAACTATAAATTTCATAATACACCTAGTGTTCTTGAAAGGAATTTTGTTTAAGAATAGGAAAGGTTATCTCCATTAATAAGTACAAGGAATATCATACAATTACCTATCCCCTTCCCCTCATCAATGCACTAGATTTTACATTGGAAAAACACTGGCATACTTAAATAAATGGGAAGTTTTAAGTTTTTTGTTATGATGCTATTGTCTTAAATACCTAGTTGCTTTTCCAACATTTATCGCGTTTGACCGTGTCTAATTGTGTGAGTCGTAGAAACTGCGGTCTAATGATCGATACGATACCTACCTATCTAAAAAATGTTTGGAATTTTTTTTGCATTAACACGCGTCTTAAATCTATTGTTTCATTTTTCATCTAGTTTGTGTTAACTTTTGGAAAAACCAAAAAAGACGAAAAATACAATTTTAGATTCCGAGCGTATTTCAAATTACAGTTTTTCGTAATATACTAATGCCTACTATTAACCGAGCTCCATTCTGAATTATTTTCCGTTAGCAATTATTAATTATTGCGTACAAATATGTATTAAATTCCCTCCTATATCTCATTTCTCAACTTTTCAAAATATTCTAGGTATTTTTAAGCTATTTATATAGTTATTTTATATTTTCGTGTTTTTGTTTGGTGGGTTTCTACGATTAAAATGTTATGCCTAAACAGAAATGCTAAACACAAGATTAATTTAAGTTGTACTTAGTGGTAAATATAGACAATTTGAATTTTAATTTATTAGTGTTTCCATTATAACTGCTGAAAGACAAAATAACACCTATTAGAAAAATCGTATTCCTCGGCATTCCTTGTATTATTTGTCAGTTTTATGTGATTATAATTTTTTGACCAATTCAAAATATTTGAAAATTGAACACGATATAAGTTAATTTATATCGTATTTTAACTTATTATAAATTGTAGTTGATGGTAAAACATAAATAAATTGTGCATTATGTATTATTTTTATTTTTATAAGCGTTTAAAGATCACAGTTTGACGGAAATCGTAAAAATTACGGCATTTATTTATCGTTTTTATTTGGTAGGTATACGTGGATAAAAAAAGTTTAACTAAACAAAAATGTTTGAAAATTTAACACTAGGTTTATTATAAGTTTTACTTAGTGGTCTGAAAAATAAATTTTAGTTTAATGCTTTAGCATTTTTTTGATAGGCGTTTTAAGATCTTATTGTGGCATTTCAAAATTTTTCTTACCGAATTTCGCTTTTAAACAATGGTTTATTGTTGCGTACAAATTTAAATTAAATAACTTTGTGTCATACTTTTCCAAATCCCAACTTTCCACCTACAACGGTGACTGCACCTTATCCCAGTATCAGCTCTTTTTTTAAAAATATGTTAATTTTTTTTTAAAAAAATAAGTCCTTCGGAGAAAATTTTGGCGGCGAAAAGGTTAGCGACGAATGAGTCCGTCGAGGAAACAATTGGCGGCGATTTGGTTCTGGGGAATCTGTTCTACAGTAAAACCGTCCGTCGGCGAATAGGATGGTTTTGCTCATTGAAGTTAGAAACGGTTTTAATTCAATATTTACCTACTCTTCAAAAATGTGCAATTATTATTATTTAATTAGTAAATATAAACATGGTTAGGGACTTATATACTTTTAATTTTTTTTTGGTTTGACATGAAATGTAGCAGTGTGCTATGAATGTATTACATGATACGAGTTCAAATATGAAAGTTGAAAGTTGTTTTTATGCTTCTTTCGATGATTTTTAACATATTTTTTGTATCTTTTTTTTCTTGTCCACCTAATGGTTTAAGTCTAGGCTCTGGCAACAGATTTTCAATACTTAATTACTAATTAATTAATATAACTATTTGTATTTTAATATGACCATTAGGGGGGGGGGGCATGAGCGAGCCGATGTCCCCTCACACCCGGATACGTCACTGGATGTTGCGGTTATTGACGGGGTTCGTTCTGTAAGCGATTTTCGGGTGTGAATCTCGGACGGACACGACAAAATATCGTACAGGCCCCCGTGTTCGGCGACGTGTGTATATTATTACCTATCTATATATATATATATATTATATTGTACACTTTAGACCGACTTTCGATCTCCGCGTGAATATGTATACACAGGCGATCCCACATATAATATATAGTAGTAGTAGTAGTAGTAGTAGTAGTAGTAGTAGTAGTAGTAGTAATAATAATATAATGTATACGTGTAAATTATTATCATCTATGAACCGCCTCCCCGGAAACGCATCAATCAAATACGTCGACGGCGCGGTTATGCGGTTCCGTCACCACCGTCGTCGTTGTATTATAATAATAATAATAATAATGACGACGGTAATAATAATAATAATAATAATAATAACAACCATAATAATAATTATCGTCGTTTGTGTCCGGTCGCTCTAACCTAACCTCCAATACATTTTTCCGATTTGTCTCCCGTACAAACGCCGGGCCGCCATTGGGCTCCAGTGGCCCGTAATAGATTTGTTTTCCTTGTGATAAACTGCCATGTGTTATACACCACGATTAAAATACAAACTGGATTTATTAGCGCTGGGTTTAGGCGGTCAACTGTGCCGGTTACGTGCAATGAAGACGATGTACATGCAATAGGTAAAGTCGGGCAAGTTGATCAATTTTGTTTAAGTTGCCCTTAAAAAAAAAACAAAAAATATACAATTGAGTTAAGTAAAATACAAATGTTAAATGAATTTGAATTATTGAAGTAATGTTGAAAGTTACTTTTTTAAAATCACTTTGAATTCAATTCATAAAACGTATTTTGAACTCTTTAACATTTATATTATTTCATAGATTTACTATAAAAGAATCGTGCGGGTATATTTATAAGGCACATGTCATTGTTAAGTGATAATTATAATTATCCACGTAAAAATAGATAGTTGTTTTCGAAATAATTGCAAAAAAATATGGGTACCTATATACGTATACACAGTTTTTTTATGCCTACAAATTTGAAAATAACGTTTTATAAATTTAAGTTAGCTGATATGTTTAGTTAAAATTATTTACCAAAAGAAATACTTAATTTAATTTTTTTTAAAACTAGTTGAAAGTTATCAAATAGAGTAACTTAGAACTTAGCTGTAACTTTTTAACTAGCTACAACTAAGCTTTGGTAATCAGAGAATCAATATTTTATTCCATTTTTTGGCGTTCTTTGGGCTTAAACCTAATTTGGTGTTTTCACGAGTTTCGTTAAAACTGGTTTTTACTTTTTAGGTACCGAGAATGGAATCGTTAAGAAAGCTCATTAAATTAAAGTTGCATACTTGAGCGTAATATTAACTGAAATAATGGAAAAAACACATGGTCTTACCTTTCCGGAATATTATCCTCTTTTAATTTTATAATAGGCGCTTTCAGAAGAAATCAATATTAATCGAGTTCTACTCAGGCTGCGTAAGCATGTTTCTGCTATGTTGCCTGTTATTTGGCCCAAGACCATGTAGGTGTGGTGTCCTCTTAAGCAGATATTAATAATATTATTATGCTCATATCTTATGAGAAAGTTTCAGTGGTAAAACCATGTTTACGCAAAACTTATTGTAATATATAATTTCTGAAATAAAATGATAGGTTAATACATGAAAGATAATATATTTCGAAGGCAACCGCATATAGGTCTTGCAAAATATAATTATCAGAAAAATTAGTAAGAGAATAAATAAAGACCGACCTTGGTATATATTATTAATACTATTTGGTGTTCTTTTGGAATTATTGTTTTATATTTATTTTATCTTTAAAATCATTTTAAAGTGAGAAACTTTAATTACTTAGTGCTAAAACAGTTTGTATTTTTTTTTCTCTACCGATTTGTTAATTTATTTGAAAGTCAACATGAATATTTTTGATTGGATTAATTTGTCAAAATGTTATGAACATTTTTTATATGCAACCATTTAAATACTGGGCGTTCATATTTGAAAACATAATGGCTATCTAGTACTTATTTTTTTTTGATGAATATTGTGACCAAATGGTTATAGAAGTAGGTACTACCAAATATAATAAAAGAATATACTTCAATATACTTAATATATCTTGACAATTCTTTAAGTTGAATTGAAATAGAGGTGATATGAGTGTACAGAAAATCCGCTGTTGTATATGGAAAGTTTGTAGCAAGGAGCTATTGCTCCTATAAAAAGCTATTGCTCATTACTATAAAAAAGAAAAACTATTCTGAGTGATTTCTTAGTTGATATAGATCCATTTTCTTGGATGCTGAAACAGTTATAATATTAAAAAATCTACACCATAGAAAATTGATTATAATATATTAATTTATTTTATATTCAGATTTGTATTTCAATGATGTTCATTCAGCATTATTCTTTTATTTTGAAAATGTGTATTATTAAGTACACAGATAATCACCAGTTGAATAATCAAATACCAAAATAAAAATAGAACGAATGCCCAAAACTATAAAAATAATTATTAAGGAACAATTAAATACTTAATGTATCAAAAATGCAGCGATATCACTATCAGTCACATTTTTTAGTATGCTGTGAGCTTTAGGTCATTATTTAAAAATTAGAACATTTTATATTTATAACATTTTTTTTTTATGTTTGTTTTGAAATCTAACTTATTATTCTTATTTATTTTTATATTATTACGGCCTTTATAAATTAAGAAGTATAATTTATTAAGATTTATTTATTGATCAAGATAATGGGCTGGAGCCCAATTTACAAAAATTTCAAAACAAAATACATTATGATACATAGTTACATGCAATTAAATTAAGAACAAAAAAACAACGTTCAGTATTATAGTATACTATATATAATAACAATAATAGTTATATGTTTGTAAATTATACGCAGATATCTATGCATCTAAATTTACTAGGTTAAGTTTAGCTTAAATAATATTAATGATTAAAGTTTTGGAAAACGTTATTATAATATGTTATAATTCGAAGTAAAATAATTATATAGTTGAATTCCTATTAATTGATTGATAATATTATGATATTTTATGGATTATGAATGGTACATGCTTTAATAATTTTTAATTAATAATAATAATAGATTTTTGTGTATTAAAAGGATACCCAATTTGTAGAATTCATTTTTTTCATAATCGGTAAATATTTGGAAATTATATTATTATTGATTTGTATAGTGCACATGTGAATAGGCACTGTAGAAACGATTGGGAAACTCAAATTTTGAGCGCTTTTCCATCCATCGTGACAAATACAAAGTTTGTTTATTTCGTCCATCTTGCCATGATGACACCGTATATTTGACTGGTACGATTTTTTAGTTTTATTTATCGGTCTTAAATCTTGTGTTTCATATAACACTGAATCGATGTCTTTTATTGATATGTCATTGGCCAAAGTTATGCACGTATTACTATATGGATCATACACCTTTAACATAACAATTAAAATAAATATTAAGTAAAAATAACATAGGCAATATTTTATGAAGTAATGAGAAGTTATACCTTATAAGAGTACCTTTACGGTACCATATATATATATAAATTTAAAAGTAACGTGACAAATTAATAATACTGACAATAGTGAAAAAGTTTGAAAAAACAATTGTAAACGTTTATGAGTATGTAAAATTATTGAAATTTAACACTTTCTTGAATAAAATGTCTACAGAAATTTAAAAAAGTAACGAATAAAACTTTGAACTATTTTACTATTTTAAAAAATCAGTGTATTCTGAAACAAAAATACAATTATGAAATTATGTTCTCTCACTGCTTGGAATTTAAAGTGTGGGTTTAATGATACATACCAATCTAGATTTTATAATAATATAGACATTTATTTTTTACACTAAAAAAAAAAATCAAATTAATCGTAGTCTCGCAGTCTTTAAAAATAAATCTAATGGTGTTGTATTGTCGTATTGTTGTAATATATAGTTATTTATGAATTGTAGTTTTTTATTGCGGAAAACACTATTTGATGCAACATTAATAAGCGTGATTAAGTTGCATATAACAGCCATCATATATGTATTTAGTATGAACAAACATGTGATATTTAAAAAAAACAATTAATATTTTTTTTTAATTCATTAATTTTTTAAGAATTTACATATTTATTTAATTTATATTTGTAATTAATGATAAAACGATTGCGATCGAAGTTTGATTATGATCAGGGAGAAGGCGAAGTAAATAAATTATTTAATAATAATCGATAAGAAAAAAAATGATGTCAAATAATATATTGATTTTATCTACTTGTGGTCCAATGACCATGTCAAACATCAAAGTAAGTCCACTTCTCTCCCGGGGGAGGGAGGCGATTGCCCCCTTATCTCCCCTATAAAGACGCCCCTGTTTATGAGATGATTTGAAAGGTCGCAATATTTCTGATGTTCATCAAATTTTGATTTAAAAATGCCTTTAAAAAAAAAACTACTACATAACTACATACCACGCATAACTTTTGTTTTTGACCACTATGTTGAACCTATAAAGAATCACGTATTCAACTTTCAAGAATATCTATTTGGCAAAGTAATTTTATTTACATTAAACTAAATAAAAATCTAAACCAATACTGAAATATTAAATGCACATAACAAGCTTAATAATTTCGAGAATTGTTTGAAAATTTTATCACGTAAAGTATGTTCTATGAACATGTTAGTTTTCTGTGTTTATTTTTAATCGAAATAAAAAAAAAAAAAAAAATTGACACTTATGAAACCGGCAATGCCGAAAAACTTTACTATTTTTCCTAAGCGGGTTCCCAATTATTAAAAAATAAATATTTGTTAATATTCATTTTTTTTTATATATGGAGCACAATAGTTTTATTATGATGTGTGCTTGTTTTATATTTGTCAGTTTATAAATAAGAAAGTGTTTGTTTTTTTCTCCGTACACTTTTCCTAATAATTATGAAGAACCTGAAAAATCGTAGAAATTACGGAAAAGTATACGGCATTGGAGTTTTTTGTTATTCGATTAAAAATTATTGTGGATATCTGTAATTTTCACATATTTTTATTGGCTTTTTGTAGACGTTCAATTTTCTAAACATTCTACCTATTTTTAGACTTTTTATAGGTTTTTATATGTATTTTTATTTGGTAGGTAGGTATCTGTTATTAAAATTATATTACTTAAGAGAAATTCTTGAAAATTTAACAGAATGTACATTATAAATTACCCTTAGTGGTCTTAAAAACAAATTTGAGTTTAATGTTATATGGTTTTTTTTTTTTTATAAGCGTTTTAAGATCAAATGAAAATTTGATGAAAATCATAAAATTAAGACATTTCAAAATATGTCTCGCTAAACTTCGTGCCGAATCGCTTTCGTTAGCAATTATTTATCTTTTGCGTACATATATAATTTGAATAACTATATTTCTTATATTCCCAACTTCCTATCCACAATAGTGACTGTACTAGTCCTTAGTATTTTTTTTTATATAATCAGATATTTTGTCATGGGGACACATATTGTATCTAAACATTATATTTTTGTTTTCATCTTTTCAAAATTTTGAAAATACTCATATAATATATTGTTAAAGTTATTACTCTGGACATTTTGAATTTACTATACATTTATATCTGATTAATATTTTTTTTTTAGTTATAATCGTTTTAGTTGGTAATATTTGTAAGCTACTACATTATTACGTGATAAAAAAACCTGTTTATAGTAAAAATAGTTATTGGTTGAAAGTGATATTAATTGCATTACGATTATAACTTAAAATCACGTAACGTGGTAATCTAGGTATTAAATATAACTTTTTTAAAATCAACTTTTACTAAGAAATTATTCATTTGATGTTTATGTATGTTACATGGCAAATTTTAATAATAATTTTTAATTATTGAAAATCATCTATTTTGAAAATGTTGAAAAGTGAATAAATAGAAAGTGATTGACGGGTGATAATATACATTTTATTTTTTCTCTTTATATATATATGTCCTGAAAGAATATTTGATTGAATAAAAAAAAAAAAATTTTACTTACACTAACTATATACAAATCCCATAGAACATCTTGTATTATATAGACTTAATATTAAAAATATAATTTAAATAATGTAAATATTAATATTTGTTAACAAGTATTGAAATCATAATTTTTTTTCATGATTACTATATTTGATGAATCTGGTTTACTGTTATCACACACTGGAATAGGTACACACTGACGTTTAATAGGGTCAAACCAGCTTTTTGATCCTCGGTATTTCATGTGGCAGTTGACCGGTTCACATAAATCTGCAGGATCCTCATCCTTTGATTCGCATAATCGAAACTGTTTGTCAATATTAAGAAAACCTAATGAATGCGAAAACACAATAAATATTTCTATATAAATTAAAAATACTTTAAACAATTTATTCCTTATACACCTTATTCCTTATAGAAAGGCACCTAGCTATAGGTACCTAGTTATAGATGTCTATAAGGTTTAGGTTATAAATATTATAGGCACTTATATTGATCATGTTTTTTTAACCAATTCAAGCTATAAATGTGGGTCCAGTGGCTTGATTAACTATGTTTACCTAAGGACCAAATATTTGTATAGCCACCCACTTAACTCATTTTATTTAAATATACCTACCGAAACCTATCTAAGTGTTTAAACATTACGTATAAAAATTAATATGACTCATTAAATTGTCTTGTTTCATTAAACTTTTATAATATTTGATTATTTCTCATGTACTCGTATTATTACAGTGTGGTTGATCATAAGTTGTATTTGATGTAAAAAAAATAATTATTTAAGTTTAATGTAGTCATTTTTTTTTTTAAAAATACTTCAAGTCCAAATTTTGATAAAAATCGTGTACGGAATTTCAGAACATGATTAATCGTATTTCGCTCAGAATCGTATTTATTAACATTGATTTATCGTCGCATAAATATATATGTATATATCGTCGCATACATATATATGTATAGATAGTCGCAGATATAAATAAATACATTCATGTATACTATACAATCTAGTTTTATAGCTTTCCAAATGTAACAATATCACTCATTAGTAGTGTTGACTCTTTTATTTTTTTATTTGTATTTTTAATTTGAATGATGACAAAAACTTTAAAAATATTTACAAATTGGTTGCCCGATTGTTATTTTATAACAAGTAACAAGTCATACGTTAACACGTACGAAGTTATTTCACATTATCTACTTACTTTTTTTAAATAAAAACATAATATCTTGTGGTTTTATAGTCGTGTCGAAAGGAATATTTTCTATGAATTCCATTATGTTGCATTGATTACTGTCGTATAATGTAATGTTTACATTGCATACACCCTTACGGTTAAGTGGATACTAAACAAATTATATAAAACATGTTAAATAAAAATCTTATTTATATTCCTAATATAAAATTGTTCAAATAGAAAATATCATTCAATTATTATTATTATTATTATTATTATTAACTGTGGCTAGTAATTGCACGAATTTTGCAGTCGTGTTTATTTAAAGGTAATTTTGTATAAATGTAAATTTACAAAATATTCGATAAATTCTATTAATAAAAAAAATAAAAAAAAGAATAGTATTATAAAAACACGTTTGTTATTAATTGAATAATTAAATTAAATATAAATCTAAACAATTTTAGGTATATTTTACCTTTTTGTCATAATACCTTTGATAATTTAAAACTGATTGAATTATTACGTATATAATTAGTTTTAAGCTATTTGTGTAATAGAGGTAATTTTGTAAAAATAAATCTGTATTTACCGCATTTGGATAGATAAGTGTACAGTTGGTGATGGAATTTTTTTTCAACATAACTCTCGAACCATCCAGTCGCATATGCTAAACGTGTTTATATAATATAATTATAATAAAATCGTTATTCTTAATTTTTCATTAATATTTATTTCGATTCGTTAATTATAAATCAATTCAAATACTTAATCCAAGCTTATTTTTTCAATGACCAACTAAATGATCAGTTTACTAGTTTCAGATAGAAGCTAACAATAGATTGAACAAATTATAATTTTAACGAACTTAAGATCTCAATTTGAAGTTGAATTTATTCAATTAATGAATTGTTATCTGTATCATTTTTTAAGGAAAAGGAGATGTACAAGAATGTGAAGAAAATGAGTTCTGAAATTGTATTATTTGACAGAGGATTTAAATACAAGTGTAAGAAGTGTGTGTAAAAAATAATATAGCATCTCTGAGTAGGTGTTCATCAGAGGTCGGCCTTGAGCCCTCCGTATTTTTTATTGTAATAAAGTAAAAGTAAAATAAACAACATTTCAAATTAAAAGTACCTACATTGGTAAATTCAAACAACATTTGATACCTGATAATAATTGAATCTAATCTCGAGTTAAAATCTTTGACCAAATATCTTAAATTAATTAAAATATCAAGTGATATTAAAATCACATTCCTAGTTTAATTACATTACCGGAGCTTAAATTTGTTTAATTGACCTATTGATAAACAGGGAAATTAGTTACGTGGTATATAATTGGCTTACATTGCAATCTATGTCATCATCGGTCAAAAATTGTTCACAACATTTGATCATCTCGACAGATGCGTTCACAGGCATGTTGTTGTTATTTTTTATTGTTACGACTGTGCCAGTAATGCATAACAAGTTATACAATAAATTATATACAATATAATTATTACATGCAAGTAATCGTTTTCGTAAAATACATGAAAAAAAATACTTACAAAACATTATTACATTGTCATTCCAATTCACTAAATAGGTCCCAGAATCCTAAAACATAATTGTTTTAGACTTAATATATATTATATTAATCATAATTAATACGCTCATTTTGAAAATTTCGTCGAATATTTGTATATTCGACGAAATTTTTTTCACATGGTACTCTTTTAGGAAGTCATTTTTTATTTTTTCATCGGTTTTCATAATATCTGGGAAAAATCATGATAAAAGGTAAGAAAAATGGGATATTTACGAAAATAATGTTTTTATTATTTTTCAATTTTGTTATTTATTGTAATTGTAATTCAGTTAAAAATATCCGTTAAGACTTAAAATTTGGACAGAAAACTTATATTTGCCTTTTCTAAACGAGGTAAAATTTTCAAAACATTTGAGCCATTGTTAGTCTTTTTAAAAAAATTTTTAAAATTTTTGTTGAAATTTAGTTAAAAATATTCGTATCGACTGGAAATGTTTCGAAATTTAACAGATGGTTCATTAATAGTCTTAATTTGTGTTAAAAATAAAAAATTGATTTTAATGTACTACTTTTTTTTATAAGAGAATTTTAATATTAAATTTTGACAAATAATTTATGTGGAATAAATCTAATTTTTCAATTTTTTTTGAACATATACGTGTATTGCTGATTTAAGAACGATGGTGAAGTCAGAATTAAGCGGACTTACTAAGTTTCAATGTTATAGCTTTTTGAAGTTCTGAAATTATGCGGATATTACATATTATGTTAAATAACTCTATATTGTCCTTCTTAAAGCATATTTGTCGTGATCAAATGGTAATATATGCTTATTATCATTGTAGAGGTTCCGGGTTCAATTTAGTGTGTCGAAAAAAAAAATTGTTTGTAATTTTTTTCCTCTTTTCCAAAACAAGGAAAACACAAATACATTTTGGATATTCCTAGAGACCCAAGCCATCGCTCTCTCCAATTATTTTAATCACAAAATATTCTTCGATTTGTTGTGCAAACTTTTCTACCAGATATTTTGCTCCTTTGTATCAAGTGTAGCTTAATTTCTGAATAGAAATTTTTACTCTATGGTAATTTGAAAATGTTGTGTTTTGATTTTTCCAGTGGTTTTTATAATATCTGGTAAAAACCGGAATAAAATGTCGGAAAAACGGAAAATGTACGAAATGTAGGTATTATTAAAAAAAGATTATTGCTTTTTTTTCTTCGACTTTTCTAACAGCAATTTCGCTCTATTTAATCCGATTTAAAATGAAAGCACTTTTCTGAACGGAAATTTGACTGGAAAGGTACTTTTAGTGGAGGTAGTTTTTCAATTTTCCCAAGAGTTTTCCCAATAAATGGAAAAAATCGGTAAAAAACATGGGAAAATCGGTATAAATAAATATTATCAAAGAATATATAATGCTTATTTAATTGTTTTACCATAATATCACATAAATATTGTTGATAAAGCATCACTATCAACTGAACTGCGTTCAAAATAGTTTTTTGCTAGCAACGGTTTATCTTTGTTTACAGATATACATTAAATTACTTATAACAGTGGCTGCACCCGTCTCCATTATCCTAGGATGTCTTTTTTTTGTTGTTTTTCGGTTTGAAATAATCGTTATATCGTAATCAAGTTTATTAGGTTTAATATTTATATTAGCTTTTATATATACGTGAGTTAATTTTTTAAAAATATTCTGTAGATTTTAATTCTATTTATGGACATTTGACATTTGACGTTTTTTTACTGTTTTATTTAGATATGTGGATTAAAATTCGGCTGATCAGAAATTATTTATAATTTTACACGAGATTTGTCGTTGGCTGTACTTATAGTGATTGATTTTTTTGTATTCGTTTTTACACATGCGTTTTAAGTGTCACATGTAATGGAAATAGTAAAAACTCTGTTATTTCGCGTACTATTCATCAATTTATGTAATTATAATTATTTAGTTCAGCCAAAATATTTGAGCATTTTCACGAGATTTAACATAGATTGTATTTGGTGGTAAAACAAAAAAGAAATGGGTGTATTTTAGTGGTCTTTTTTTACGCTTTTTTAAATTTAAATTTTGACGAATATAGTCCATAAATCATAGAATTTTAAAACTCATTTAATAGAACTTCGCTCAGATACGGATTTCGTTAAAAATTACGCTTTATATTTTTTTGAAACGTATTTAATAATAAGAAACATACTTGTAGACATATATTTTCGAGTAATTCGTTCGCATGACATATTACAGTAAATGTAACCATTAATAAAGTGAACGGTTTCATAATGATTTGCATGTCGAAATATTTGTTTTATTTATTTTAAAAATGATTACCACTATAATGAATGGTGATGATATTTTAGCATATCGGATTTAAGCATATTATATTGTTGTTTATTTATATTACTATTACTATAGAGACGGAGTGACGTCATTAAAACACATATACTGTACATTATTCTGAAGGGTTTTGGTTGAATTTGGAGCACTGTCGTATTTATAACCGTTTAATCGCAAAGTTCATACAAGTGCACCGAAGTAATTAAATTAAACTGCTATTTTTAAACCGAAATGAAATACGTTTAATTGAATGATTTTTGTTTTTTTAAATGAATCGAACGATTGTAAAATATCAAAGACGATTGATATCATTATTTCATTTATTTACCGAACAAAGTACGCGCGTTCGACGTTTTCAAATATTATCGATTGACATATATTATTATAACAATAATTATCGATTCATTTTTGTAATAATTGATAGTATTTTAATAATATTCGTAGTGTTCGCTCGAATTCTCACTAAACGCCCTTTAAATTTATTATTAGTAATTAATTTTCAAGATGTAAATAAGTTATTTCATAATTTAGTGTGTAGATTAAACACATATACGTACTCATAATAATATACATCTATATAATATATTTTATAAAAATGAATGTCTATCTGATATACGATTAATAGAATCAAAACCCATTGGGGTGATTTTCGAAAAATGGTCCACATTGTCCGGAGAAGGTTTATAGTTATTGAAATCCACCCAATCTCCAATTTAACACCATTCCTTAAATTCGGTTTTTACGTATTTATAGATTACCTCGGTAACACAGATGAAAAAAAAAAGAAAACAGGAAACGCAGAGCGGGAATGTTAGTAGTGTATTTAATATTATTTCAATGAATTATCTGTATTGTTATAATAGTTAGTACGTAATAATACGTCGTGATATTAAAATAAGTTATACAATAAACAATAAATATACAATATAGAATGAATTCATCTGCATAACGTAACGGCGTTGTGGGTATGCAATTTGCCTACATTGGTGTGCACAGTACCTGCGGTACAGTAGTTCAGTTTTATTCGAGTTTAGCCGATTACGGTTCGATAAAATATATTGTTTTATTAATTCAATAAAATCTGCACTTTCTATTCCTTGCGTATTTTGTTGTATGAAAATCCATAGGTTTTCATTATGCTCGGTAGTATTATATATATTATAAATAAAAGCAACATTAAAAGTAAAATTTAATTATACGGAGTATTCCACGGACATATTATTTTGACAAATGCAATAGCTTTCGTTTAATTCAATAGGTTTTTTTTTTTTTTTTTATTGCATAATATTGCGTTATGATTCATGTATTTTATATTAGAAAAATTTAAAATAGTCTAAATTTTATAAATCACTTTTTAATATTACAAATATTTACTAACGTCTCGTGTTTACTAATGTTTTTCTGTTATTATTTTACAGTTGTAATAAAAAAAATTTGAATTATCGTAAACATCAAAAATGTTTTGAAAATTAATGACTATCACCATTGGTAAATATTTGTTAACATCAAAATGTTTGCCAAAAACGTTTAAAATTATTGTTTTGAATTTTGCGAACACAAGAGCCAAGTTCTAGTTATGATTAGAAAAAAATAAATATTGAACAGAATAAAAGTTGAATTCCGTATATCTAACGTCCAACAAAATATTATATCGTAAACTATTATTATTATTACGAATGAAAATAATCAATTAACTTTTAAACTGTTCAATGCCCGTCGTTTTTTGTATATTATTATGTTATAATATTATACGCCCGACGTTTATTTATTCCGATAAGTCGATAATGGAAAATTGTAGTTTCGATTGTATAATATCTACCCGAGTCTATATATATATATATACATCGTAATCCGATTGAAATAATATCACAGAAACGGCCGATTTCGTGGCACCTGTGGATTTCGTGAATGGATAGCATGCGCCGACTGAATACTCCCTTTGCAGCTCTGTAGTAGTGTCGCCGGCTCTGAGCGTTGGCATCGCACATTTTTCAGTCGTCGCATGTAGTCACGTCTCTCCGGGGGTCCGATCGCGATTAAAAATTGTCGTTCTCCGCGGACAATTAATAGTTTTTCGAAAAAAAAAAACCGAACAAAAAATACACGTTATAATAAATAATAATACGCTGACTGTTTGATTGGTTATAATATTTTGCGACAAATTCAATTTGTATTTCTCACAACTAGTGCGCGGGTTTCTTTTATACATTATTATTATTATTAATTTTCAACGGATCGGACGTTTTTTTTTTTCATTAATTTTGAAAATATTTAAAATCGGCATTGCGTTCATTTTTAAAACATTTTTTTTTTTCGATATTACAACAACAAATGTAAATAGGTAAGAATACAAATAAGACGTTTAATTTGATTGACCTTTTTTGCGGATATAATTATTATGCGCGTCAGGGACTCGATAAAACCAAATTACATTATATTTAAAAATACTTTTATAATTTTTTACAGAATAATGTACTGCCTATGTTATTTGATTCATTTCCATTATCTAATGTTTTTTATTATTCAAATTCAAATAAGTAATTATGTTCGCTTTTTACGTTTTAATTTATTATACTAAAATCTCAATCGTCATATTTACCAAAATTATTTTTAGTATTTAAATTGTAAATAAACACGCTTGTTATTACACTCAACGCTTCGATAAAAAAATAAAAATAATTAACTAATAATAAATTTTCAAGCATTTTTGGTCTAGTAATTTTATCCACAGAGTGAAAAATTAGGTAAAAAACTCGCAAAATTAAAATGCCAATAAATACTTAAGAGCGGCACAAATATTTTGAACATTTTACCACTTTTAAAAATAGAAAATAAAAGTTTTATATTTAAATTTCAAGTTTTCACAGATATTTTTAACTGAAATACAACAAAAACAAAATTATAATTAGTACATATACTTAGGAAATTTTTCTGTTTTCCCTACGTTTTTTCTGATTTCTTCCAATTATAAAAACCGTTTTGAAAATCATAAAAAAGACCTCCTTAAAGTACTAGCCAAATAAAATGTACTTTTAGTAAGGTACTACACTTCAAAATCAGAGAAAAATTTCTGGTATAAAAATTGTTTAAAATTAAAAAAAAAAAACAAACCTAATCTAACTAATATATTTCTCGTTTCGTTTAGAATCTAAAATATCATACAATTTTGTAGAATAAAATAAATTATGTATAGGTATTCAAACAACATCAAAAATAAATGATACATTGTTCGTCTCATTCAAATAACATTTACAAATACTAGATATAATTTTAAGTTTCGTTTCTACAAACATTTTTTAATTTTTTTATAAATTTAAAAGTTTATAACAAAGGACCATAATTAGGTGATTTTTAATGTTACTGGAAGAATCTGTTTATACATTAAGACTGTGTCCCACAGTATTTTTTGAATGTTATTAACTTTGTCAATATTTGATTTTTATTTCTATACGACTTTTTTTCAGTAGGACTTATATTTAGATAAAAATTAAATTTTTATTACCATTACTTAATCAATAGAGAAATAATACTTTTTATTTGTTCACTTTTCGAAATGTTTAAAATAACCGATATGTAATAGATATTATTCTAAATATTTTATTATGTACATAAATACCTATTACATATTCAATAAATAGTTTATTAGTAATAAGTTATTACTAATAATTGTTTTAAGAAGGTGTATAAAAAACTTTTAAAAAAAAGTTTTGTTATTATACTGTGATTCTTTTTTTATTTTTAACCCATTGAATATAATTTTTTTTTCATGTTTTCTCTAGAAATTAAATTAAAACGGCCATTGCTAAGAGTTATGCAATTTATGATTGAATTTGAATGTATGGTACATAACAATTTTTAAAATAATATATTTTACACAATTATTAGTAATAATTAAGAGATGGAGATACAAATTTAGTTCCCCCCTCGATTCAAAACCTAATTAAAATAATAATAATAATAATAATAATAATAATAATAGATTTAATTTACAGAAAAACACCCCGTATACATAACGCGAAGAATTTTAAACAGCCACTTTTGAGAATGTGTTGGGTGATGGTTCATGAATTGTTTTTGTAATAACATTTCGAATATTTTCCGATTCAAATTAGCCAACAGCGATTTGTTTCTAGTTTATTCTTTCGTTTTAATTGCACGCAGTTTCTTGATATTATTTTGATTTTACGAGTATAATTACGAGTCAAATCAAATTCTTACAAAATGTTATACATAATGTTTTTTTATTTTTTTTTCTATTGATCGTCTTTTTATTTTTACAATTCGGACTGTTTTGGTCGTCACTTTGTTTGATTTCATTTTAACTGTAAAAATACATTTGTTTCTTTTAAGAATCTAATTATTTTATATGGATTGTTTTGATCCAAAGATGAGCTCAGATGTTGTGTTTGATTTGGTCTTAGTTAAAATAATGCGTTTATATAATTTTCGTGTGCATGTTAGTATTTACATTTGTCCATTCAATCGATTGACTGAGTTTAATTAGTATCCTAAATTTTTGTCTTAAGATGTACATACATAAAAAATGATTAGATTAGCGATAATTTCCATGTAAAAATTGTATGTAAATAGTGTTTAAAAAAAACCTTCCCTACCCTCAATAAAATTTTTTTCAAAATTTATTTTTTGATAAAGCTTGTTTGTGTTAATAATATTGCATCAAAAAAAAAAAAAAAAATAACAAAAAAATATTATCACACCTTAAATATCACTAGTCAAATAACGCTTATCTAATAATATTAAGTGTACACAAAACTGTCTCTTTAAATTTAAATTCTATTACAGAAGCAAAATTTAAAAAAAAACTTTCACTAACCTTATTCATTTATAACAATATTTACAGTAGGTAGTAAAAAATTTGCAAATATTTTTTACTTTTTAACACAATTTGCATGTATTTGTTTAACACCTTGTTAATTCAATAATTTGTTTATCTAGTGTAGGTTCTCCAACACATTTTAATAATAATAATTCAATTGTTCCCCCCGGACTCCGAAACTAATGAGGATGGATAGTTTTAATTTAAATAAAAGGGAAAATCCTACTTCCTCCACCCATTTTCACCAGTATTCCTACTGCTACTCTTACTTTGGATAATTTATATGACAATTATGTAAATATAATGTCTAAAAAAAATATAATTTTATATAATAATAAGAACTTAATGTTGTCATGCAACTTACCAATTGTAAGTAATTGATATATTTGCTGCGTATTTTAATTACAGGTTTTATATTTTATATACTTTTCTAAACCAACTAAAATCACTAGGTTTTCGTCTTTCGTCTAGACTCTATTTATAATTAACGTTAGAACTTTTATAACTATACATTTAAATTATAAAAAATAACGATTCCGTTTTCAAGTCAAAATTTAGCTGTTACGACCACCGAATGTCGGTACATTGTTTAATCCATTGTTTCATCGTTTCGCCGTGCTAATTCTAAAATCTAACCTAACCTTGAACAAAAGTATATTATGAAAATAATTACCTAACTAATTCAACAGCTTCCTGTAACATTATGATAATTTAAAAAGTAAAAACTTTTGAAACATCACTATAATTTTAAAATTTATTAATTACGAAGTTTCTATACAATGGTTTGAGACACCTATCTGATTGTGAACAAATTCTAAGAAATTTGTTCTTTGATTAAAATGTCATATTAAAAACACAAGTATACTTAATAATTATATGCAGGATGTTTCGTGAAGATATTATAATTATTGCCATAAATTGGAAAGTATTTGCTTTTAAGAAACAAGTAGCACTAAATGAACTCTAAGAGTGAAGCACTCATGAGAATGTTTAGCCGGATTAGTGGAGTGACAAGAGAAGATTGGGTAAGAAATTAGTACATACGAGGTAGCTTTGGTGTGACTTCGATAGCAGAAAAAATGAGAGAAGATAGACCGAGATAATTTGGGAATATCATGAGGAGAGATGTTTCAGAAGTAAAACTTGTAAAATAAATGTAGGAGGAGAGGAAGATTGAAAAAGAGATGTTTGGATGTGGTTGTGAGGATTTGCTAGGTAAGAGATCCGGGGAATCGAGTTAAGTAGAAGTTTAGGACGAGGATGGGTTGAAGAAGTAGCATTAAGAGTTAAGTTACCCTGTCATTTTTTTTGTCATCGTTATTTTTAGACTACCTACTTATGGTTTGGCAGCCTATATTTAAAAATCCAGAAGTAATCTGAGTATTAGTATAAGCATTTTGGTATTGACATTTTTAATTTTAGTTAACCCGTAGACGAGATATTCCACTTTTAAGTTGGGGCATTGGAGAGTAGTGGAACATTATTCAAACTCCTTATGCTGTGCCACCACATAAATGATGTTCCACTACCTCCCCCTACTTAAAACGTAAAGTGGAATATCTCATCAAAAGGTTGATGAAAATCAAAAATTTCAATATCAAAATGTATTTAAACTAACAATCCATTTATTTATGGAATTTTTTATTTAAGTAGGTATTTAAATATTAAAAGTCCGTTTACTCACGAAAATAAGAGTAACAAATAATTATTTTAATTTCAAATTTTAGAACTACTTGTTTTTTAAATTCTCAAGAAAAAAAAAACCGTAGAAGTTATTTAGACATTGAAATGTTTATATTTTCGGGGTGATATTTTGTATATGTTTTTTATGTTTATTTCTATGTGTCTTCTTAAATTGATTAATTTAAGTGATTTAATTTATATTTATTTACTCCTTAATTTTATGGACAAAAACAATTTACACCTGTATATTATTTTGATTAATTTTAATTTAAATAGCGTTATTTAGTTTTAAAAATGTAGTTCAAATTATTAGCAAATTTTAGGTACTAATTTGTTTTTATAATTTTCTCAAAAAAGTCGCTATACTAATTACTTTATTAATTATAATATTTTTTGAGCTGACTGTGCTGTAATCTTTGATAAATATTGGACAGTTACTATTACCATTTTTGTATGAAGTATTAATAATCGCTCTTAAATAAAGATTTTTAACGGCTTTGTTGTTGTTGCTGAGATTTATTTTTAAGATTCCTAAATTTTCAAATTGTTTTAAATCATATTTTGGCGATGCTTAATAATTAGTTGATGCCCCCCCCCCAGTTGAGAAACACTGCTAATGCGCAATCGATGTAAGATATAAATATGAGCTATATAATATATTAATTTGTAATAAAGTCATTCTGTACATTGAATAAAAATGAGAACAGTGTTCATAATTATACATTGCTTTCCGGAGTAAAATAATACATTTTATATTTATTTTACGTTTGATTATTTCGAAATATCTTATTTATCATTATTGTTATTATTATTTATAAAGTAATACCAATATAATGTAATAAATACCGTTAAATAAATTAAACCGTTGTTCATACATTTCACACTGTATACAATGCACGGTACATAATATTGTTTGACTAACATAAATATGATTTATCATTTTTATTTATTATTTACTCAACTTATTTTTATCTGTAATTTTTTATTTTTTATTTTTTGAGAACATTAATTTATATTTCACCTTTTGTTAAGTCATCTATAAGTATAATTTTAGTTCATACAAATAACATTAGGTATATATTACGAAAGGTTGTAGAAACGGGCTGAACACATTTCAGATCAGATATCAAGTGAAAAATCACACAGTGAGAATACTACTTTTAAAACCCCATACTAATAGTCTTTTTTTTCTTTCTAAGAGATCGGAAAAAAAAAAAATGTTTTTCCACTCGTTTATCAGGCAAGACGAACCTTCATGACAGCACTCAAAGCAATCGATTTTGTTTGGTCTTATTTTTTGTTGTCGTTTTTTACTTCTAAAATAATATTTTCATAGATAAGCCTCTCGGGTTAATCGATTCCCAATTTATCATTTGTAAAAATAAAAAACTTTTTATTATTGGACTTAAACACAATACACTTACGTTACAATTCAACGGAACAATAAAATAAATGCATATACATAGTCGTATTATAAGATCCATAGATGACACTTTCTTTTTTTTTTTGAATAATTAATAAATATTTTAAGGTGACATATGTTTTATTCGGCTAATATAAACGGCACGTGTACAATTTATGTAAAAACACCGTTATTGGTCTAGGTAAAAAAATGGCACCTATACTGTCATAGTCCATTCCCGAACATTTCGTTTACCTGGAAAATATTTAAGAAAAAACAACAAATTTTATTTTATTTTAATATCAACACAAAAGTGGATAAAACAAAGGATTTAATGAATCGAATAAAATAAATATGTTCCGTTAAGATCTCCAATAATTAATGATAATATCTTAAAATCTTTTAGATATATTTAAGATATATTTTTGCAATTAAAGAAACACAAAAGCAAGATAATTAAAGTATAATAGAAATAGAAACTTACAGGAGAATGTTTAATGATGTGTATAAATTAAGTGGCTGGGTAGCGTAAAGATTCATTCTAAATAGTTTTTTAAATTTAAAATTTAAAATGCATACTTTTTAATATATTTGAAAAATAGTTTAAAACCATTTGTTTGTATTTTTATATTTTTATGGTATGCGTAATACGTATGTTTGAATAAAGTGATTTTTTACAATTTAGAGTCTAAATTGTAAAAAATCAAAATCAAAATCAAATACTAAAATCAAAATAGTCTAAATTTTAGACTATTTTACAATACGTATGCAATTCGTTTACTTTAATATGTTTTATATTAACTTCACAGTTAATTATCTATTTAATTTTGTATCCGGTTAAGGATACAAAAGTTCAATTTGTGTTTTCTATTATTGATCATTATTATTTATAGAGGCATCGGTATTCGCTGATCTATATCCATTTAAAGTTGTATATTACATAGTATTTACAGTTAGATGGTGTCATTATATTTTAGTTGGAAATCTATGTTTTAACCATATATGAGTGCATTAGAAATAGCTATTTATATAACGATGTCATATTATTATTATTATGTGTAAAAGGGATAATATTATGTCAGTAGCAAACTCGACACGTACAATAAATTAAAATGACGTTCATTGCTTAGGAACATACATACAAAATTATTAAGTCTGTTATTATTATCATTTATGATAGATTGCCAACCGGCTGGGCGTTCCTTTATTAAACCCCATATCATAACGGCCCTTTATAATATACTTTCTTCCTTTCTTTATGTTTTGGCAAATGCTGATATAAGTTTATTATTATGTGTTTTTGTGCATTTATTGACGAATGACTTTATTAATAATGTAATTCGCATCATACTAATTTGCATAGTATATTTTTATGCTTAAATATATTCCATTGGTTTTTTTTTAGTGATAATTAAAATTAAATAGCATTTTTGGTAGCTAATAGAAGAATTCAAGGGGGAAAGGGGAAATGACGCCCTCTACACCCCTTAGAGGGTGTCATCTGTATTTTTCGGAAATTTGAAATGCGCCTTATAGTTACGCAAGTCTATTTTAAAACTACATAAGCTAAACATAGCTAACAAGTTTAATAGTTTTTTTCTAAAGTCAGTAACGTAATTTCTAAAAATATTTAGAGTAATTACTTCCAGCCTATAAGTTTTGATACACTTAATAAGAACTGTTATATTTTTAAAACCAATTAAACCACTTGAAGTCCTTAATCTATTAAATACAATTAAAAATTGTAATTCTTATTTTAAATCTCAATATCTAATTGTATTTTTAAAAGAACGGATAATTCTATAGCTGTATCTTTATTTATAATATTTAATATCTTTATTTTAAAAGAAGAATTCCCCAAGTCATTTAAAGAGTCAGTCGTTATTCCTATTTATAAAAATGGTGATAAAACAAAATGTTCTAACTTGTCCATTTCACTCACTTTAATTCTATCAAAAATATTTGAAAAATGCCTAAAAAGTAGATTATTAGAGTTCTTGGATAATCATATATTTTTTCACAATAACCAATTTGGTTTTCGAGGTAACTTCTCAACGAATAATACACTATATAAAACCACTTAATATGTACATGAAAACCTAGATAACAAGCAGCATGTTCTTAGACAGTTTTTAGATATTAAGAAAGCTTTTGATTCAGTTGGCCATAATATACTACTTAATAAATTTTACTACTGTGGAATAAGAGGTACTGCGTCTAGATCATTTCAATTATAATTTAATGTTCGGGTACATTGAGTAAAAAGCTATAATGATTATAGTAACGAACAAGAAACTGATTACTCTGTACTACAAGGTATCGTACTAGGTTCAATATAATTTATAATGTATATTAACGAACATTTTAATCAAGAAACTCTTGGAAAGATTATTTGTTTTACTGGTGATATTAAAAAAAATTATGTACATTGCATTAATACAATCTATTATTTCCTATTTCCTATATACATACACTCACTATTAGAACCTTGAAATCAATTTAAACTCATTTCTAAAATTAATTTTCAATATGCCCATATTATTTCTTACAGTTAAATTATTTAAACAGTTAGATATATTAAATTTAAAATCATTATACACAAAGAATATTTGTCTGTTATTTTATACAATGAAAATATGCATTGATGTTTCATATCACATCTACTATACTCGCTTTAAGCTTAATACTAATATCATTGTCCCTAAAATAGAATACTGTATTTGGGTAAACAAGTTCTAAATATAAGTTTATTAAATTTGTATTAATTATAATTTGAATAGTTTTATAATGTATACAAAATATAAACTAATGTTTTGTTTCAATAACTGTTACGTAAAGTTTCTTTTTTTATTAATATCTAAATGCAAGTTGCTATATTATTATGTAAAATTTAAATCTTATTATATACTAGTTCTCGGTCAAAGTCTAAAACACAGATTAGGTTAAACTTAGTCATTTTTATGCTTTAGCTTTTTAATATACAACTATCGTAATGGACATGTATACCATGCAATTTATTATATACTATCAGTGTTTTTCTATTATCATTATTTACTATTTTTTTCTTACACGTTCTGTTCTAATTCTTATGACTACTTGTATTACAATTTCTCTCTTTTCAGCACTAGCTTGCTTTTGAAAAGAGAACCGAAGCCTTAACTATTATTTCTATTTCTATATTATTTATCTTGTAATTGGTGTCAAATAAATATTATTATTATTATTATATAAATTTAAATTGGACGTGAACAGGATTTTAGTTCCTGAAATATTTAAACGGTGTTACCTAATGCATTTTTGTTTGCCATTCTTGTTGCATTGGTATTCGAAAGTACAATAACAAATAGGGAAGGAAAGCTATTTGAGTTCAATGGATTAAGGTTAAGTATGCGATTATTTTAAATTCTTGTAAGGTTTAAAATTGTAACACGCAGTACAAAGACACGTTTGTTTAAAAGTTTCAAGAATTACTTGCACACGAAATATTATAAAAATGCTGATACGGTACGTAATTTGCTATGTATCCAATCAAATTGATATCATATATATTACAATTATTTTAGATTCTAAATGTAGGAAAGAATGTATTGGTTTTACAAAGATGTTTGTTTTTTTTATTTTTTTTATGTGAACACTTTTTCTATCAGAAATCTTACTCCGATTTATACAATGTAGACTTTTTTCTGAAAGAAAATTTTCTTGGGATTGTACTATATGTAGGTCATTTTTCAATTTTCTCAAGAGTTTTCCCAACAAATGTCAAAAACCAGAAAAACGTAGAAAAAACGGGAAAATCGGTATAATTGTTAAACAATTATTATTAAAGAAAATATGATTGATTGGCTATTTAATTATTTTACCATAATATGACTTATATATTGTTGACAAAGCATCAATATCAATTGAACTTCGCTCAGAATCGTTTTTAGTAAAGTTTATCGTTGCTTACAGATACAAATTAATTTCCCTTATACATCTACAATCTACCTTTCCAACTTCTCGCCAACAGCAGTGGCTGCACCTATCGTGCGAAGTATGTCTTTTTTATTATTAAAATAGTTTAAATTTTCTATTTGAAAATGTAACTACCAATTTTAATTTATAATTTATGATCTACATATATTATGTATATATTAGTTGTTTGATATGCATTGGTTTAATATCAAACGAATCGCTTAAACTGAATATGTAATATTTTAAGGTTTACACTTGAGGATTAGAATAGATCAATTTGGAATACTTACCAAATCATATATACTCATTCCTTAATTCTCTAGTCTTAATTAATAATTATATTAATAAAAGAGTCAAAACCAGAAATGCAAAGAAACGAAGATTAGACACGTGGTAAAATTATGTGGATATTTTAAATTATAAAAAAAGTATTAATTATCATAGTTATGAATTATAATAATTTAAACTAGTGAGTCCCTTATGTTTGTAGCCCTTATGTAATTGAACCCAGGTATTCCAGGTATTTAGTGCATTTATTAAGATTTAAGTACTTAAATAAAAAATTAAATGACATTATAAATTACTGATGACTATTTGGTTTTAAACGAAAATAAACTTAAATATTATGCGACACGTATATTTTTAATTTACCATATTCACTTATTGTAAACACGACATCGATAAAATGACACGTAAAATGAAAATGGGTTTTTGTTTCAGAAAATAATGTATAGATCGGTATAATTGTAAAACCATCTGAAAGTAAAAGTTCTCTGAAACAAAAAACCGTGTAAACAAATTTAAAAGAAAAATATAAATATAAAGTTAAATAAAGCTTTTGGATCGATAAATATCTTTACATAAGAATACTATTTTGGTTAATCTATCCTAAACTAACTGTAATCTGAATTGTGTTCCTCCCCTCATTTATTTCATGAGTTTTGCAGGTACATTTATTTTTGGTATTTTCACCTAAATCGGTAGATTTTAATTTAAAAGTATGCAAGTAATATTAATTTTAATTTCACTATTATTATAAACATAATTATTCAAAGTTATATTTTAAACTTGCCGTTAATAAAACTAGCTATAATATTAATTAATGTATGCCGCTTTCACATAAGCGACAGTTGATGGCAATACAAAACAAATATTTTATGAATATTAATTATAAATTTACGTCGGTAGTTTCGTAGCGGATTTTCAGTGATAGAATAATATGTTAAACATTTTTATTTTGAGATCACTGAACATGATGGGTTGTGTACATTGATTTCGTTCAAATTTAGAATAACAATTTTGGGAGACGTTTTTTCTAAGAATTTAAAATTTCAGTAAATCTGTTTTGCAACACAACGAATACTTTAATGAGAGTTATTTTTAGATACCTATATTATAATCATATCATTTTTAGAAATCAATGTTTAGACGATTTTTTGTAGAAACTTAAAAATGAACTAATTGCCCATGATTTTTGTTATTTGACAGTTTCATATTGCAAGAAATATACTAGTTTTAGGAAATACAATATTATATAATAAATTATAGTATAATAATATGAAAAATCTAAAAAAAAGGCGGGTAAGTTAATGCAAATAATTTTAAATGAAGTTAAACAAAGAAAAAGGCTTCAGTGAAATAATAATTAAAAATAAATTTCATCTTTGATGTTGAAAGTTAAAATGTAAAACAAATGTCATATTACACATTCACTTTGTGAATGGTTCGTGATTTCGTTATCATATTTTATTGTTTCATGGGCTAGATATTAATTCAGTTATTACCTATTATCGCCTATACCTTGGTATATATTGTAAGATTGTAAGAATAAAGTACATGAGCTCGGGTTTTCCAACCATAAGTCACTATATTATTATTAGATAACACCATCACGGGCGTGGTCTGGTCTAACGTAATACTCGAGTTGCTCGTGCGTTAAATTTGCCACTGGCCTCAAAACCAAACTGATTAAGAAAATCGAAATAAATTATTAAGCTTTTCTTCGCACATGTATATTATATGTCCTTGAGATAAAAACGGTTTACGCGGTACATGTAGCGTTAATAAATTTTTGTTATTGAGTTAATGTACTAAGCAAAATGCACTAGGTACGTGTTGATAATATTTCTAAATCAAATATGGATGAGCGGAGTCGCTGATAAATGAGTTACACCCACGGGATCGTGAGCCACAAAATAGATACAAGGTACCAAACCTACCTTTTCAAGGTTGCCAACTATTCAATTTAAAAAGTTGGGACGTTTTTTTCTACTTTTCTTGGTCTTGATTTTCGGGATTCGTTATAATACATAAATATTATGTATTTATATCTATTTCTGTACTTAGTTTTGGGATTTTGGGATAAACCTGTCCCGCATCAACTTTGAACGGGACGCTGAAAGAAAAAATATAATTTGTGTGTCCAACTGAAATCAGCGTTATTGACAACTAACTAATATATATAACTAATATATTAATTGAAAATTGGTTATTCATGTATACCTATCCACAAAGTTACAAAATAAACGTATAACGTTGTAATAATAATATTATACACAAAATGATATTATCTTCCAAAGGGAATTTTCTTGTAAGGTATTATTGAATCACTAAATGTAAAATTTAGTTTTTGTTCATATTTTATATCATAAAGTAAATCGATTTCCAAAAATGTAATTATATTTTTGATTGTTGAAAATTGTCGAGTGATTTTGTAATATTTACAATAGAAATTAGTTTATATTTCAATTTAAAACGAATAAAAAATTTTTTTTGATTATTCCAGGTCATGTTTTTACTTATATTATATTTATTTTATTTTTTTGTGGTTCAAAATTTGAGATGTTTCGTAATAATTTGATTTTATTTTTACGAAATTTTATGAATGTATATTATGACATAACCACATATTTAATCTGGAATTTATATATTAGAAACAACCTTTATAACCTTTTGCTAGTAAATAATTTTGGACGGTCTCGATTTAACTTTATGGTTATAATATTTCTCCAAATTTCGGTCGATAAATCAATATATAAATAAAAATATTGTATACCGAGATATTGCACATCAGGAATAATATAATAATATTAAATTGTCGGTGTTGAATATATAAACATTTAATTTTTTTTTTTTTTTTATACTCAATTGAGTATAATTGCTATTTAAATAGTCATTAAAACATATTCTACATTACTTATGTATACGAAAATCCGACTTATATTTTTTCATTTCAAACTATCACATATAATTGTTTTAGGAATTTTATTTTATTTAAACATAGACACATATACAATCATATTATGCAAATAAATTTCAATTTTTTTTTTCTAATGATTTAAATATTAATTATATAGGACGAAATTAATTATTTTTACTTAAATAAGCTCTATTATTCCGAAATTCTTCTCTTAATTTCACCTAAGGGTCAGTTTCTAAATCTGGTAATCTGCTAGTAATCTTACCTATATTGTTCTATTCCTAACCTTTATAGTTAATATCCCTTCTTACCTCCGTTAAATTACCTGATTTAATTTCTAGTTACAACTTGGCAGAAACGTTTGCAATTTCGCAAACGCTCGGGTGTATCAATAGCTTATACCGTTTAGGTTTGATTATATCTTTTAATTTTTGGGATATCTGGTCTTGTCTTTGTCCTCGACTAGTTAGCTAAACAGTATTTTGGGTAAAATCATTGCACGCGTTCGAAACAATTCTGCTCTCTGATTTGATTACCTACCTACAGTAATCGCTAAAAATATGACACTTGCATTTACCACTTTATAGATATGCCGTCCAAATTTGTCATCTATACATTATATAGAATTGCTTATGAATGTCAAAGTAGTCATCCGCGAGAGATGTTCAAAATTATTATTCCTGTGGTATGCACCCTTAGTGATATTGCATTTTTTCTTTGTACTCCTATTCCTTCGTTCTATTATTATTATTATTATTATTATTTTTTTTATTTTATCTACGATGAAATTTTCTAAACATATTATAAATTATCCAGTCTCAATAGTTTTATTGCTATTGTTTTTATATATATTTTCGCCTTTTGTTTTCATAGCCTTTAAGCTTATTAATCGATGTATAATTTATTTTCGATACTCCGGAGAAACTAAAAATAATTTTATGTATACATAAATTATGAGAAATATCTTGAAATGTCAATATAATTGTAATTTATTGAGTGAATATTGAAATAGAAAATATATTTAATTTTTGGGCATATATTATAGCATGATACATCAGAGTTGATATTATCGATCAAAACGATGCAATTAATTGAATACGGAGTAGGAAATGTATTTTTTTTTTTAAATAATTGATAGGTGCATATTAGATTTCCATTTTCACTGAAGTGTTGTTGGCATTATTGATGACACGATGTATTGTATATCTATGCAAATTATTGCTCACTTTATTTTGTTTATATATTCTGTAAATTAATACCTGTATATTTTATATAAACAACGATTTTTAGATTCTGAACGAAGTGAGGAATGTAAGAAATCTTGCTCTGATATTAAAGTGTAGTACCTTTTCTGAGATAAAATTCTATCTGGGTGGTACTATGAGGAGGACATTTTTTGATTTTCCATTATGTTTTCATAATAATTGGTAAAAATCAGGAAAAGACGTAGGAAAGGTGTGTAAATTTTAAGAAACGTATTATTTTAAATGTTGATTTTTGTTGTGATTCAGTTTAAAATATTTGTGGAGAATTGAAACTTGGACATAAAACTCATATTTGCCTTTTCTAGACGTGGTGAAATTTTCAAAATATTTTTGCCCTTTTTTAGTTATTTATTGATATTGAGTCATATTTAATTTTTATTCGGTATTCTTACTCCATATATTTTAAATACGTATATATTTTTGTTTTTTCAAATAAGAACTAATTAAATAGCATAATATACTATATTAATTAATTTATTTATTAACTTAAATCCAGTGGCGTAGCCAGGATTTTGAATTAAGGAGGGGGCTAAACACGTTTTTGTATCAATTATTGACGTAGGTAAAGGGGGTTTAAGGGTTTAACCTATGCTTTAAAAGATTTTAGTTTTTTGACTGGAGGTTCGTTATTGAAAAAAATGTTTTAATTTACAAGAGTTGTTCCATAATAGTTTTTAATTTCGAGTGTAGCGAGTTTTTGCGAGCAATTGATTTTACAATGCTGTTTATTTTTTTTCTTCTTTCTTTGTTTTAGACTTTGGACACGTTTTTCTAGTAAGCTTGCTTCGATGTGTAGGTATAGCACTTTTTCTGAAAGCTCAAGTTACCTAGATTGTATTTAGAGAAGTCATTTTTTGATTTATGATGTCATTTTTTAAAGTAAAGCACTTAAGTGGGAATAAACGTAGGAAAACGTACAATTTCACGATTTCATTTTTTCATAAAAACACGGACGATGTCTTTCTGTCAGAAAAAAAGATTTAATCGAAAAATCACAAGGCACCTTTTTATTTTTTTTATTGACTTCTGGATTACCTTGATTTTAATGTAAAAAAAAACATGGCTAATATATTAGCAGTTTGCTGATTTCCATTCAGAAGTCAGAGTTGTTTTGTTTTTTTGTTGCATTGATTTGTCTTTGATTTTAGTATATAAATAAATTTACCCTAAACCTATTCTATACTTTTCAAACTTCCTACCAACACCGGTTAACTATAATTTTATTTCGATCGAATACCTACGTTCTATATTGAATAGCATTGGTTTAATAATTTATTGAATGAAAATTAATGTGACTTTGATTTCCAGCAAATATCTGCTGAATACTACTATCGTTCAAATATTTTGATTTTTATCATCAGGCGTTTTACAAACCGAAAATACGGAGAAATTATAATACAGTAGCGTAATTTGTTATTAAATTTGAATAAAAATTGTATGTGTTTTTAATGTGATTATTGGGATATAAATAATATATAACTTTTAAAAAATGTACAGTACGAGTGTGGATGCGTGAACAAAACACATGTGTATATTTACTTTACGATGAAAATATGAAGATTTTACATTATTGATTAAAATATTTTCTTTTGAAAAACGAATTATTTGTACAAACTATACAAAATTATATGAATAGACATTTCACTACTATTTTCCGGAATATAA
This sequence comes from Cinara cedri, assembly GCA_902439185.1. Lineage (NCBI taxonomy): Eukaryota > Metazoa > Arthropoda > Insecta > Hemiptera > Aphididae > Cinara > Cinara cedri. Next base: position 1,192,657 of record CABPRJ010000955.1, on the reverse strand, counting down.
TTATTCGAAATGTAAAACGGTTTTACATTAAGTATAAAAATGAATGGTTCCTAAATCTTCTTAAGATTAATAATCATATTGAATATCTGAATTGAATTATTATGCTAAAATATATGCGTAAGAGAATATAAAAATAATATTGCTAAAAGTCTTTGAAATTTTTATTAACTTCGTTAAAGTTCATAATAACTATTGTTGGTCTATATAATATTATAAGCAGGTAGATATTATTTACATTAGCTATCGTTTTAAGAGGAACCTTCTGTCTGTTTTTTTTTTTGTCTCGATTCTATCTCACCGGCAAGATTATTGAATAACAATTATTTCCATAGGGCGTTTCATTTTCAACGGTCTATACAGGTTTTCGGTATTATTTTTCATTTTCGGCGGACCCGTTCGAATAATATTGTTTTATTGTGAGACGAATTCGGTTAGTTAATTTTTTTCGAAATGCCAGAATTTCCGTTATGTTTTTTTTTAGGCACCTTCCCTGAACAAATCCTTTTTTAAACCACCTAATCAATATTTAAGTAAAACTATACTCTGTTATTTCTTGTAAAAACAAAAATCCCGGAATTTAATTTATTTTAAATTAAAAGCCTCGTTGTAAAGAGTAAATTTACATTTTACTGTGTGTGGGTCGACGACATAAAATATGTATATTTTTTTTGAAATTAGTTTTACAGATTCATTCTACTATTCTTGCGGATTTTATTATTTAGTTTATCTGATATATATCGAACGTTTAGTATATGTACAGGCAATGAAAAAAAATAGTTTTATGGTGGTTTTTTCTCTTCGATTTTACTGTCACTACATTTTACTTTATTATATAGTACGCCTATAAAAACTCGCAACCAAATTAAAACAATGTATTTTTAATCATTGATAAATACCTAAATGAAGTTGGCGAACGCTTTGGAAACTAATTGAACATAAATAATAATAATATTTTTCATGAAACAAAACGATATTATTAAATCATCAACAATTTCGTCTTATTCAATCCGATTCATATATTGGTGATAGGTAAAAGTTACTGAGAATTGCGAATAATTATATTAATATTATATTATATTCATATTTTAAATATGCAATTTCGACAATCGATGTTCCTATACATTATAATGGATATGGTTGATAACACACGGATTCCCATTTTGGCCATATTGTTAACTGTTTTTATAATGACGATCCGATTAGTGTGGTAATAAAATAAGGAAAATATCTGAAATTTGCTTGATATAGGTATATTCAATTGATCAACAAAAGAGATTTCAAAGAATTTCTTAACAAATTGTTCGGTGTTTAAAAAATTGCGTCTTACGCTGTATTGTTATATAATGTATAAATAAAATTCAATATTTTAGATTTTTGTTTATGCCGTAGCTTATACATGATTTTTGATTGGCGGGAGGGGGAGACATTGAAAATAATTTTGTCTTCGTTAGATTTAACAAAGAATAATATATTTAATTTGTATAATATCAAAGATGAAAAAAAAGACGATGGAAGGGATTAAACTCCCATATCCTCCCCCTCATGTATATACACTAGTATAGAGGTAATACATTGATTTCAGTAAATAATTATTGTGTTGTATTGTAATAACAATATAATATAAACTCAAAAACACAAAAAATATACGGACACACTTTGCACGATGGGTGGGCCACCCATCTGGTGAGAAATTGGGAAGGCAGAGAAGAAATCAAATGTATATCTGAACGCAACGATTAATCTTTACTAACGAAAAACGATTCTGAACGTTGTTCGGTTATACATTTTTTAAAGACAGTAATATTAGCGAATTGAAAATAATACATTTTCCCGGTTTTCCTAAGTTTTTCCTATTTACTATGAAACCCCTAGGTTAAGTTAAAAAATTTAAAAATAACTTTCCTAGAGTACCAATTCAGTCAAATTTCCTTTCAAAAAAAAAAATGCTACACTTGAATATCAGACCAAAATTACTGGTATAAAAGTTGTCCATGATTTCATTATTGTATGATGAGCAATAAAAGAGTCAATTAGAGTATTCCATTTGTATCTTTTGATTGTTTCAAGTAGGGAACGTTAATGAGCTACCCGGTAAATTTACCACATTCACAATTAACGATTCTGGTTATACTTAATTTATGTGTTTGCAGGAGGGCGAGAATGCCGGAGGTTTCCTACCGATAACGGATAATTAAAGTCATCAGAAATTGTTTCCACCGTACAGCCATGATATTATTTTCTCATGTTGCGATACTATCGGTGGTGGTATTATTTCCGTTCGCGGTGTGCACGAATCGCACGGGATGGTTTCGTCGAGTGTCCAAGGAACCGCCATATCCAGCCGAAGTGCGTATGCGGCACATGCGACACTCTGGACAATCGGTGACTCTCGAGCCACTGGTGTGGCCGATGAAAAAAGAGGCCGTAGTTGAAGGTGATTTGCTTCTCGGGGGACTGATGATGGTCCATTCCCGAGAGGACACGCAATTCACATGTGGTCCGATCATGGCTCAGGGCGGTATACAGACGGTGGAAATGATGCTGTACACTTTGGATCAGATCAACAAGAATGAGTCCAGTAAGTTTAAACTTGGAGCGCTCATTTTGGACGATTGTGACAAGGACACATACGGCTTGGAAATGGCCATAGACTTCATAAAAGGTCAGTTCCGAAATATACATCTTCTTAATTTTCGTGGTTAAAATAATAATTAGGTATACGTTCTGATAACGCCGGGATTAAATTAGTTTTTATTGTTATGTTTGCATTGTTAACAATAGTTAACCATGCAAAAACTGCGACAGTCTGCTGTAAGCAGTCAGGATTTTTACAATATTATATTTAAACCCAAAAACTCACGGGGGGTTTCACTTATTGTCCACGAAGTTATAAAATCATATAAATAATTTGTAACATACCCATTGAGTGATCTAACTACAATATATATTATAAGAGCATGAAGCATTTAGTATATAATGCATTTTTGTTTTAAATACTGCCGGAGAGGAGAGGTGTATTAACACCTAAAATATGCATTGATTGTAACTACTTATCTACCATACATAGGTTTAAACAGATTTGTACACCACAAATAAATATTTAATCTATAATCACTGAACTTTTTCATTTTCGTTATTTTTAAGTTGGAAATAGGCTGCAGCTTGTTGTAGACGAGTTGATATTGAGATTTCAGGATTGTGCTAAACAAAATTTGGGATTTACTGACGTTTTGTAGACAATGGCCAGGATTTATCAATAGAGGGTGGTTTAGGGGGTATAGAGGGATTTAGGGCCTACGAATTTCCTAATCTTACCTTTAGCTAAAGAAAATTAACAGGGCGTGGTTACAACACCCAAAACCCACTGGCTACGCCGCAGAATTTTCGTTTGAATTAAAATAAAATAATATATTTTTTAAGAAACATCAAAACTTAGATTATATAATATGTAAATAAAACTAAATTATTAACGACAATGATTACGATAAGAAATTATTATCTTTGCTGGTTCTATAAAAGTAGCACGTACAAACATTAGTCAATATTATACGACAAGTTGTGACGATTTCGTCCAATATTTATTTTAGATAGTACCCCGATGATAATGGCATTCAAAGTCGGTATAAAGTGACCGCTACAAATAGAAATGTATTTCGAAAATAGTTTTTTCTATACAATATTTATTTACGAAATTATTACCAAACAAAAGGTTAGTAAATAAGTATAGTATAACCGTAGACATTTCTATTCAACTTTTCAATACAAAATGAATAAAATACATATTATATGTATTATTATGGTTTTTTTTATCTATATGAATAATTAACTTTCGAAGATTTAAATTTGTTTATAAAGTTATTATGAAAACGGTCAACACGTTTCTGTTTGCATATTTTTGAAAATGTCACGTCTACCTTTTTCGTAATTAACATAATAATAAAAATAACTGTACATTTCCAAGTAGTTACTCAAAAATTTAATTTGGAATTTTCAAATTTTTTTGTTTTGAAAATTTCACATCATAGTATAATTGCATTTAATAATACATCAAGTAATATAATATTATGCTCTTAGCACAATTTATTTGTTAATATTCGATGATAGAATTATAGTATTCAATATAATTTAGAATTTTAAGGAGTGCGTAAAAACTTAGATTATGAAAATCTGGACTGTAAAAATATGGAATTTAAAAATTTGAAATTCTTAAAAATATGGATCGTACAAAATTGGACCGCAAAAATTTAAAATAGAAAAACCTGGATTGTAGAAATCTGGATGTTAAATTTTGGAAATAAATTCTTGAGTTTTTCTCTCTAGATTTTCAGATTCTAAGTTTTAATAGGCACCCACATTATATTTTAAAAATCAATTCAAATAAGTATACACGTAAGTACAACTTACAAACTTGATAAGAGGTATTCATAGTTTTCATCATTTTTATGGAATTTTAAAATATAGAAAGTTATGCGGTAAATAAATTTTATTTTTAAATTTAAATAACGTTTTCATACACCGGGATATCTCGATTAACTCGAGAAAATTAGTAAAAGTTATTTGTGTGAGTTATAAATGTATTAACTAGATGTGTAAATTAATATATAAAATGCAATTTCTTCTTTGTATCCAAACTTTTTTTTTGTTTTTCATTTTATTTCGTTTACAAATAAAATCGGTAAATTTATCGGTAATTTATGGATAAGCTCGTTTAAATAAAAATATATTCAATTTCTTTTTTCTATTGACTTTGATAAATCGTTGACATTCGTTATTCTTAATATTATACAACAATGTTAAAGTTTACGGACAGTTTTAGAGTTCTGATTTGTTTAATGATTTTACACGTGTTTAAATTTTGAGCACATTTACGAGTTTATAATTACTAAGTATACCCCGAGGAATACTATACTTTCACACATGTTTTTTGAATAATTATTCAATTACATTTTATTTCAAACTCAACACAGAATTAGATAAATAAATATTCTGATTTGTAGTTTAAAAAATGATGTAAGAATTGCGTAGAAATTTTCCAGTGAAAATTTCGACATTGTTTTTAGTGTTTTTTTTTTTTTTTGTTTTTCTAGAAGTTTTACTCCAATTAAGTACACAACTTATCTTTTTCCCGTTTAATAATTTATTCTTTCAAGTACATAATTATAATATTCAGAAATGGAAAAGTCGTCGATTTTCATTATGTTCTGTCGAGTTTAATTAATAAATTATGCTGAAATTGTAATACATTATTTACGTACAATAAAAATATTATTTTTTTATTTTAGTTTAATTTAAAACGTTTCCACATAATTTCGGCGTTCTGAAAAATGTTTAATAATGTACTGTTCAATTATATTATATTTTTGTGGCATGATAAGCTTGAAGAAAAATGTTTTTAAATGCTTAGATGTCAAATTTCTTGGAAATTATTGACATTTTTAATAAATCTATACGAATATATGACATTTTACATTTATTATTTTTCTTTTGATAAAAAGTAATGTGATATTAAGTTTTATATTTAAGTATAAAATTATTATGATTACCTAGATATTTGAGAAGCATTTATTATTTTTAAAATCGTGAAAATATTTTTTTCATATTCTGTTTTTCTTTAAGATAGTTTTCGTGGGCGCCTGATGATATCGTTTTAGCGCATGCGAGGTTTAAATTTAGCGTTTATACAGTATGCGAGTTTATCGCATGTACGACATTTAATAGAAAAGTTTCGTTTGATCGTAATATTAGAAATAAAGGAGATTCAGAAAATGTGTCGATAGAGGTATGGTCTAAAGTTATTACATTTTGTCAATATTAAATTGTTCGCTGACATTATCACCGAGTGTGGCATTATTCTACAAAGGTTTAATCGATAGTACGTTTGTAAATGAGAAGTTTTGTTATTATATTGGAAATTGTATAGGTTGACTAAAATTGTTCTCTAAGCATATATTTATGTATATTGTATGTATATATTAATAATTCAAATTTGATCGTGGCCAGGGCACCATTTTAATTCCAATAATCGTATACACTTTTGACCGAGAAACTGAAACATAATATAATCTACGAGAACTTTTAATTGAAATAAAAACTTCTATAACCAATGGTTTAATAGAAGAAAAAAAAGCGCATTGTCCCGGGAAAAAGTAATTGTTCGATAATGGAACCTATGCTGGCTAAAGTACATTATACTCGGCGAATTCAAATTATGAAACTAATTATAGTTAGTTAATATTTTAAACTATCTATAGAATATTTAAGATTGTTAGTATATTAAATAATTTTATCGCAACTAATATTAAACTTTGTGTGCTTGCGAATCGACTATTTCTCATCTGTCGAAAACCAATTCGGGTTTAAAAATTGTTAAACTTTTTTTCAACGATTTTTTTAACGATATTTTATTCCAAGCATTGCAGAATTTTGTTTCCAAAATAATTTTTTGTTCCTTATACCTTTACAACTATAAGGTTAGGTTAGTTACCTATTATAATTTTATAAATTAATCTTTGCGCCGAATCATTCGTATTTTATTGCATTTTGAATTTTTCAACTAATTTTGCCTATTCAAAAAATGTTTAATACAAATTGGTGATTTTATGAATGCGAGTTGTGTAATATTATATACATGCTACTGGTTAATATAAATATATATAAAAAATGATTTGCGGCGTGGGACGCTTATTCTTCATATACTCGTAACACGTGGTTTTAACATTGTTTTCGGTACACTTGAATTTTTTTTTGTCCTCGTAATTATAATTAATTTTTTTGGTAATTAATTAAAACTAGTTTTATATGGGTAATATAATATTATGAGACAGATGCTGTTTATTATACTTATTTGAATATATATATCAACATTTTAATATTTAAAAGTAATAAGGGTACTTATGTTGCAAATAATAATATTATTTAATTATTGCGATATACAGGGTGATTATTTTATCACGATCCATCAATTTTCCCGGAAGGGTTTCAAGTACATTTGATTTCCGTTTTTTCCCAACTATTACGCAGGTGAAACAGTTTATATCTTGAATGAGTATATATTAACTATTGATTTTCAAACGGCGAACCCCACTGTTCAATACTGCTAGATTTGAAAAAAGAAACTTAGCATGTATTATCAAATAGTTATTATAAAAACATGAATAATAATTGAAAGATGAAAATAATATGGGTAATGAACATCAGATTTTATAATACTTAATCATTTTCACCAAAGACGTAGACAAATACGGAACGCGTTATTTATTTAATTTAATAATTTAATAATTTAATAATATATATGTTACTGTAAATTTCCGCAGTTAGTGAATGCTGACAGTCACCGGTTAATGTCGTCGCAAACCAAAGTCATTGGTGAATGTTGGTATATTGATTAAATTTATGCCGTTTGTAAACATTTACTAGTGACTAAATTAGTATATAACGATACTGGTGAATTTTGGTTATGCAAATATTGTTTTCTTTAAAATGTATTCTAGAGATAAAAAAAAAATCAAAATAATGGTGCTGTATTATTAATGTAATACTATAATAGTAGACATACTATCTAGTACTTATACAATATTTGGTATTGTATACGTTGATAATTTGATAAAATTTTATTACATTACCCAAACTGTTTTTATTATATCTGCACAAGGGCCATGCTATGATGCCTCGCTAATATTTAGTATGATATAATTCAACACAGTTATGTATTTTATTGTATACTATTGATTTGCACAATAACCAAAACCAATTTTTTTAAAATGAAAAGTATAAGTAAAGTATTTTGTAATAAATTTAATAATTCAGTCCTTATCTAATAAAGACATATTAGTTCTTTTTTTACATTACCTAAAAAACATAAACTTTTAATTAGTTAAGGGAACATTTTTTCTTAGTTACACAAAACAAAATTCTTGTATTTAAAATTAATCTAATTTATCAATTGGTGGGCAAAGGTATACACGATGCAATTTCAAAACAAAGTGCACCACAAAAAAGTGTGGTTTTAGAAATATTGTCATTTTATGTAGTTCACAATTTTATGACAGTTTATCATGTTGCAATAGGTAAAACTATTTCCCCGGTTTTTTTTTTTAAATAACCATTTTTGTCTAGTAATTATGATTATGATTATCATAATTTAAATAATAACGTAATATAATATTTTTTAATAATAATAATTCATTGATACAATTGAACAACTTGTATCTATTTTATACACTGCAATGAAAATTCTTTCTAACGAAACTTTTTTTAGCATAAACTCTATGTAAATTGAATAATATTTGGTTTGCTTTACAACTCATGCATTAGTTCCTTAACTTTTTCCGTTGTGAATACTCTATAATAAAAGAAATCTCTTAGAACCCTTTAGATTCGTTATAATAAGTTTTCACTCTATTGTCTATAGTATATACTAAAATATGTGTGAATACGTATGTCAACATTAATCAAAATCTCGTTGTGTATGTCAACATTGACCTAAATTCTGATGTAAATGTCAACATTTTTTAAATTATTCAACATTCACTAATTTAGGAGTTGTATATCGACATTCATTAGGTGATTGTCAGCATTCACTAATTGCTGACATTTACAGTAACACATACAAAATATATTAATATATTATGTATATAATACAATTTTATGTTAACGGTTTCGTAGGTTTTTAAGCAATTTGGTATAAAATAATATTTATCACTAGAGTAACATATTCAACTCAATATTTTCATCTACTATAGAGCCGAAAAAAATGTTAGTACAAAACTTTACATACCTACTTTAGTGGTGTTATTAGAATATTTTTTTAGAGGGACAATATGAATATTTTTTAAAAATATCAATACACAATGATAACTTATATATATATATATATATATATATATATATATATATTTACTATAACCTACAATTTTATTAACGAATACAATTTTAATAACAAACGCACAAATATTATTAATTTATCATGTTTCACACACATTTCGTATTTGTAAATAACGAGTTTATGTAAAAAAGAAAAAAAAGGTCTGGGATAATTGCTCTATGGGCTTCCTTGAACCGTTCCTTTACACTTTAGTACGCCACTGACCTATTTATATTTCCGTTATTGTGCTAATTAATTTTGGGAATGGATATTCGGTAACTTGGCCCACTTATCGTAGGCAATGTTTGGATTTTCCGAAGTCTGCCATACGGGCGTTTTTAAGAGGATAATTTTCTGGTGAAAATTTATTACGTACGTGCGAGTTTTATGTGTATTATCGAATCGAGGAAAGTAATGCATTGTGTTTAATCGAATTGCGTTGCACACATGCGGGAAATGTCTTTTTCATTGTGTAGTATCTTTCAGCTTATTTTTGTTTTGTTTTTTTGCGTGTTTCTTAAAACTAAACATATTCTTGAATATCTTTTAGAACGTAATCCACCGTCGGGACACTGTATGCACCTCGACCATTTTTCCATTACCTACATATTGTCTTATAGTCTAATATATCTATATTTTTAATTAAATATAGTTTCCCCAGACAGGTGAACTTTAAAGTTGAATACTCGCGTATGTCCGCGTATGCCGGATATTATTATTAAGGTATAATGAATAATACGAGTTTAACTTAGTATATTTGGAATAAATTAATTTTCCGATTTGTTTTATTTTGTGCAGTAATTTTGTTCGTTTCAATCATGTTACAACAATATAACAGACGACGAATGATTAATTTATTTTATTTTTATTTTTAATTAAGTATTTGTTATACCTCTGTGGGAACTTAATAATTCTGACATTTTGAATAATTGAAATCATTCCCTCGTCAATATTTAAAATTGTTTAGTTGATATTCAATGGAATCGAATTCCGCGAATTGAAATCGTACTTTATACACGGTATGTACAAAAATTCCTAAAAGTACATCGTACTACCTCGTTACTGTATACTCTTCTTAACACTATAAACGGCAATGTTTTCGACATTTATAACATTTTCCAGTTTGCTAATATTGCTAATAATAATAAGGATGTTCTGCTAAAAGTAATGAAAATCTGAAAGAACAAAATTGATAAGAAGAAAATATTCCAGCTAACAATTTGATATTTTATTAATTTTGAGCTTTCCAATCATAACATAATTGTTATTGTTATTTCAGCTCTAATTTTCATTTATAACAAAATTAGTTCTTATGACGTATTTTCATAATTTTCATTATACTTTGAATAATAACTGACATAAGAAAATTTTACTCAAGAAGTGTGTGTATGTGTTTGCGTTTTTTGAACTTTATTAAATATCATACAATTTTAGAATAAATTTGCCAAAAATAATTTCCCATTACTGTTACATAAAATATTATACATCGGACTAAATTCATACTATATATTACCATGATATTTCTGTACTAAAAAATATATTATTTTTAATCATATCGCTATAATATATACAGATATTTTAGATATTTTATATTTTAGGCAATTTTAATATTTCTTTAATTTAATTAATTTAATTAATCTAAAATATAGAAAATATATTGAAATTACTATAATTATAATCAATATTTTAATATTTTTGAAATTATAAAATTACTAGGTATTACATGATTTAATCATTTTAATAAGAGAGCTGAGTTTGCATTCTATGTTTGGTTTGATATTGGACACTGCTATTCTTAAATAAATATATAAAAAAATTGTATAAAATAATATAGATACTATATAACTTTCTCATTTGGTGTTAAATTATTGGCGATCTACTAATACAACTTCGTGACCCCCAGGTTGCGCACCACTGAGTTAGACAATCAAAAAAAAAAAAAAAAAAAAAAAAAAAATAAAAAAAATAGTTTATACCACAATGCGTTTAGTTAGGACACTAACGAATCTATATGTTTACAATATTTTGTTTTGCCTATTTTGATATTTGTGCATTTTTGAACATATATTTTCTATATTAGTATGACATTTTTAACTAGAAAAATCATGAATTGCGTTTTTAATATTATTAATTAATTTCGTTTTTAATATATTTTGATATATATTTTTATATTGTGAATGCGAATTTTACAAGTATTGTAAAAATATGGAATGCAATTTAAGTATATAACTACGATGGAAAAATTGAATATTTAATATTCATGAATTTAGCAGTACGCTCTAGGGTAGTAGAGAATATGATATAGTTTATGATCTTACGCTGTTTACATATTTATAAATAAGCACTAAGATAAATGCTAGTTTCATAATATTAAGTTTAAAAAATAAAAGGTACTATTTCTACAAAAATGAAAAATATTGAAAATCTAAAACATCGATTATGGAAATCCGCTGATCAACATTCCCTTATATTATTAACTTAACAAAAAAAAATTTACATTACTTATCTTGTGTAAACTAGTAATATGTCTCAATATATAATAACATAAGAATATATTTTGAACAAACGAGAAGTGCAGTTTTTTTGTCGTTTAAAATAAATTTGATATGTGAAATGGAGTTTTGAAAATTAGGATTTTTAAAACTTCAGATAAAAAGAGACTGACATACTTCGCACGAAGGGTGTTCCACTGTTGTAGGTAATTATTTTATACATGTTTATTATTTTATGTATGTACGTACAATTTCCTGTTTTCCTACGTTTTCCCCAGTTTTTACAATTATTATGAAAACCACTTACAAATTCAAAAAACGACCTTTCAGAAAAGTGTACGACGTTTGAATATCGGAACAAGATTTCCGTTAGAAAAAAAATAAACACCATTGAAATATCAATATATTCCTCGCTACACTCCAGACCTAAAAATAATCGAAAATAACAGAAACTATTACTACGTAAAATTTCCCGGTTTTTCAATTATCAGGAAAATTAAAAACGCACCATAGACATAGTTTGCTATCAGAATACACCTTTGAAGTTGATTATCGGAGGATAATTTTTAATGGAGAAGTTACTTAAATAAGACAGTAAAAAAATGTATTATATATCAAGTAAAACGAATATAATATACTTCTCGCAATAATTCTTGTATGCAAGTTATTTAAATATCTTCCGCGTTTAGTGTAAATATGTCGATACAAGATGAATTAGTGGAGTGATTATATTATTATCATATTAGTCCTGCAAACTTTAATATATTATTGTGATCTAGTTTGGATAAGCTATTCGTTTTGAATTGAAAACTGCGAATAACTCGTAAATTTTCAAAGGCGTTCACATCCGACAGTATTTGAATTTTTAAAGAAAAAATAATAAATATGATGTTTGATCAAACATTATTAAATTATCATGGACATAGATAGACCATCGATTATATATCGTTTTGTTGAGTATTATATTTTTTTTAAAATTTTATTCCAGGCGATTTATATTGTAGATGATACTATAAAACTACAATGTAAATATTTCTGAATATAAATAAAATGATTTATAAAATATTAAATTTTTGACCTAAATTCATCCCTTAACATATTATTATGATCCAGAAAAATAGAAAAATGTGCAATAAAATCTATTGTAGGATAAAAATGAGTTAAAATCTTAACTAAATGATTGCAAGTTTATAAAATAATATTTTTTACGTTTACTGCAGTTTATATTAGTGTTAAGCACTTAATCCGTATCAACTCCAATTTTGGCCTATTATTGATCTGGATTGACCAAAATGTTATCCGTGTAATGCGAATAATAATAATGTGGTAATTGGATTACAATCCAATTACTAATCCGGGTTGATATGGTATTGATCCGGATTACTACAAAGATAAATTTATTTACAAATTTTAAAAGTTGCGTTTTATTTAATCATTCTGATCATTTAAAATTTGTTTTAATTCGTTTTTATTAAAATTATCCCGTATAGTTGTTATACGCTTTTGTTTTTTTTATCTCTCAATTTATCCAGACTGTCAGATCAAATTCGTCAATTTGGATTCACGGGTTCAATCTTTTATTTGGATCGAATTCGTTAAACTGGTTTAAACGATCCATAAAATCGATTTTTTATTAATTCGGATTGCAGATTGATCAAACTTCTTCTTTGTCCTCCTGAGTCTTTGAGTCCTCTAGTTTATAACGTGCAAACAGTTATACAAGTAGAGTTATATGAGACGATGATGAATAATAATTAATTAGAAAAAAATAAAAATAAATTTATTTATTTTCGAGAAAATAAAATGTATGTAAATATTTAACGGTAAAAACTAATTTTTACGATATAAAATAATCATTATGGTGTTTTCCCAAACGGGAAATAATGAAAACCAAGATCAAGAATACAAAATATTCCGTAATAAAAACAAGTATAGATTTTTGCTACTCTTGTGTATGTGTTTGGAAAAATTATTAATTAAGGAGAAGGGAAAGGGGCGTTTGGGAAATCGGGCTCAAGTGATATTTTTTTTGCATGTATTGTTTATATACAGGGTGTCGTCCCACGAATATATACCCAATGTATTTTCTCCGGAGATAATAAAGATAATGAAATTCTGGTTTTTTATATAAAAATAATTCACTCTATAAAATGGCTGTCTTCAAATTTTTCAAAAATAATAAAAAAAAAAAATCTTTTTTTTTAAGTTTTCTATTAAACAGAATTTGATTATCTTTATTATCTCTGGAGATATTATAATGAGTATATATTCGTGGAATATTCTGTTTAGTATATTACACATCTTTTTATAATTTGGGTAGTTTTTTAAAAATAAAAAAAACATTGTATAGGGAGTATTAACGATTTTATAGATACGTACAGTATATATTATAATTTGTTTTCACATGTTTTCATTGAATTGTTTAGCTACCGGAGTTGCAGATAATAAAGCAATAACACGTGTTAGAAATTAATAATTAACAAATACGTAAACTTTTGTTTTTGGACAGTAAATTTTTTTTAAAACATCGAATTGCAATCGTAAGACTACGTCATCATGACAAAAATACTATTGTTGTCATAAAGTTTACCGTAATATAATTTATTGTATGTATAATAATGTGTGTACATTGTTTAGTTGGTTAATAAATTTGCATTGTATTATACGTGTGAAGCCACGTGGCGATGATCACAATCTAAAAAAAAAAAAAATACTCATTCGACAACGAAAATAAAACAACGCAAACTTGCGTAATATAATGCAATGAAAACCCAAAATCTTATGCTCGTAAATGACGTATATGTATAATTTAATTAAATGAAGAAAATCAACAATAACTTGTAAACCGTATATTATTCTGTATATAATTTATGTCACAAAAACGTTAATTTTTTTTTATATGTCAAACATAAATTTATGTTCTTCATCTCCTTTGCTTTCATTCTAACTATTTAGGGTTTGGCCAGAACATACATTTCTATTTAATTAATTAAATATTAATTTATTTGTTAATTAATATTATTGTATTAAATTATATATAGTAATTATTATAGTCAGGGGTACGTACCTCATTTGAACGTTTTCTGAATAATTTCCGTAATAATTAAACAAATTAATTAAACTGAAACGACTTATATGAGGTTTAATATTTAAAATTAATTGAGAAAAACGCCGCGGGTATTTTTTTTTAGGTCAAACTAAAAACTTTCAGGAATAATGCAAACACTGTGCCATGTATCCATGTATGTAACGATAACCACTTTTAGTGGTTATCGTTCAGTGGTCTTGAATCTAATATTCTAATATTGTTTTTATCGTTTTTCACAATCTCATTTAATATGCTATATATAGTGTTAGATTTATAGACTTACAACGACTAGTTTTCTTATGAGTTCTGTGGATAAGATACGAGTTTTAGTTAGTTGGCGCGTCATGCAAATTAATATATATCTTGGGATAAATTTATCGGTGCGTTGTATTGTGCTTATGAGTTAAGACGAGTTTTCATTTTACTATTATTATTATTATTATTATTATTAGTATTACTATTAAAGTCAAAAAATATATGCCATAGAAACCTTTTAAATATGCACGCAGTTATGTCTTATAAATTACCAAAGTATGAACATGAAAAACTATAAATTACTGGTATCGATGATAAATTGGAAAAATAAATCATTATTTTGTTGAATACTCGGGTTCTAAAATGATCAGTTCGTTAACAATTCTTGATTTGTTAAGTAATAAAGAAGGGCCTATTAATAAACTTTAAGAAAACAGTTTTTAAATATGCTTTACAAATTTACAGAATCATAAAATATGCTTTGATCACGTACAAAATACTAAAATATACCTTCATAATGTAAACAATTCAAAACAAAATTTTATATACCTACATAATTTTGTAATAACTAACTATTTTTTTACTAACTAATAAAAATGTACAAAATCATTTTAAAGTTCGTCCTAAATTCTTATTATCAGTTTTTTCTTTCTATAATCCGAAAACTGGCGTAAAAAAATTGTATTTGCAATGGATGTTTTTTCTATACTTCTCTGTGGTTTGCTATAATTCTATAATTCTTTGTAAAAGGTGAGTCACGCGTTCTTCATTAATTGGTTGATGTACTTACCTCGCTCTTGGTCTTTATCTTAATCGGGATCCCTCCATCATTCTTTCAATTATTAAGCTGTATAATTCTTTGCTGTTAAAACATTTAGTACATTATGTCCTATCATCTGCCATCTTCTTTTTTTAAGAGTACCTATTAATGTTCGTTTCTCTTCTATTATCTTTTAAGATGTTCTCATTTGTTCTTTCAGTTCAACTTGTTCTTTGCATCTTTCTTCAATGTTACATTACTAGAGCCTTCAGCACATCCTATTCTTTTTTATTTATTACTTATATCTTACATATATATATATATATATATTAAGTCATACTCTATACATACGTTCGTATGTTTGTATATATTATTTTCTTTTTGATATTTATGGACATATTTTTTTAATGTCAGTAATTTCTTCATTTTCAAGTAGATAATTTTCGCATTTTTCTGCTTCTAATTTCCTTTATATATTTTTCATTATCTGTATAACTGTCAAAATTCGTGACAGTTATATATAACATTTGTATTTATTTACTAAAATATCGAAGGAAGTATATTTAACGGTAATTATGTAATTTTCTAAACTTTCTTAACCAACCTGTATAGGTATTATAATAAATGTTAATTTAATAAATTTGTGTTCATAAAAAAACATATTATAATCAATAGATACACGTTTTTTGAAACAATAAATGCATTTTGTATTTACCGCGGTTGGGAATAACAGTGTTTTCGTATCTTATATAAAATCATGTTTAATCAACGTGAATCTGTGTTCTTTTTTTTATGTTTTATTTAGTATTTCGATACATTTTTACAAAATGTTTTCGTCCATCCTTTTATATTATATAAAACAAAACGATTCGTTTCGCATTTTGAAGACCGCCGTTATAGTATATGAGATAACTTCCATTGATTCATTTTTGATTAATCGAATGTAGTTATCCGTTTACGGTTGAGTATACGTCTCTGCAACAATTCCATTACGATATTCTGCAGTGGAGTGGGATTTTATGTTCGGTTATCGAATGCCTGGTCGGTGATTAAAGATTTCGAGTGGTTTTGGGATCTATTTTGTAGACGGGGCGTTAAATTCCATGTTTACTTGCGGATATAGCGGGAAAATGTTCAAAACATCCTATCGTATTAGTGATAGATAAAAAGGTATTATTTTTACTTTTTATTTCAAAACCCTACGGCTATGAGATTTTCCCAAAAGTTTGGTATTTACGAGTTTTTGCGCACAAAAACACATTATTCCGTGTTTCTTTTTTGGAGAAATTCGACTAAGAGCTTAAACAGAATGTCAGTGTCAGGTGTCTACGTGATTGTGGACAAATTTAAGATGATATCCACTCAACAACATTATTAGTACCTATCTATGTTAATGACACCGTTGTCCACGAATTGTTGTACTTATATTAACAGTACCTAAATGCAAATGAAACAGTTGTTAATACCTTTAGCGTTTTCCATATGACTCCGCTAGATAGTGGATAGTGCATCTGGTGGAACCCAGAGCGGTGTTCATAGGTGCAAACGGGTGTAATCGTTTATTGATAATATTATTGATATTATAAAAAAATGCCTATCTATATTTTTTCATCGCATGATTTTTTAATTTTGTGATCATATATTATGTACCGCCGTTCACCTCGTACTAATGTAGTAATCGGAACATTTTGAAAACAACTATGAACTTGAAGAAATATTATTGTTTGTCTGTATTATTTCAATTTCTAAATTATAATTTTTCATTGAAAAAAAAAAAAAAAAAAAACTATTAATTTCGAAACTTACTAAACTAAGCGCTAGACAAAACGTATGCGACTATGCAAATTATTACCTACCGAATTGGCGGTATGTTTTCTCCAATGAGACGTCATGCCCATACGTATATTATAATAACGAACAGATTTGTGAATTGATAAAAAAAATCACAATGACTTAAAACAAATCGTGCCTGAGTGCATCGCATAAAATTATACCATTTGTGGTAATAAATGCCCATGTCACATAAATATAAAATTATACAAAATCAATTACAAATCTAAAATATACATAGTAAAATAAATCGAGTAATAATTCCTATTGTTGAAACTACACATTTAATATTGAAAGCTGTGTGCAATAACTCTTAAGTAGGTACTTGGTCTATAGATAAATAGAACCATATTGTTCCATTTGTATAATCAATAACCATTGCAAACATTTTTGTTCTGTGATAGTAGAATTCGAAACCATGAACTATAAATAAATTAGCGCCACATTATACCATTGAGACGTCATCATAACACTTGCTAACAACTCGGATAAGGTATCTATTTAAAAAATGAATCTTTACTCTTTCAGATCCTCATATCTTTTTATGAGAGAATATAGTTAAATTACGGGTACCTTACTATAGAATATTAATATGCTACCGGGCGATAAATTGTCCGGATATTTTAACCAACGTAATATAATATTAAATACAAAACTGTACCTGATCAAGGATAGGTATCCTACAGTTACATATACTTATTAATGGACGCGGGTTGTTCTTAACGATAATACGAACAATCGTTTCGATTCAATGCATAATACTGCGTTTGTCGATCCACGGGTACTAGACTTTGTAATAGATTTTATTGTAATTTACTGAAATTACTTATATATTATTTTGTTAATTTCAACGAGCAATTATTGTTATAATTATACGCGCTATTTTCAGTCGTGGCGGCGACGGCGGAATCGGTTCGATTTCCCCAAAAATAAATTACCTGTCGTTTACTCGTTCACGTTGGTACTCGCCTTACATAATAATAGCAGTACATAATTGCTCGCGGTGTAAAGAAGTTTTGACAGTTTTTGCATTCTGCGGGTCGGTTGTCGACAAATGCTACATAGGTACCTACCGTCATTGTCAGAGTCACGACTTATTATATTAAGCGTAGCAATAATAATATAATATACTTGTGTCGAACCGTCGTCATTCTGGCGGTAGGTGCGATGACGGGTCTTACTATAATATGTATACAAGTGGTAACGTGGACACAAAGGGTCGGATTGTAATATTTGTATTTTTTTTTAAAATTTTTTTTATTTTCATTTCCGTGAAAAACTAGTTTCGAATCCATCTCGGAGCGATATTCCGTACGCGTATATATGCATTCTGGACTTCGAACAAACGTACACCCGATAGTTCACGCTCGAGTACACACGTCGTTCGCATTTGCGCGCAACGGACAGACTGGAAACCCCGTGGCCGTTACACGTTGTTATTACATAAATATTAATTTGACAACTTGTTTGTGCATTGTACGTCGGTATATCAAATCTGAGACTACGCCTCTACGGCATTCGACGTCTTACTATTGATATTTTATTTTCGATGTTTCATTTATTTAATTGCGAAAGACCAAACGCACGTCCTTTGTCTTTAAGTTTGTATGAGTTCGTGTAAATACCAATAAATTCTTGATAGATACTTATAATGAGTGACTCATTGTCTCGGAAAGTATTAACTTTTTTTTGAACAGTTTAAAAATACACGCAGCTTCAAAATATTACATTACCGTTATGTTTCGTTCCCCTGAGTTTTGGGGGTGAACCCAATTTTTGCAACATTTTTCAAACAGCAAATCATGATTTGTTAAGAAATACAATTGTCACCATAAAAAAAAAGGAGAACATGCACTATGAAATTTTGGTTTTATTTAGTTGATACCACAAATTAAATAAAGTTATTATTGTTCTAATAAATCTGATAATTGTAATGTATTCAATTTATTCTGTAATAGTAATATAAAAAACTTCAAAACCAACGTTGCGCTTATTGTTTATTTCACGATTGTGCAATAAATAATCGTGATAAATTGCATGTAACTATTTGTAAACGAATTTTAAAGTCAATTCAAATATTGATGATCTATTACAATTTTATTTTTCTAAAAATTTCGAGAAAATTCTATTGAAGTTCATTGTTCCCAAAAATATTTCGTTAAATAGACAATAATTGCGTTAAATGGAATTTCGTTTTATCGAAGTTTCACTGTACATACATGGGACCTAAGCGAAACACAAAACTCTGGGTGTGGAGTGTACAAATCATACGACATATTGTTGAAGTATGTCCTAAATCACATTTTGAAAATGGTCCGGAAAATTGCTTTCAGCAGAAACGAATGGTCAGGCAGTAGGAGCATCAAGTGGTTAAAAGAACTACAAATATTAACGGCTGTGATCAATAATTATAAAGCTTCTCATTTTTAGTTTTTAGTATGAAGCTCATTGAATGTTATCGCATTATTGTTTATTATTATTTATCAACAAAAAGTTGTGTACTATAATTTAGTTTATTGCAATGCTGCTTTATATTTATCTACAGAATTTAATTAATTTTGTAAAGTATTATTTTGTTGATAAATAAAGTAATTTGTAAGAATTAGTAGCACTGTGTATGTTACCCTTGATTATTGATTGATCGAACTAATCAAAAACGTCGATTAAATAACGTTAAAAAAATATAATATAACTGGTGTTTTTTATAATGACATCCGTAGCCGGAAGGTGTTGACCGAAATATTTTTTACCGAGTTTTTACTCGTGCCTTGCAGTGGCTATATAACTTATTAATAATGCGGTTTCATCTATCATGCAGTATAATTTGTAATGTAATAAACGAATGAAGAAGGAGAAACGTCAAGAGCACACGCCATATTGATATAACTTTGAAAGTGATTTTTTTTTCCCGTGATAATTTGACGAAGCGATATGATTACATTAATTTTAATTGATTAAAATTGTAAATGATCGAAGCAATAAAAAAAAAAAAAAAAAACAAATGGTTTATGTTGCAGAGCACATTATACAAATTAAAAAGAATAAAATAATAATAAAAAAAAAGATCTGATACTGGGAATGGGAGCGGCCATTGTTGTAGGTGAGAAGTTAGGAAGGTAGGATACATAAGGTTATTTCATTTATATCTGTAAGCAACGATAAATCATTGCTTGACGAAAGACGATTCTGAGCGCAGTTCGGGAATATATAATTTTGTAGTGTCTTAATTTTTTTTCGATTTTCGTTTAAATTTGATCGTTATGAATATCGTCAAATGATTTTAAAAATTTTACCGCGTCTAGATAAATCTGAACAAGTTTACTAGGAAAAAAACTTGTCCACACACTAGAACAAAGAAAAAAAAACAGCATTGCAAATCCAATAGCTCCCTCATTACGTTCAGAATCTAAAAGAAACTGGATTACAATAATAAATATAGTTGTATATCGAAATACACACAGTTAATTTGAAATGAAAACATTTTGACTTATTTAATACTTGATCGGTATATTATAGCAAATGTTAATCGATAATAAGAGCCGACAAAGTGTTTTTAAACAAATTCGATACCATTTCATTTTCGATATATTAATTTTATTTTAATAGAATAGTAATACTGCCAATGCGGTTTTTCCAAAATATATTTTCAGGCGCAAATAACTTTTAATTAAAAATTCTGTGTATAGTATAAATTATGATAATTATTATGTACAAAATATGTAATTTTTGAAAAGAAAGTAGGATATTTCTTGAATTTAACAACAATTATATAATATTTCATAATAATAATAATATACGGAGACTTAAGTCGTTCATTATATAGTATACTTATTCGAATAAAATTTGATTTGGAAGTATTGCCTAAGTTTTTGTTAAACCTTTATTATTTGTGCCAATGTTCGTGTACAAATTCTTAAATGTAATATAGAACTCAGATTACGTTAGGTTAGAGCGCTGGAAAAAGGGAAAATAAAAAAAATCGAAATTTATGAACAAACAAGAGCGTTGGACAATTTAGTTTTTTTGTTATACTTTTTATTAAAATTTAATGATTCAAAATGGGAATACAAATGACAATTTAATTAATGTAAAGTGAAAATAGTATTTCTTTGTATAGAATTATTTTTTTTTGAAAGTTAATTCAAAAAGAATTTGTATTAAAAAAAAAGTATTTAGCTTTTATAGTTTATTGAATAGTCATGTTATACGTGAATTAAAAAGAAAAAGAACAATTATCTTCTTAAAATTTAAGTAATTTTTTAAGAGAGATGGCTTAAAAAAAAAATGTATTTAATGGGTAATTCGGTAATTATTTATTGTCATGAGATTTACATGTAATTCGAATTAGTTATGTTTTCACATGGTTTAAATCTTCGTGTGACTTCAAGTTTTACTGTATTCTTTCTATCGATTCATAAATTTACTATCGTGGATTATTTAAATCCACGGTTTTTATTCATGGCAATTCATTGTTTAGAAATCAGTGTTAGTAATTCTATCTCGTATAATGCAACTATTAACAATGCATATTGGAGAAATGAATATTGAACAATAAGCAAAAAATGAGAAATGAAGCGCAAAAACAAATATATCAGCAAGGTAAATATTGTGAACGTCAACAAACGAATAAGATAAAAGTCATATGAGAAAAACGATGAAAATCTGACAATGTTATAAAAATCACGCGCGTAAAAAAGGAATGATACTCTTGTCCAGGATGGCCAGCTCTCGTTATACAAGAGCTAACATTATCTGAAGTACCAATCTTTCCAGGTTGGCATTAATTTATACCCAAACCAATAATTTTTGTATTTAGCTCTAATATGAATTGCATGCTCATGTGATTACTGTATATTATAACCGTGCCTTGTATCGGGGTAAGAATGTTATATTATATAACTATATAAGTTATAATTTATAACGATTGTTGTTGACGTTCATAAATAAATCCGATTACTTACCTTCCTACCTACCTAATAACTGCTGTATGTACTGTGGCACCGGCGGAAAGGGAAGCAATGATAAACGTTTATGGGTTGTAATGAGTGCTGGTAGTTGTTGCTGGAGGGGTGAGAAGGGGGTATAAGAAAATACCGTCATTAATACAAACAATAGTGGACAAAAACAATTTGCAACTTCGTACAGTCTATACGTATATAGCGATTTTACATTATATAGTAAGTTGTAATGTATATTTTCTCGAAACGGATTCAGACGCCATGTTAAACAGACCGTGATGCAAATCACTTTGTCAAATCAATTGTCCGCCCGAGTATCATTTTGTGTTTTAAGTACTTGTGCCAACAGAATAATCACCGTGTCGTTACATTCGGGCGCGCGCAACGTTATCGCGATGAAATCAAAAACAAATCGGTCGATATTTTCAGTGTTATCAATGTTCAGCGGTTCATTTTATTATTATATTATTTGTAGTAAGTTTTCTTGCTACGGAGTCCGTGGAAAAAGTAAATTACCAGATTTTTTTCTCTCCTTTATTTACTTTTGGTGACTAAAAATATACGAAAATTTTATAGACCTATATGTGTACGCATTATTGTATAAAGATAAATTTGAAAATATCTTGAGGTAATATTGCTAGACACAATATTTTGATGAAGATAAAAGATACAAATAAATTAACTGTCTAGATGAGATAAATATTCAGCTATTTTTTTTCTAAATAGGCTAAAATACCACAAACAAATGTGATATTACGTGCAACGTGTTCTTTTATTATCATTGTCATTAATGAAACAATTTATGATTAACCTTGTAAGTCGGCTCGAGCTTTTTATCTTCCCGAAAAAGTTTTTTTTACATAAACCGAGAAAATCACTCTTATATAAAATGCTAACATAATATATAATAGTTGTCGATGGAAATGTTAGGTCTTCGAGGTGATTAGTTCTTACTGAATTACAACAAAGAATTAAGTCGATTTTGATAGGAGCCGGCGATAATACGCAAAACTTATCGGAGTACTTAATTATAAGTTATTATATAATATGTTATTATGTAAATGTGTTATTATTGCAATAAAGATTATTATTATTATTATTTTTAATTCTTATTCTATATTATTCCTTTTCGTTTGTTGGGTTATTTTTTCAATAGTAAAGTTCGCATTAAGTATTAAATAACAGTACAATACATGTTGTGTTAATAGCAGACACTTAAATAGATATTTTAATTTTATTTTTGGGATAAACAGGTCATAAGAAAAATATACAAATCTTAAGCTATATAAGACGTATATATAATTATAATGGGTTCGGAACTAGTTTTCAAGAAGGAAGGATCACTCGAAAAAAAAAAAATATAATTTTAGATCTGATTTATAGCGCTAATCAAATAAAAATAGTTAGAAAAAAATTAAAATAATGATGATTGATTATGGGTGGCTTAAATTATTACTGATTAAATAATTTGGGTTTATTTTAATCGAAATATAATTCAATAAATTAAATTCCTAGGTACGTGAAAACTTATTTTTATTTTGGTCTGACACACCTTTTTTTTCTCAATGTTTAATGTATTATCACCGAGGATAAATGTTGCGGTTTTGTAATGGTCCATTATCCGCATTCATTAGGAATGAAATTTAATGATATTTTTATTTTTTTTCACTAATGTTTTTACTCATTACACACGGACATAGAATAAATAATAGAGTAAGGTGGTGAGTTGCCCGTGACAAACAGTTTATTTAATGAATAACGTAACTTTATAATATAAAACACTTTAATTAGCGGATGATATTATTGTACACACAATTATTAAATATGTAATTATAATTCTTAATGCTAAGCCTACGACTATAAACAAAAACAGCATTTCTCATTTAAATTACAATTATATAATATATATATATATATATATAAAAATAAAAATATATTTTACAAAGTAAGTACCTACAACACGATCATTATTATTTTCTGAATTATATAATTTGCAATATCTATCAACTTTTTTTTATTTCTATTACTAATACCAGTCATAAAGTATATTAAAAATATTTTCTCTAGTTGATTTAATTATTCGTATAACATAGATTATTATTTCTAATTTTAGTTATCTTTTTACTTGTATATTGTTTTACAATAAGTTATTAATATAATATTAATTTCAAAATGTCTTATTATTTTCTAGTAGAGAGTATTTATACTTCATTTTATCATGATACAGATGATAAATTTTTAGTCAATTTTTGGTGTTTGATCCTGAGTTGTATTATGTTAACATAGGTTGTATGGATGTGGGTGTACGTGAGGAGTGGTCGAAATCCTCGTTCAGAGGATACCCTGGATTTGTTGTGCGGCCCAAAAGGCTTTATTACGATCCCCCGTGGTGCTGACAGATTATTGGCTGCGGCAAGCTGTGGTTTGAAACCCTTCCTCGCCATGGTCAAATCGATAATGGTGAGGAAAAGAGAGAACAAGAGGGTGAAGCAAGCCATAGAGCAGGTGGTTAGGCATTGGCGACGACGCCGCCTGATAGGTTTTGCTTCGTTCTCTGAAAGGCGGCTTCGTTAAGGAAGGTATAGGCTGAACCGGGGAAAGCAACTGGTTCTTCCCGATCTAATGTAGTCTAAACGTGACGAAAAAAAGAGGTAATATAGGTGTAATAATTTTATTATAAAACTCATTGAAATATTGTAATCGTATTTTATTTTAATGTATTGGTCTATTACAGAGGGATAATTATACTATAACTGTGTAATAGGTACGCCTGTTTGCACAAGACGTTATTGAAATTTCCATTATCTACCTTTTAAAGTCAATAAATTAATGAGGTTCCGTATCCAAGTTTGACAGTTTTAAAAATATGTTTACTTTGCCACGCCTTGTAATATCGTACATACGCGAAATACCGTGTCGTTAATGTTGCGGGCATTGCTGCAGGATGCCAACTGTCAGTGATTTTGCTATTGAATTAAAACGCCGCAACTGCAGAATCATTAGTATACCATATAGTTAGTATATACTATGGGAAGGGTCACGAAATAATTATTAAGGGTGAAATGCAATAGATGTGTAATATTCAAAACACAGTGAAGCGACAGCACAAATACGAGCATATATGCGTGTTAGCCATGATAACTAAGGATACGATTTTCCTTTTTCACTTGACATTCTTTATTCATTTTGATAAGACTTAAATGCGTGTCGGAAAAAAAATTTCCCATACACATTATACATATAATGTTACGGTTTGGATGTGTTAACCTAACCGTCTGGTCTTGTATGTATTGTATTTGATGGTGATTTTTGCATACGACTTTATAGCGAATGTATAGAATGTAGTAAGTATTTACTTGAGTAGTTAGGTGTGATTTATCATTTTAAATATATGTTTAGTATTAGCTGAAGTCGTGTACATCCACATAGAAATTGTACTTCGGTTACATTATTTTATGTATGTCATCTGATTTTGGTATCAGGCAGGATTAGCTCATTTTTAAATCAACAGTATTAATAATAATGTTATGAATTATATTTTTTTTTGTGTCAACTAAATAAATAACTATAACTGTATCCTAATATTATACAGACGGGCGGATGTAATGGGGATACAATGTGTTCTAAAATTACGTTTTAAAACATAAAACTTACAATTGTTTGTATGATTTTTGTTGAATTCTGTGTTATCTTGGAAACAATGGACAAAATGCAACGTATAATACTCTGCTTGAAATAGTTTTCCATTAGAAATAGTTTATCGTTTGGAATAGATACAAATTAAATGGTTCTATTTATCCTTCCAATTCCCTCCTAAAGCAGCGTGGTACACGGTTACTATTACAGTATTAGATTTTGAGCATGGTGAGGAATGTATATCTTTAAACGTTTTTGTATATATGTAACTGCACACTAAAATGTTCTGTTTTCATCGGTTAATGTTTTAACAATTATTTATTTATTTTATTGGTGATTATCGCTATTGCGATGTAACATACAGTATTTTTATGATTGAATCATTGACGGCTATAGTATTAGAATATTACTATATAAATATAATATTTAAATGCATAGAAAATAGAGGGAGGTATATTAGATTGTAACAGATTCGATCTGCAGAACAGAAATATTTTGGTCTTTAGTATTATTTAAAAATATTTACTGTGATATCATTTATTTCTGTTTATAACTATTTCGCTTATCTTCCCGCACACGTAATTATTACAGGTTGCCTACAGCTATTTACTAAACAAGTACTTTTTGGAAATAATCGTTTTAACTCTCGAGTTATTTAAGTACATATTTTCTCTTGATAATGCTGTTGTGAATATAATTTGGCTACATAAAAGCGTTACGAGTATTTTACTAGTTTGCTTCCAAATTTTAGTTTAGCTGGGCTGGTGTTACCTTTCTTTTCGCAGTCGTATTACAATGTTATTAGCATATTTTTGTACTCTCTGTTTACCTTTATTATTCGAATTTGTTTTGTACAATTATTTTTTTTTTTTTAGTAAACATTAAATTTAATTTTATTCAATAATCAAGTAAAAGCCGTTACTATGTGAAATTAACGTCTTTCTAAACCTATTGTAGATTATTATGTTACTAGTAAATTCAAACACTATAGGCTAAAGAACTATATTACTATAGTATTTGATAAAATACATGCATAGGTAAGACTAATGGCAAGGAGCATGGGCCTCTCGCTTCTTTACCTATAAAGATGCCACTGATATAACTGAGAATCTATAATTTTCTTAATTGTTTTTCCATATTATCTCGTGTTAAAAAATTATTGTAACAGAACTATTGTACAATAACTTGTGTCATTATTTTTCTTCAGTGAATATTGTTTAAAAAATGAAACGATATATTTTTAGCTTATTGCAATATTCTATTCCATTGGCATGGTTCTCTTTTAATAATTTTTTTTTATAATAATTTTATTGAATCCCTGTTTCCTTCGAGTACAGCTTTGCTAGCATATTGTTTTCACCAAACAATATATTTTCGCTTTTCATTCTATTTTTTTAATATTGAACATATATATTGTATATAATATATAATATTGGATACTACGAAACTTTATAGGTACTACAGCTAGCTAGGTACAATACGATGGGCCAATGCTACAATTTATCGCATGTCTTGTTTTGTAAAAAAGACAATATATTTTTTTCTAAAATGACCTTTTTATCTGCTGTCAGAACTTCAATTCATATCACTTTAACTTTGTCAAAAATTTAAATATACAATTTAACAAATACACCTTATAAAATGAAAATCTTTAAAATTATCTTTACGATTTTGTGTATTAATTTTTTACTATAAATCATGATTTTTTCTTATTCTAGACATTTTATTCTGGCGTCTATCTGTCTCCGTGTCTTTTCTACTATATTTGTACAACTCTATTCTACGTTTGAGTTTGTTGAAGATTTTTTGTTTTTCTATTCTTATGTATTATTTACCACCTCACGTCCACATTTTAAAATAACGTTCCTTTTTGTCGTTATTTAATATTTACTGTTCCGAATCATTGGTATGTAAAACCA
Source organism: Cinara cedri (assembly GCA_902439185.1). NCBI lineage: Eukaryota > Metazoa > Arthropoda > Insecta > Hemiptera > Aphididae > Cinara > Cinara cedri. The sequence goes on along the minus strand of CABPRJ010000955.1, from coordinate 1,164,856 downwards.
TTAATTTTCGTTTTTAGGTTTAATTTCATAAACCATTGATATTTCGATTATATTTTACTGTTTTGTTAGATTTGCTTGTTAGATTAGATTGTTAGCTCGTCTATATTTTATCTGAAGCCTTTTCACTGTAGGGCAGTTATTGTATACTTGTACGTCATGTTTTCCTTTTATTTAAATTTATCACCATTTATACATTTACAAGAACTTCGTTTTTAAATTTGACTTCTTCTTAATATTAAATATTATTATGTATTTACTCTCTTATAATAATTGTATGGCTCAAGCATATCTTGTATCTATACAGGGTGTCCCACGAAGATATACCCATCATAATATTTCTGGAGATAATAAAGATAGTTAATTCTGTTTTTTTTTTTTTTATATTGTTCACTGGAATAAGAAATACAAATATTTATATTGCAATTAATTATTTATATTTTAGTAAAAAACTTAAAAAATATAACTTTTTAATTTAATACTCTGGCAAAATTTGAAGACAGCCATTTTATAGAGTTTATTTTTCTGAAAATTTTGATGTATCAACTTTTATTTTTAATAATTTTTTAAGTTCAGAGAAAAGTACTTATAATTATGTAGCAGGCTAAAATCGCATTCGTTAATTATTTATTATTATGCCGACTAATTAACTGTACATTTCTTTTCTTTGAACTTTAAAAAATGATTAAAATCACGAAGTTAATAAAAATAAAAGGTCAATACCTAAAAATGTTCAGAAGAATAAACTCTATAAAATGGCCATCTTTAAAACTTTTCAAAATAATAAAATACAATTTAAATTTTGTAATTTTTTTATAAAAACATAAAAAAAATGAATTGCAATATAAATATTTGTAGTCCTTATTTCTGTGAGTATTATAAAACAAAAAAAAATAAATATAGAATTTGATTATTTTTATTATCCCCGGGGATATTTTAACGGTTACATCTTCGTAGGACATTCTGTATTTAAAAAGTTGGTACATTTGGCTTTTCGATATTTAATTATTTCATTATATAATTATTATAGAAACAATATAATTATTTTACAGTACATATATATAGCAGAAATCATGTAATTAATACGATATTTTTGATCAGTTCAAATTTAAATGAAAGTATAAGAGCAAATTTAAATAAAAATTGAGATGACAATTTTTGGGGTGTTTTCATGTAAAAAAAGCACGGCGAAACTGGGAAACTTCAAAGATGCTGGCCAGCCATAATGTTATGGAATGTGTGGTTTTGATTTATTGAATTTTAAGTAGTCACGTACGAGAGTCAAAAGTTTTCACGTTATAACCCCGAGGATTTTGTAATGATGAAATTGTTTCGAAAATCCCTATACAGAACTCCAAGAACATAACAAAGTGAAGATAAGTCTGTTTCTTTATTTTAAAAGTCTTTATGGTTTTTTAAAAACATTTTCCCGATAGTTTTATCGAGTGTATTTTATATTAGAAATTATTATTAAGGTAGTAGATTTATTATTGATATAGTTAATTTACGATAGTCAAATAAATTAATTTATTGTAAAAATACAAATAATAATAGTATTCCGGGGTAAGACTTCTTAATTTGTGTTCCTTAAATGGTTTGAACTCAATTTGAATTTCGTTTTAACAATAACCAACTAAATAAATCTATATAAATCGTTGAAACCGGAGTGCGTATTCATTCGAATTTACAATATTATTGGTTTTTGTTCGATACAGTTTTAAAACATTTATAGATTAGGGTTAGCCATATTGATGGATCTCGTGAATTGAATGGAAAGACAGGCACCAGCGTAATTTGATTCTTCAATAGTATTATTACATAAATGCATTCAACAAACGTTATGCTATTTCCGGCGTTATTGTGTTTTGTGCGTATATATATGCATATATATACAATATATGCGTTTGTCACTCAAATGTTCTAAGAAACTGCAGAATTTGAAATTGATATTGTCGAGGTAATCGATGTATATATATATACAGGGTATCCCACTAAGATATACCTTTTGTAATATCTTGGAGATATAATAAAGATAATCGAATTCTTTTTTTTTATTTCACTCACAGGAAAAAGGACTAAAAATATTTATATTTGAATTAAATTTTTATGTTTTGGTAAAAAACTAAAAAATTAAAGCAAATTTTCTGGTAGAAAAGTGATTTACAGATAAAAAAAATAAAATAAAAAAATACATGCATACAAACGCATTTAAATTCTGTTTATTTAATTATTCATATAATACTGTCAGTCAGAATAACAAGTAGTGCTTAGATGACAAAAACATATATTCTAAAAAAATTGTGATAACAAAAATTAAGATGACTTTATAAAAATTGTGTTTGATATTTCAAAAAAAGTTTTAACTCATAAAAAATGTCTTGGCGATAAAAATGACAAAAATCTTCTTAAAAAATTAATCTGAAGAACATATCAATAATCACTTAAAAAAAAAAAATCAAAACATTTTCTCCAAAGTACCACTGCAGTCAGATTCCCTTTTCAAAAAACTGTTATATTTGAAAATTGAAGGAAAATTACTACTGCTAGAAAATTTGTTCAAAGCAAAAAAAATTACAAACATTATTGTAAAACCAATACATTCCTCGCTCCACTCATAATCTAAAAAATAAAAAAACAAACAAACAAAATATACCATCTACATTTCATCTTTTCCGGTAGATTTTTCTTTCATATAAACCTTAAATTTAATTTATATCACTTTGTTGTTATTACGGAAACATGTAATAGTAGAGCAGAACGTTAATTATTGAATTATTTTTGTTAATATATGGGTCACCTTGGTGATGCGGATGAAGTACAGATTGAGATTTTTTTACAATAATACCATCCAAATTTACGACTTTTACGGTTAAAAAATGTTCTTTCATAAATGCCTTATCCTGAAAATTATGAACATAGCAACAAAAAAAAAAAAAGGTCAACCAAATCGGTCCATCCGCTTTCAAGCTATTATCTAATTTGAAACTCGTTTCAAATTAGATAATGCACTTCGAACTTCATTGCATTGGTTTTCAATTTTACCAGGGATATTTAGGCATATATTTTGTTATTTTAAAAGTTACATTTTTTGTATAATTACATAAATGGTTTCCTCAGTTTTATCACTCGGGCAAAATGTTACTATGTACACAGAGACAATGTATTCGTTACTCTCACCTTGAGAAGTAAATTTGGAAACATGTAAAAATATCATCTTGCATAGAAACCTATGCCCAATAAACAGATTTTACCCGGGTAAGATATAATAACTCTTAAAAGTAACATTATGAAAAAAAAAAAAAAAAACAAAACAAGTAAAATTTCCCGCACATAAATCATATCGAAAAGTGTAAATTGTAAATAGTTATAATAATAAAAAAAAAATAAACGTTATATTATTAATGTTATTTTATTTTAATGTTTTATCACACTGTTGTTAGTATTTGTAAGATTCGTTGTATTATATAAATATATATTAAATATTAATTATTAATATATTAAATATATTATTCCAATTAAAACAGGTTAAGTAGAACTATTTATGAAAAATTCACCAACTTTTTCAATAATCGATAAATACATATCTAGTATACATGCTTAATACCTATACTTGATAATTACCATATATATTACATATGGTAAATTCGGGAAAAATATTTTTATTTGCATGATTTTCGTTGAGGTTGAAAAACTACGGGAACACGAAAATGAATGCGGATCTACTATAGCCGGCATCATTGCGGTACTCATAAATTATACAATATTTCTTTAAACTAAATTAAGAAACTGAAACTTAATACGCGAATGAATATCTGTACAATTCCATGTGGACTTTGGGGATGTAATGTACTAATATTTTAATACTTCCCTTCTCCCCAAAAAAAAGAAAGAACAATTATGAAATCTTTACTAGCTCTTCAACGTAATGCGCTTTTTTCCGGGGCGGTTGGAGATTCTTTGTAATCGGTAGTTTTGCGACCATCATTGAATTTTCTGCATCGCGGAATCCTATATTCACAGCAGTGGAAGTAAGTCTAGAAAATTGGTAATACATTGTGCAGGCGTTAGTTGTTTCCCCTCTCCCCCCGGAAGTTTAATATTAATTTTAATCCATACGAATTAATCAAAATATGCGCTCCGTGACTTGATTTATAATATAATATTAACTTAAATTACTTTATGCATGTCCAGTGAACTAGACTTCGTGATGGTGTTTTGCGGAACGATGGTTATTTAAAATCAGATCATAAAGAAAGCCGGATTCAAAGTCATTATAAATCGAATTCGTTTTTTCTTAAAAAGAAGAAAAACACATAATATACTTTAAGAAGATTTTGAGGTTTAAAAAGCGAAAAAAATATCGAGAATATTATCCCCCTCCTTTACTGGTCGTACTATCGATATTCGATCCATATAATTCATCATCACTTATTCACACGTATCATTCACTCATTTATATTATATCAACTGCACGTAAAATGTCTTGTTTGAGTTCAATCACATTTCGAGACTTGTTCTGGTGTGTGCACATAGAACACACCAGGCGTTTAGTCACAGAATCGCAGTGGGTGGTCTCATCGAAACGAGATTAATTTGTTTTGTGCTCTTTTCCATGGTGATTTGCAACATAAACTAACACTAATAATGTTAAAAATGTTTTTCAACATAAAATCTCAACAGCAGAAGACATTAAAATCACAAAAACAACGCTACCAAAAAAAATTTAAAAAAAGTGGGCGTTCTAATTCCGATGTTCTTTATGGATCACCCTTTATTATTATGGTAAAACGAATTTTGATAAATGAACCCTCTGCTGTCATGATTATTTAAATTGAGTACGATTTTTTTTTTGTCATGATTCGGCGAGTCGTTTGATCAGATAATAAAAAGTTATTTTTATAATATATTATTATAAGTCTCACGTTTTTTCATGGAATGACTATTATTGCTTTCATAACATCATTTAGAGTTCTGAATTAATATTGTTAACTTTAGGTAGGCATTGTATTCGTTCGTTTATTGTTATTTTCTGGATATTAAATTGAGGGTGAGGAATTTGAGGAATGACCTCTTTATAAAGAAATTGCACTGTAAAACTATATATACTGAAAAATGAAAATAGTACATTATTTCAAAATCAATAACCTCTTTGCTCAGTTTAGTATCTAAAATATTCGCTTTAACGCAATTTAAATCATTAATAAACAGTAACAAATACAAAAAAAAGAGCATATACTGGGAATGGGTACAGCCACTGTTGTAGATGGGAAGTTGGGAAGGTAGGCTACATTAAGTTGTTTAATTTATATCTGTACAGAACGTTAAAACATTGCAAATGAAAAACGATTTGGAGCGAAGTTCGGTAAGACATTTTTTGTAATGCTGTACTTTTTACAATTTTCGTTCAAATTTGATTTAAAAACCTTTATGGAAAAAAACTAATGTACTAAACTCAAATTTGTTTTTAGATGTAACTTGTGTTACATTTTTAAGCATTTCTCTAAAGTTAAATTGTTTCAATAACAAATACCTATTGTATTATATTAAAAGGAATAATATTGATCTCTGTTGATCTCTCTATTAATCTTGTAATTTTTCAATCGCAGCACTATTATTGGAAAAAACACATAGTTTGTAAAAATTAAAATAATGAAATTGGTAACGCCGTGGCGTGCCGTAAATATTTATCATTTTCCTATATATGTTTTTCCAGTTTTTCCCAAGTTTTATGAAAACCCTTTGTAATATTAGATAAATTACCTTTTTAATGACTTAAACTAAGCAAAATCACTTTTCAGAAAAAATTCTACATTTGATAATTGAAGCGAGATTTTCGGTAGAATAGTTGTTCGCAGGCCCAAAAATAAAATTTAAAAAAGCACATATAGTAAAACCAATACGCCTCGCTACGCTTTGAATCTAAAAATAAGGAAGAAGAGTCATAAAATATAATTGTGTAATATTTTAAAAAACTGTTTCAATTTTGATCTTTCATGATGTTAAATCTTATGAAAATTGTATCAACAAATAATTTAACTATCTCTAATTTCTTTCTGTTTTGATAATAAAATAACAATCGCTGCTGAAACGAAATATTTATTCAAAACTAATTAAACATGATTTTCTACTTTTGTATTCTATTCAATACGAAAATATATTATGATTTAATCATAATATTTCCCATCGAGTTATTTATTTACTTTAAAATTTACTTTATTGGTGATTGGTCAATAAAGCTAAACACTACAGCAAATAAACTGACTAGAGAAAAGTACCTATATAATGCAGCAGGTTATAATCGCATTCTTTAATTGATTATTATTACGATTAATTTACTGTACACTTCTGTTCTCTGGAGTAAAAAAAACCATGAATTAAATAAAAATAAAAGTTTATACATCAACATTTTTAGAAGAATAATAAACTCTATAAAATCTTCAAATTTCTTTAAAAATTATAAAAAAATTGTTTTGAAATGTTTTTTACCAAAACATAAAAAATGAATGACAAATATGAATATTTATAATCCTATAACTAGATGGGCGAAATTAGAAAAAAAAAAAACAAACAAATTAATAAAATAGTATAGTACACGATTAGGAATTTGGTAGTAGTTGGAAAGTTGGTATTTGTAGGAGTTCATAGACGAACGTCTAGATTTTTTAGCTATTTATGTAACACTATGTGCACGCATAATGGACAAGCGTTCATTGCTGAAGTACAAAAGGCAGAAGTTTTTTTTATTTAGGATACCGTAGTATTTTGTTGTCTGTCGCAAGTTGGTTTACCGCGTATTTCTTGTCTCTCGTCTCCGTAGAACGACCCTTTTCGTTCGTGTGCCCTTTTCCAAAATGTATTACACGTTGTTGCGGTTACGTAAATATATATTGGACAGATAGTAATGACGCAAGACGATGAAAAAAAAAAATACATAGGTATATATATCATTTGAAATAATTTAGAAGTACTTTTACATTTTAGGTTATAGATATCTGTGAAGGATAATTACAGTATAGGAACCATATATTATGTTACTTGTTGACCAAGTGGGTACACTCTGCAGAATCATTTTGTCTGAAATTTGAAAATAACTTGATTAATTACTATATGATTATGTCATGAGTTTCGAAAGCACGCTGAGAAGAATTTTAAAAAGATCATTGATTGCTGATAATAACGACGATGTTAAGGAAGATGGGTGGAAAATGTGTTTAGTATTATAATTCCATTAAAAAATCATCATCTATAAGGACGTCCAGCCTTTTATTTGTAAAACATATTAGTAAAAAGAATTTTATCATAATTACTTACCGCTAACCTACTTAATAAGTAGTATAGCGTTTTTCATAATAATTCATTTTTATGGTTTGAAAAATGTTCAACGGATTTTTTTTTACGATTTCATTAAGTAACAACTAATTCATTAATTTCATCATAATATTGTAATAATTTTTATCCGTCGTTTTAAGGGATTTCCACAAGAACTTTAAAAACAAAAAAAAAATAGGTGATTATCACTAAAGTGAGGTTTACTTTAATATGAATTTTATCTTTAAATAAATAATAGGTAGTATAAACCTATAATATATTTTAATACGTGTTATTTTCCTCATTTCAATTCATTTTAATTTAATTCACATTGAATTTCGATTTTGAATCGAGTAGTGCATGCCATGAAAACTACCTTTTTAATGTGGATATGTTACGCCGAATTAATGAATTTGTCAAGTAAGTGTAATCGGTAACACGTGTACAAATAAAACTGTCGATTATATAAAATCGGCTAAGTAAAAAAAAAAAAAAAATATATGATTATATGTATATTAATTTTAAAAAATGAAGTTATACATTTAAGAAAAAAAATATTTTTCGATTTTGTGCATAACATAATATTTATAATGAAAATTGTAAAAACATTAAGTTAAAAAAATGTATTAATATTAATTAAAAATACCGGGAACGGGTGTAGCCACTGTTGTAGGTGAGAAGTTGGGAAGGTAGTCTATATAATATTTTTAAATTTATATCTGTAAGAAACGATAAACCAATGCTGACGAAAGACGATTCCGAGCGCAGTTCGGTAATACATAATTTGAAGTACCGTAATTTTTTTTTGCGATTTTCGTTTAAATTTGATTTCTAAACGCTTATTAAAAATAAAGTCGTCCGATGATTTTGGAAATTTTACCTCGTCTAGATAAGTCCAATGTAAGTAATATTACCAAGTTTCAAGTCTCTACGTGTATTTATAACCGAATTACAGCAAAAAACTCCCAAAAATTAAAATTCCTTAAAAGCTCAAAAGTTTTGTTGATGATACCGTAAATTAAATTAAAAAGGAAAAAAAATAGCTTTCTTGTGATTTTACGATTAGATCATATTTTATAGTAAAAAACGTCGTCCGTGTTTTTATTAAATAATGAAATCGTGAAATTGTTCGTTTTCCTACGTTTTTTTCCACTTACCACTTACGTGCTTTCATTTAAAAAATGGCGTCGAAAATCAATAAAATGCCTTCTTTAAAGTACAATTTAGAAAACTTGAGCTTTTATAAAAGTTGCTACATGTAAAAATCATGGCAAGTTTACTAGGGAAAAACGTATCCACAGACTAGAATTAAGAAAAAATAAACAGCATTGTAAAACTTATAGCTCCCTTTCTACGCTTGGAATCTAAAAGTCGAATAAAGTTTAAAATAACTTTTTGGTAACACAGGTTTTCCGTATTACAATAGCTCCGACCTGGATAAAACGCCGAATGAAACATTATATCATTTCTTTTACATGTGTAGTTTTCCGATACACTCTGATAGCACCCCGGCATTCTTTATGTTAAAAAAGATTGAAAGATTAAAAATAAAGTTGTCATTGGCAATTGTTTTTATTTATTTTTTTTTATATTAAGATTTTATTATTTTATTTACTTTTTTAAAGAATCATTGTCATGGAAACGCACTTGTTGAAAAAGCAAGACTATAGACCGAGCTATATTAAAATATAAAATACATTTTAATTTAAATAAATTCTTCTTTTAACTGTTAATATTATTTGTTTTTTTTTATTTTTTGTAATATTATCATATAAATCTTACTAATTAATTTATTAAAGTTAATTGTACCACAACATTTTTTTTTTAATAAAAAAAAAAAAAAAAAAAATTAGTATATAATATTATATTTATTTATTCTATACTTAAGAATAACTATCAATTGAACTCCATTCAGAAATGTTTTTCGTTAGTAATGGTTTATCGTTGCATATAGATATATAATAAATTTCCTTCTGTATCCTACTTTTTCAACTTCCCACCTACAGATGTTGCATCCACGTGCGAAGTATGTCCGTCTTTATTTTATTTCGGTTTTCACAATTTTTACGATACTCGATTAAAAAAATTAAACAATGTACTTAATGCACCAACTTGATCACCAAATTAAAAAAAAAAAAAAAAAAGCACGTATCTTGGTAAAAGCTATACTATTACTTTTGGCACTGGTATAACGCCGGACGGAACAGCTAGTAAATAATATTTGTTAATAATTATTATAGAGTTCATAGTAATATTGTTTATTTAGAACATTACAGAAAGGGGTTTTTGTTTATTTTGTCGAAAATATTTTTAGTTTTCTACGTACTTGGACTTGCCAAAATATTATTTTAGACGTTTAGATGAAGTTTATAATAAAACATAGCTATTACAGGGTTAGTTTTTATTATACGACGGCCTCTGGTCATAGTTATCGTTGCGTTAAATTTAATTTACTTGTCCGTTAACACTTCAATGTCAAATAAAAGACGTTATTTGATCCTTTAAAAACACTCATGTTAGTAATTTTGTGAGTGTAGGTTTATGTGCATGGTGATGCGTGTGTGGTTGTCGATTAATTTGGATTGGGCGTGCTACAATATTGCGTGTAAAAAAAATTGATAAATTAATATCGCGTGCGTGTAAGTGCACATCATAGATACCTAAATATGCATTCGGTTCATTAGAAAAAAAAAAAAAGAAGAAACTAGATATTCAGACTAATATTTCTCTAATTGTGATTTGTATGTATTTGGGACTAAACTTAAAGGTGTATTTTTTTTGGATGCTATCTAGAACAATACCTTTCAAGTGCCTATATAATTCGCTTTAATATAAGCGAAACCTTTATTTAGCATCTATTCGCAAAGGGTTGAACACGATAATATGCGGTGAGCGTTAAGTGATAAATATATTTTTTTTTAAATTGAACTGTGTATATACATTGATGCCGAGCTTTCGTGATTATAAGATAATTTGATTTATGAGCGATAGCGGTTAGGGTTTTTCTATCGTGTTTTTGTACTCGCGTTTTTTTCCTTTTTATATTATTATGTTCATTCTCTCTCTCTTTTTTTTTTTGAAAATATCCCCATAGGAAAAAAAGTGTTCTTTAAGCCGTAGAGATTGAAACAACCTCATTAATAATATCATTAAAACAACATCATATTATATAAATTATCGATATCAGTTTTTTATCGCACAACACTAAAAAGGTATATGGGATCAGTTTTTTTGTTTAGATTTTAAATTGCAGAATAATATTATTTATTACAATAGAAAGCGTTAAACTGATATGATGGTCAGTGGTCACGTGTTATTAAGGTGACATATTGTGTAATTAACGTTTATTAACGATGTCGGTTACTTAAATTTCCTCAAATTTGAAATAATTTAAATATGTAATGACCATCTTTAAGATGAGATTTTCTCACTAATCTACTGTTGCTGATACCCATTTATAATGTTATGGGGTATGGTCGTTTTTATGGACGAATTTTTAATGGCTTCGTGAGAATAAGGACAAATCATTGTCAATAACATATTTTTCTATGATATTTCTTTTTTTTTTTTTGTAAATTAAATATAATAAGGTTTTATAGACAGCATTAAACCTTGATGTTTCATTTGATTTTTAATAATGGTAAAAAAAACGTTAAAAATTTACCTTTCTTAAAGCCGTTTATAAAATGCAAAATAAAAATATTGAAAAACGAGGTACAATGTGATATACATATAGGAAATTTTCACTTTCCAACCAAAATAATTACCATCCAAATTGGACCATTCTAAGAGAAATATTTTTGAGTCAAAAACCTTCTGGCGCCCTTAACAACGATTGGGATGGTTTTTCTTATTTTATATCATAAACTAAGTACTAATTGTAATAATATTGTTTTATTTTATCCGGATGTTAGAATTTGTATTTTTTACGTTTTGACTACGTTACTTAGTCTGCAATTGATACATTACGTACGAGCAATTTTACACACAATAAAAAAACAAACGACACTACGTGACCGTACGGCAACACGTCATCAGTGAGTCCCCACTAAAAAACACTCGTTCCTGTTGCTACGATTAATAAAAACACTGCTGCGTGTGTCTACGGCTAAAAATTATTCAAGAACCCCTGTCAATGACCCAATCACATAATAACGAAGGAGAGGCTCTATTAATTGCATTTGACTAGTTTAGACGTACAACCATAATTAGTTGCCGAAACAATAACAATAACAATAATATTACATTTTTCTATTAAGTTATCTTTTATAAAAACATTCTTAATGGTAATAAAAATGTTCTGATTTTTTCATGTCATTCGTTTAAAGATTTGTTATTTTTAAGTTATTATTATTATTATTTTTTAAACAATTGTTGTTTTCGTGAAAACGCACATTGTTGAAAAAGCAAAATTATTTACCGAGCTTCGCTCAGAATTGTTTTTCGTTAACAATAATTAATCATTGCATACAGATATAAATTAATTTACCTTCTGTATCCTATTTTCCCAGTTTCTCACTAACAACAGAGGCTTACCCGTGATGTGAAGTATGTCTGTTCGGTTTATTATTTTTTTTGTTTTGATTCTTATTGATTTCTCGGTTAGTTTGCAGCAGGCAACAGTGAAGAAAACACGAATAATACTACTCAACAAGAATCGTTTTTTGTTTCCAATTTATTTCACGTTGTATACAGTGTAACATAAGTTTGATTAATCTGTATATCCTACCTACCCATGCGTAGTATTAACTATTTTAATTTTTAAAGAAATACAAAATTTGTTTAACATAACGCTGGAAAATAGAAGAACATGTACGATCGAGTTCTCTTAGCGTGAAACCACTATATTTATAATAATTTATATAATATTTATAATTAAAAGTATTTATTTTTTTCTGTATAAGTGTTAATGTAATTTTTTTTGCGTAACTGAGTTCAATGCTCTAATAGTTTTGTAAGGAAATGTATTCCATAATTTTGTATTATAATATAATGTGGAATATATAGCGATAAGGTTTAGAATTTCCTAAACGTCCTGGGCCAGTGGAGGGAGAGGAGGAGAAATCGCAACGGAATGAAAAATAATACGAAAATGGTATTTACGAATATAATTTTAAACAAAAACCTAATGATCATCTCAAAGTTGTCAGTTTTTCTCTAATTATATTTGTTTCATTATTTTTGAGTCGTTATTATGAAAAATATATAGTTTTAGATCAATTGGTATTTTAAAAATTATAATTTATATACTTTATTGTTTTGGGATTTATAATATATTTATAGAAGTTAATATTGACTTTCTCAGTACTTAACTGTAATAATTAATAATCAATATGTACTTTAGGATTGAACTATAATTTATGTTAATATGTTACTCTTTTCTTTTTTTTTATTTATCAGTTTATTTTTTATTTTTGGATTTGAATTATAACTTTTTTACTACAGTATATGTATGATTTTTATTTAGTGTTATACCTTGTAATCGCCTAATATTTTAGACGGTTTGCTCTTTTTTTTTAAAAAAAAGGTCGTAAAGTTTTAATGTTTATTATTCGGTATTTATAGGTAGGTACTTATAATAATTATTCGTTTGAATTCGTGCTGATAATTTATTTCATATGTATTATGTATGTATACATAATATGTAGTTTTACATAATAAAAATGGTATTTGGAAAATAATGTAATTTGAATATTATATAGGTAAGAATATTACGCGTCCAGTATAATGCGTGTTTTTATGGATCGTATAATAAAAAAATAATATAATAACGGGTCGAAATTGCGTAAAAGTCGAGAAAAATGTTCGGTTAAAACTGTGAAATGAAATAAATTGCCATCTGCTCTAATGTAATCGTACATGGTTTATATTTGAGTTTCGCCCTTATAAAAGTTATACTATTTGCGTTAATTTTTTCCCCCCATTTGTAGATAGTTTATTTATCTTAATATTTAGTTAATTATAAGTAATTTGTTCATACAGAATTAAAACTTATTTTTAATAAAACTATATATCTACGGAAGAGTGAGTCACAGTGAAACATTTAATTTTCAAATATGTGTGTCTCATTCAATTTTAATGATATATGAATATTTAAAGAATATTCTTTATGTCGTTTCATTCCGAATTTAGCGAATAATTTCAAGTATAACTTGTTTTAATTTTTAAAAATTACAGTGATTTTTCTGTATATCTGATTTTAATAAATATGATAAATCTGATTTTAGTTTAATTTATGTAATACGAGTATATTTCATAATATGCATTTGTGTTATTTAATCAGTGCAATATAGTTAAAACGGACTTAAAAAATAATAATAGTAATTACTTTACCATACGATGAATTTCTTGTGCTTGTTTTTTTTTTTTTATAGTTTTGATTGGAAAATCAAAGAAATTCTGATTTCAAAATTCTTGTTATCAGAATAGAACGACAATGGCGTCAAAGCTTTTTTTGAAATGTTCTTTATCGTGACGCATTAGTGTGAATCACTGGAAATCATCTATCTTTAATCTATTTACACTGCTCCATTGTATCGATTCATTCCTTCTGTGTTCCCTTAGTAGTTGAAAAAATATAAATTTCCCTAAAGGGTTTGTCGTTGCGTCTAATATTTTATTAGCGTTATATTCTAACCGGTTTAAATATAATATAAAATTCGTTCGCAAAATTCTTCTGTTTGCATAAATAGTAACTGGAGTAACTTAAAAATCGAAAATATTTTAAACTTTGTAACCGTATATTAACGCGTATAAAACATTCCGTATCTCAATAATTTAAAATATTTATTATATTTATTTTTTACTCGAATACTGAATTTGTGATTTACGAATTTTTTTTTTTTTTTTCCTATAGGTTCGATTAGTAACATAGACGACACGCAATATTTCCATTGCAACAAGTCTCAAGTCAGAAAAGTCATATCCGGCGTGGTCGGCGCCGCTTCCAGTGTGACATCCGTTCAAGTAGCCAATTTATTACGACTCTTCAAGATACCTCAGGTAAATAATAATATTCAATTTATTTCACGTACAATTTAACGGACGTCTATAAAATATTTACCTATTAAACTTATTGATATTCAGTCGTTTTAAAACACAAATATCTGATCTAAAGTTGTTTTTATTTTGTCACACTCCAACGACACGAAGATTTCGAGTAATATATTGATTTTTCTAGATGTTCAAAATCGTTTAATGATTTTTTTTACACGATATTATCAAAATGTTATACGTATTTCGTTTGAAATTTAGACTGAAGAAATACGAATGGGTTATCATCTAAAAATAGTTGTAAAATGTATTATCCATCACTATAGCTATTATAGGTATTTGTACTCCTCTGGCCTAAATTGTAAACTTTTTAAAATATCCGATATAAAGTAGTTGAGCTCATTAAAATTTGTAGAAAAATATTCTCTCTTTGCATTTGTGTTAAAATAGGGGGAAGGGGGTACTAAAAGAGGTTAATTAAAAAAAAAAAACCAAAATCAGTTTTACTCAAAATGTGGATTTAGAATACCATTTCTTATTTATTAATAATTTCCCCATTTATTGAAAAATATTTCTGGAAGAAATACAATACAAATGGTTTGTTTCATTTTTATTTATTCATTTTTACACAGTGATCCGTCAAAACTTTTTATAATATTCTGCAACACTTATTGCAGCACTTCCTGTAACTTATTCTAAAATTTGTCACCAACCTATACAATATTTATATTAAGAGGTGTAAAGTAAACATTCGATTAAAAAAAAAAAAATTAAAAACTGTTTCAGACGTATTATTTGTTAGTCCTTTTATATTTTATACCTACCTTCATAGCCAATTATATTAAAAGTATACTTGTTTATTTCAACACGTGTTTTACGGTTTTCTCGGATAAGAAACAAAACAAATTGTAAATTGTTCAAACATCAAAATACAACGAATTATATTATGTATGCTGTTGGGTAAATAAACTTTTATAGTATTAAAGGTTATTCTTTTCCTAACACTATACTTATTGGTACAAATATGGTGTACTTGGCTATATAGATACTGTTATTTAAATTTATCTATACAGTGTGAACACGTTTTCAGATATCACTAAATATCTTATCAGGATGCTTCAATAAATTAAAATTGTTCAACTCTTCTGGTATACGCATGCGTAACACGACTTAATTTTTTTAAATGACAACACCTTATTTTTTCTGCAGATTCGGATAGAGTATTATTATATTTTAAAACAATTTTTGTATAAATAGTTTTTTCTAATTATAAAATTGACTAAGTTGGAGTAAGTTGAAATTTGAAATATGAGTAATTCGTTCTTAACGAAATTTTAACTTATAACTTACTATTAATTTAATTAATGTATAGTTAACGAAATAAAAAAAAACAAAAACGTTACACACTAAAAGTAATGCTTAGTTATTTGATACTTATTTTATTATTCATAGTGGTTAAAAGTTGTGTAGTCTTGATTTCAGTTCAAATTATTATTTATACGATTAAGTATTTGCACGAACTGAATTTGCATTTACATAAATAAACGTGTTAGACCTCATCTTAACGCACGCTGTCGAAATAGGTTTTTGTGGCGTTGTGACCGTTGATCCCTATTCCAACGCCCATTATTAAAACGTGTTTAGCAATGCACAAGCACAGCTACTTCGGGACATATCGGACTTTTTCATCGTTATTACCAAGAAAAACGCTTACTTAGGTTTTGTGTCAAGGGGCCATAAACTTTGAAAATAAAAGTTGAACATTGATAAAGTTATTAGAATTCGGATAACACTGTAGGACACCTTGTATAGTAATAACATTTTAATTTCTCTTTCCCGTCTAAAGACGTTTAACTTTATTAAGTTAAACTACTCATTTATTTGAATATGATTTCGAGTCATTCGATTCAAGGCAGTCTGCAGTAAGTACCTACTTTATCATATTATTCTTGATCATGAGTAAACTGTTCATTAGTCCCTTGCCACTGACGTATAACAAGTGGGCGAGACTTAGTAACAGCATTACGTGTGCATCGTGACTCTCGTACACCGGAGAAGCAACATAGTAGCTCGCAAAAAGAGGCACTGAAGCACCGTGACTCGTAAATCCTGTGTTCCGTGGTAGGCAACATACGGTCGCGTCCTGTACGTACCGCAGTACCGCTTTGTTTGAGGACTGCTTCATGAGTCGGCTCCGCTCTCATTGGCCTTACGAGCCACACACACTTATTGCATTACGCGTCATTCATATACTTATCATTCTACACTCATTACCCAACTATCATATATGAATGTGGTACATAAATGCATACGTCATACATTACACTGCATACCTTGTGCCTATGTGATCGTGATGTGACTCCGTGGATCCATGTGGTCTTATGAAAAGTAATGTCATCGCAGGATAAGGGTCTCCTAAGTCGGTGCATCCCAAGGTTTGATATGTTGCGGTATGAGCTCTTATCCGTCAGGCAAAAATCCATTCGTTTTGGTGGAGTCATATTATGAAAAAAAAATAAAATTGACATTATATATTTTCTATAATAATATTTGTTTAATATTGTACCTATTTTTTTTATTTATTTTAATTTTTTCCCGGTTTTTTCTATTTATTGGGAAATCTCCTGGGAAATTTAAAAAGTGACACCCTTAAAGTAGCTTCCCAGTTAGATTTCCTTTTAGAAAAAATAGTGCTATTATTGTAAATCTGAGCAAAATTGTGGATTGAAAAGTTGTCTACAGAAAAAAAATCGTAATATATTTCATACAGAAAATCCTGTTTTCTCAGTTTTCCCCAGA
Source organism: Cinara cedri (assembly GCA_902439185.1). Classification (NCBI taxonomy): domain Eukaryota; kingdom Metazoa; phylum Arthropoda; class Insecta; order Hemiptera; family Aphididae; genus Cinara; species Cinara cedri. The sequence continues at coordinate 1,147,759 of CABPRJ010000955.1, read as the reverse complement.
TATTATGAAAACCGTATTAAAAATTAAAAAAATGATATTTTAAGTTATTGTGGAAATAAAATTTTTTTTCAGAAAATATGCTACACTTGATACATAAGAGCAAGATTTTTAGTAAAAAAGTTTGCATTATAAGTAGAAGAGTATTTAGTGATTAAAATAGTCTTAGTTGAGATAGCTGGGTCTCCAGATACACCTTAAATGTAGTTGTTTTGTCCATGTTTAGGTAAGAGGGAAAATATAATCGATTTCTAATTTTCTATTTTGTTGTAAATCGATTAAAAATAATTATAAAGAACCGAAATTTTCAATAAATACTTATATTAGCCTTTTTTAAACGTGGTCAAATTTTAAAAACATTCTGATGATTTTGAACCATGAACACTAGACAATATTTTATTTTTTTATCTGTCATAAGCAACGGTAACTATGCCTATAAGCTGTAATAGGTATGTTGTAGTACATGTATACAAATATGTCTATAAATGGCTCAAAAATCACCAGAATGGTTTTTAAAATTTGACCACGACTAAAATAGACTAATATGAGTATTCAATAACAATTTCAGTTATCTAATAATAATTTTTAACAGACTTATAATAAAATAGAAAAAAATGAATCAATATTTTTTAAAATAACATAAACGTATAGTATGTACAACGGTGTAGCTAGCATAAGGGTGGTCCTCTATTATGTATAAAAAAAAAAATAACCAAATTTTACAAATTACTCCTCCCTAATAAGTTCCATTACTAAAAATTATGATATAAATAAAGTTTTAGACAAATCAAATAAATTTAACCCGTGCCACAACAGCTCTGAAGTTACAAATATAGAACATTTTTTAAAATCGTTAAGTTTTTGTTATAAAACCCACATAACTCTAGAGAAAAGAATCTCACGATAAATTCTTTAGATTATAAATTAAAGAAAACTAAATTTACAATAGTTTGTTTCTACAATTTATATTATAAATTTAAAGCTTTTTTAAATATTTGAATTAAAAGGTCAAAAAAAAAAAATCATAATCATTATCGGCTATCGGTCGATTGCACAAATAAATAATATCCACTTTATCCAGTACCCATATTTTGCGATTATTACCTAAAGATTATTTTTATGACTCAGACAATCAAATAATATATTATCTACATTCTTTATTCTCTACATCACACATTATTACAATCTATACTTATATGTTATCGGATATATCATGTCATTGTAGTCATTTTGCGATTTATTGATTAATTTCTCAGTTGACTTACTACAACAACCAGTGTCACACTAAAATTGTTGAGTATTAAATTTTCAAATTTTGTACGTCATACATTTTATTTTAGTGACTTACAATGGTTACCAGGGATAGTTTACGTGAGTCGAAATATATTTTTCTAATTGGATATAGTACAAATCAAATTGTTGGTAGTAAATTATCATCAAACAAACAAGTTTTGTCGGTACTATTTTTTAATATGCGTGAAGTAAACTTAAATTTGCATCAAAGTGCTACATTAGTGATACAAGAAGCAATCATTTTTTGGTGGAAGACACGCATTCCAATGAGAACAGAACAAAAGTGTGTGAACGAGCTGGAAGGTTTATACAAAGAGTGGAGAAATTTACAAAAATTAGAATATAAAAAAAGTGCAAATGGAAAAAAATACGCAGTTTCTATCAAAATTAGATGATTTATTCGACGTAGCGAGTGCAAATGCATCAGATTTACTGTCTTTTGAGAATGACAAAGCATTTTTAATAGCCCAGAGACAGAAAGGTCGACCTGGGTCGTTGCTTGGTATTGATAAAAAAATAAAAAAATCATAGAAGATAGCAAACAAGCGACAAATAAAATAAAATATTGTGCCCGTGATGAACTTGAAGCTTTGTGTACGTTTTTAGTCTATAATATTAATTTTGATTTCAATAAATGTGTAATAATATAAAATTAATTTCAGATAAAACTGTAGAACTACAGTCGTCGAGTAGTTCTGATGAATATGACGATGTAGATAGTGAGGAATTTATACTTTTAGAAAATCACCCAAGAGATGATTACCGAGAGTTACTAGAATTAACAGTAATTTTTCTGTGTGGAAAAATTCCTAATAATATTCGATTTAAAATGCCAGGTGCCATTCATCACGCGCGGTGGATGGCCAAAGCTATTTNAAAAAGTCTTTTACATTATACCTCTATAGACAAAGATATATCTCAGATTGCAGTTAAAAAGTTTTGTGGTCACTTATGGTATTTATCTGCAGAATTATGTGCTTTTGCTTTTTTCGATGAAGCTGTGCCATTGAAGATAAAAAGAAAAATGGTTCATGCTCTAAATAACGATGAAAGTTCATCAGAATTAATTTCAAATGCACAACGTTTAACTATATCGCCAAAAAATGCAAATGAGTTATTAGAAAAGGAAATCGATGATTTTATATGTGTTAATACTAAAACACTATTTAAAAGATTTTCCATCAACACCATTATTTTTAAACGAAGATCCAATTAATTGTGAAAATAATGAAGACTATTCTAAAGCTTTGTTAGTTATAAAAAAAATATTCCAGTAATAAACGATGTAGCAGAAAGAGGAGTATAACTTATAGAGGACTATAATGACAAAATTACCAAAAACGAATCTCAAAAACAATACCTTCTACAAGTTGTTAGTGGTTACCGCAAAAAATATCCTGACCACAAAAAAGAAACACTTACTGCACTATCACAATAATTTGGTTTTATCATTTATAATTAAAATATATTACAGATAAAATAATTAGGTAACAATGTTATTATAAATGTAAATTTTTATTATAAATAATTATTAGTTGTATTTTAAGTTGCCTTAAATATTAAAATGTTTAAGATTATTCTTGTTTTTACCTTGTAATTAAAATATTTGAAAAAATAATATATTCGCAAAATATTATATATGAAACAAATTGTAGAGAATGTAGTGTTCTATCATTTATATTTTAACAAATTTTGTGTAAGTATTTTTTTCCTGGAGTTATATTAAAAAAAATTTAAAAAATTGATAATATTAAAAATTTTCTATTTTTGTAAATTTAGAGCTGTTGTGGCACGGGTTAATATTAATGAATTTGCCTGAAATTTTTTTTGTAGCGTTTTTATTAGTAATCGAACCTTTTTAGGGGGGGTAACCTAAAAAAAATCGACAAGCGAAAAATAAGGACCACCCTAAGCCAGCATACCTTTATAGCTATACCAAAAACCACTACGGAACGATATTTTACCAACAGATCTTTTGTATGGTGAACCGGGTCTCTGGTACACCTTAAATACAGTTGTTTTGTCCATGTTTAGGTAAGAGGAAAAAGATAAGTGCAAACAAATTTTTTGGTATAGCTATAAAGGTATGCTGGCTACACCGTTGTACATAATAAACGTTTATGTTAATTTAAAAAATATTGATTCATTTTTTTTTATTTTATTATAAGTCGGTTAAAAATTATTATTAGATAACTGAAGTTTTTATTAAATATTCATATTAGCCTATTTCAGTCATGGTCAAATTTTAAAAACCATTCTGGTGATCTTTGAGCCATTTATAGACATATTTGTATATATATATATATACTACAACATACCTACTACAGCTTATGGGCATAGTTACCGCTGCTTATGACAAATAAAAAAAATAATAAATATTGTCTAGTGTTTATGGCTCAAAATCACCAGAATGTTTTTAAAATTTGACCACGTCTAAAAAAGGCTAATATAAGTATTTGTTGAAAATGTCGGTTCTTTATAATTATTTTTAATCGATTTACAATAAAATAGAAAATTATAAATCGACATTTTTCAATTATACTCCCCTTTAAATTGATAATTAATCTAGTCATCAATCTGGAACATTTCCATTTTAGATACAATAAACTTCGTTATGTTCCATTCTTGTTTGTGTTCCTTATTTTTATTTTTTTCATTATAATATTCTCTTTCAAATCTTAATACAAAATAATATTTATCACTATACTGATACATTTAATGTAGCATAGTAAAGATAAATAAACTCACTGGGCGAACAGAAGTATTTCTAAATAAAAGTCATTTAGGACAATTGAATTTTTTCTTACATAGTCTTTGTAACATATACCGAATGTGTCTATTTGATAATTCGTAAAATCTGAAAATGTATAGACACTATATTTTATACTTTTTCGTGATTGCAATTTATTTTTAGATTACGAACTTTTAGCATGGTTTTTTTTGCCTTTTATGTCCAAAATCAGTATCTTATAAATTTGCTCTGGGTCCACAGCGATGTTAGATCGTATAAAATCACTCCATTTTGTCGAAACTTTTTCAAGTTCATTGCTTGCTTTATTACTTAAGTAAGCCTCGGTATTCTCATTTTTTTCTAAACATTTTGTTACGACAGACATTGCCTGTAAACGATATTATTCAACATATACCAGTGGCTCAAAACAATTTTCAGGATCTAATTTTTTTTAACATGGATATTGATATTGTTTATTTAATTTTTTTTTTCTTTAAATTAATAAAATGTGTGTGCATGTATAATCGTTTAAAATAAGCAATATAATAAAAATAACACACAATTGATAAAAGAGCTGATACTGGGGACAGCTGTGGCCACTATTGTAGGGAAAATGGGATGATAACTCGTCGTTTTTCGTCAAAATTTGATGTTAAAATTCCTTTATAAAAAAAAAAAAAAAAAAAATTATAAGTGCCTTTACCTCCTGTCAAATTTTCAAGCATTTATGTTTAGTCTAACAATTTTTCTACAAATAAAAATTACTTAAAAAACTTGAAAAATTAAAATGTCTATATATAGCTCAAAAATAACTCAAATGTTTTAAAAATTTTAACACGTCGTGGCGTCGTCTAAAAAAGGTAAATATGAATTTTTTTCAATCTAAATATTAAGTCTCAATAAGTATGCTTAAGCGAATCACAACGAATAACAAGATTGAAAATAATAAAAGCATTATTTTCGTAAAATTTCCTGTTACGTTTACGTTTTTCTTCGGTTATGTTCAATTATTGATAAAACTACAGAGAAAATCAAAAAACGAATAACTTATTCATAAACTAGAAATTATAAACAGTACAAATTAAAAATAATGATTTAATATTGAATGTTCTGTCGTAATTTGAAAATAAATCGTGTTTCGTTTATTTTGGTTTTTTTTCAATTATTATGAAAAACACTTAAGATATCAAAATACAACTTTCCCAGTGTACCAACCTTTCAGAAAAGGTGTTATAGCTTATACTTCGGAGCAAGTTTTCTGGTAGAAAAGTTGTTTACAGACACAAAAAAACCTATCCGAATACGCACCGAATCTAAAATGTAATATGAATTTGAATTTTTTTAACAAATATTGATATAAATATAAATGTTAAACTTTCGATATTCTAGATAAAATTTATATTGAAATTTAAAAATAATATGTATCTTGTTTTGTATTATTAATTTCAAATGATACGATAATGCATTATTGTTTTAGATTCGGAGAGTAGCGAGGGATCTATTCGATTTGGAGCCTAGCGAGAGATCTTTTGGTTTTACTATGTTTTTTTTGTATTTTTTGTCTGTGAGCTACTTTTCTACTATAAATCTTGTTCTAATATATCAAGTGTATTACCTTTTCTGAAAGGATTTCATTGTTTTGAATGTTTACTACCTATGTTTTCTACAAGAACTATAGCTTTAATCAACAAATTCCAAGTGACCCTTTTTTATTACATTTTAAATCTTTTCGATCTAAATATAGACATTTTAATTTTGCGAATATTTGCACGTAATTTTTATTCGGAAGGTACTCTGTGGATAAAATTGTTCGACTAAACAGAAGTTTTTGATAAATTAACAGGAGGTTCGTTATAAGTTATACACTAGTGATCAATAGAAAAATTTGAGTTTAATATAGTATATTTTTTTTTTTATGTACAAATTTTAATATTAAATTTTGACGAAAATTGTAAATGTTACGGTCTTTTATAGATGTTTAACCGAACACTGTTCATAATCGTTTTTCGTTATTAAAAATTTATTATTGCTTAGAAATATGGAATAAATAACTTTATGTATCCTACCTTCCCAACTTCCCATCTACTACAGTAACACACAATAGTTTTGATTTTATTTTAAAAAACTACTTATAACTCAGATCCAAGTGCACCATGGATAATGTCAAAACCCAAGTAAAATGATTGTGTTAATAAACTTTCTAAAAAAATGAAAAATCAGTGTTATAAACATATTCTTACTTGTTTCGTTCCTCTTTTAAACGATTCGATATCAAAATCAGGGTCATCTTGCCATTTAAATTTTTTTGTTTCCCAAAGATTTTTTAGGTTTTGTAAATGAGATATGCGATATGTTTGTATACTTTGAAACGCTGGACTTTTTAAATATTCGTTGTTTTGGAATAAATTTAGACCATACGGTTTTATCAGATTTAACTGATTGTTTTTGGGTGGTGGACTGCATTTTTCACTTGCACTTATAAACCGTATTGGCTGTTGATAAAATAATGATGGTGTGTTGTAATTTGATAATATTCTGGTTTGGCATCGAAGTGTTGCAGAAATTCGAGTGACAGCTTGTTTTACAAAAAACATATTACAATTTAAATATTTATAATAATCTTTATTGTATCAAAATTGACTGATAGTAAATATAGAAGTAGCTATATTATATTGTTATATTATATTGCTATATTATATTGGCCAGTAAAAACAATATTGATTTAATCGTTTTGAAACTGCACCTATAATAATAATAATAATAATAATTATAACTATTGTACATACAATTTTGGATTTTACACGTTGCGAAGAAGTTTTAAGTTTTAATTTTTTTAGTAAACACGTTTTTAGTTAGTAAAATATTTGCTAATATTTATTTTATATCATATACCTTAAGTATTTTTATCGATTTTTCTGAACAATTTTTTTAAAAAATGACGATATTATATCAGTATTATCTTGGTGTAATTGTGGATTCTAAGTGGTTATTTTGGCGATAAAAGAAAAATTCACGACCAATCCTATAACCTTATCAAACTACTGAAATCCGTTCAAGATCGTTTTAGATTTATCGTTGCTTTCAGTATATAAACTAAATTTATTATTTTAGCTTACCTTCCAAACTTCCCACCAACAACAGTGATCTAATTTACCCATGATGCCTATCCAAATTTGTTTATTATTTTTCGTACCTTTTTACATTCTCGCAATGTGTATTTTTAAAAAATAAAATCTAAAATTATTTTTTTGTTGATAATAATATTAATTGAACATAAAAATGTAATTTTTCTGTGAAAAATAGAATGATTGATATATAACTGTTTAAGTAGATACCTGATATTTTTTCTAAAAATAGGTTTTAAAGGTAGGGGGAAAAATGTAATTTCTTGTCAATAAGAATTACTCCGAGAACTTCAAAATCTTGCTAATATGTCTAATTAAACGTCACCAAAGTTTTTGATTTTGATTTTGTATTATCTAGTTGTATATTAATTAGTTTGAATCGAACATTTACAACGCATAGTATCGTATTTTGTAATGTATTCTCGAATCAATTACTAACCAGCAACAGCCACTAGCTATCGCGTTGAAATAATTTATTTGGACCGAAACGGTAACATATATAGGAACGTGTGTCGGAAAAGAGAACATAAATCTCTGGACCGAATGCATTTCCCTTATATTATATTAACCATATATTTGCTGTGTTTAAGCAGGGAGAGGTGGGAAATTCATTGCCTTATTCCTTGGTGAAATACTTATAACGATTTCCTACCCTTTTTGTCAATGTTGAATTAATGATATTGCATAAAAGTTCGTAATTTTATAAAACAAACAAGATAGCGTCATATTCGTAAAAAATTTAGTAGGCAAACAAAATATGGCGTTTAGATTTTATTTAATCAAAAAATAATCATCATCGTCATGTTGGTCATTATTATGACCTTACAACTCTGGAAGGGTTTTAGTCGCCACCATTTCATTGTCCTCCAATATTCATGATCCTGGATATTTTTCTTGAATTCTGTGACTTCCAACCTTTTTAAATCTTACTGCGTACCAAGCCACTGTTTGTGTGGTTTTTCCTTAAAACACTTTAGTAAAGGTTAAAACAATGTTGATTTTTCGCCTGGCGATAAGAATTCTACATAATAATATACGAGTATATGGTACTTATTATATTAGTGCAAATGTTTATGTCACATCTGAGAAACGAACAACGTTTGCATTCATTTAACGAAATTAATCTGCGGTTTCTCCATTGCGGTCGAAAGAGGACATGTCCTTAAAACTTAGTTTTGTAAAAGTCATTTAAAAACTGTCTAGGCAAGATTTTAAAGCAGCTAGGTGTACAAACGAATAAATCCCATTATTGTACACAGTTATACAAATTAATGATCTCGACTTTTATCAAAACGACATTAACTAGTTCAACCTGCATCTATAAATCCGATCCCTACTTTGTTATAGATTAGGACGGTTAGGTTCATCATTTGTTATCAAGGATCAATAAAATTAATTATTGAAAAGATACCGTGAATATTGAAATAATAATAATAGGGGTCGGTGAAGAAGTTGAGTAATAGGTATTATGATGAAATACGCGTACAGTGTGAAATATTGTTATCATTCTATGAAGATTTTCTCGTTAATTTTGTCTTTGTGATATAGATAGGTAAGTAATTAATTAAATGAGTTGTTGTTAAGACAAAAAAAAAAAAAAAAAAAAAAAAAAAAAAAAAAAAAAAAAAAAAAAAAAAAAAAATACACCAGTAGTTATACATTTTTTTCAAATAACAAACAAAAGAAAATTATGTTAATTTTTTTTTTTTTGTTTTGTTTTTTTCACGGTTATTTAAATTATATCAACGTTTATATTGTTTTATTATGTACATCTACAAGAGTAATAGCTGGGTACTGTTGTAGTTATTCTCCGTCTCTTCCACAGTATTTTTTCTGCAATCTATGGGTATAATCATAATAATATTATGGTTATCAGGCGGAAAATTGGTTTTTATTATCCTATTCGAGCGCCGCTGTTATTGGGATATACTCTCTACTCTTCGAGTGATAAGAAAAAGAAAATAAAACAGCCGTAAAAAATTTGGATTCAGGCATACTAACTTCAAAACATAAAATATCGTTAAAACTACAAACCTAATATTGTTCCAAGGTCCAATGGTTCAAGTGTTAAACTAAAACCTAAAACCTTCAGTGGTTAAAAATTCACGTCGGGGGTAAATAAAGATACATGGGTGAAAGGAAAAAGCCACGTCGAATATGTCGGATTTTGAAGTAGAAATCTTTACCTAGTCAATAATGTTGCCTATAGTTGTTCAGGATTGTCAATTTGTTGGCAAATAACCGATACTAAATTGACATTTTAATAGTTGGTAATTTTTTATTTATTTTTTTAATGGTATGTTTTTTATTACTGGAAGAGAAGTGAATATTTGCGCGCTACTATACTGATGTAGTGTCACATGGTTGATATCATTGGATTATTATAATAATTTAAAAGTATCCTTTGTCTTTTCTTATCAATATTTGCGCACCGTACCGTATCATTGATTATGACAAAGCCCGCTATTTGGAGAATGTTGGATTTATGAGGGGGGAGGGGAGATCGACATAGGAGAGGACATTGTTATGCACACCTCGTATACGGCGAGGAAATTACACTGTGTCGGTCTTATTTTAATGTGATGGTATACCTACATACGATATAACGGAACGCTGCAGCGTTGAAATCGTGTTAATGTCAGATGTCCGTGACACATAGAAAATATGATATTACATACTCTCACAGTGTATTAATATTATACGTACTTACGTATATTTTTTCCTTTATAAATATGTCATAAATCTTTCTCTCATTTTTTCGCTCGCGTGTGTATGCAGTGCAGTTCTATAGCCAATTAAACGTTTTGCACATTATTGAAAAATATAATATTTTTTAATAACCAAAGGCTAATAATAATATTGTGTTTATGGTATGCGGAATAAAGGTATTTTCAATAACAAATTTACTCGAAGTCTCTTTATAGCTAATAATATCAGGTAGTTTACGATAAAATAATCACCATGTATGTATCTATATATATAAATGAATTTTCGTGTATTTTGAATCGAAACCGACCCCCGCAATAGCACTGTATATATTTTGAACTTTTGATTTGTTATTATTATGGTACCTACTTTTTATACTTAAATGCATTCTTATTTGGATAGTATTTTCCGTGACCGCGCCAAGCTCGTGTTTTGACTTCACAATAGACGAATATTCTATCAAACCCAAATCGCCTTTGTGGTTTCCATTAGCGTATAATATCGAACACTTAAAATACATTATAAAAATACCTCTGTTTGTATTATTATTTTTTTGAATATTCAGTTTATTAAAACAATATTATCATATTTTTTTTTTTTTAATAGTAAGTAAACAACAATAATTCTCGTTTTATTTATTCTCGATATTTACATCTTTAAAATATTTGTATTCAAACCACTAACGATCAAATGCATTTTGTATTGACGGTTTTGTTCTTTTCTTTTTAATTTCTGTATATTTTATATATTTTATATATTATATATATAGTGTATTTACGATAAAATCATCGTGATAATAATACAATTTTAGAATTAAGAAATATAATTGTTTAAATTCCGCTATTTACGATCGATTATATTCGAACCTTGTCGTTAAATAAATTCTTTTTTTTTTTTTTTGGATAAGTACCTAACAGCATTAAACCCTCGGAATTAAAAAAAAAAAAACTGAATCCGCTTAAGTTTCGGTAATTCTTTATACAATAATTGTGTTAATAACCAAATATATAGATTCATGAATGTTATGAAAACACCCATAGGGGAAAAATAGACCCTTATCCTAACTAGAGATTATTATTATTGTTTTAATATAATGTCTTATGCAATAGACTTCATTACATCATTATATTTTTTTATTTATCGTTAATTTTAGATATTGAGTCATTATAGTTATTTTAGTTTACGATAATTTTCGTTCTCGAGAAAATTCTTTGACATTCTCCGATTGCCGTTAAAACCGTGAAGGACATAACTGCAAAGTTATTCCAATTATAATAATAATTGTATTGTTCAATATATTTTATACTCGAGTCTCTTATTCCTCTTCACCTTTATCTCGATACTATCATAGCTACTTATTTTAATAAAAATAATAATAATAAAAAAAACAGTATTATTAATTCAAGATTGGGTATTAAGGAGTTAAAATGTGTATTAGGTTAATTTGAACTTATTTCATGCACAATTTATTTATTTTAGATTAGCTTAAAGAGTAACAAAATAACTATAAATAATATGATGATAAGTTATATAAAATTCTTTTAATTTTAACACAAGGCATACACTGTATATTTGAATAGGTATCATGGTATGAATATTAATTTATTTTTTATTCAATAACGTGTGTGTATGTGCGCGTATTACTTGTGTCTTTCAAACTGAATTTCTTCTAATTCTTCCACATTTTTCTTGACCACATTCAACTTGCAAAGTTTTTTTTTTTAAAATTGATTTTAGCATTGTACAGAGTAATGAGTTTTGGTTTCTCCAAGTGTATCCTTGTTCTGTGCTAGGTTTCTGGTATAATGCCTTCAGTTTATCTCGTTCTTTCTTACCTTCCATTCATTAATATCAGTGTTCTTTACAGCTCTAACCTTTTTTTCTCAATATAATCTAACCTTATTACCTAATTAAAGTTAGTTAATATATTATTCGTTAACTGGTTTAACCTTGATTATTATTATTGTTATTAAAAGAAAATGACTGTTGTCTAATGGTTTTGAAAGTGTTGAACAATTTAACTTAAAAAACAATTAATTTAATATTTAACTACACAGAAATCAATTTACATTTATTTAATTATTAAATCTGTACTTCCAAAATTCACAAATACTAACGGTGTCCAGAAATCGTTAATAAATGTAATAAATGTAGGTTTTTATATTAAATAATAAGTAGATAAATGCATAATAACTTTGTAAATAATGTTTTTTGGTGTTTTCAACATTATTCCAGTTATATTTTATTTTTACCTCAGTGGACAAACTGCCCTTATACACGTGATTAATTTTCGAATTTTAATGATTTATACATATATACATTTATTTAACTACCCCTATATCTATAAACCTATAAATTGTATAGTGTCGCTCGTTTGAATTATTATGCAATTTGATAATGAGAATAATTATTATTGATTTCTAATCGTGCGCAGTATAGGTACGCATTAAAAAATATAATAAATTTAAAAACACGATAAAAATGAATAACAATTTATACGCGGTTTAATGATAATATGATGTAAAACAATATAATATTATTATCGTTATTTTACAGAAAACAAAAGTTAATATAGTATTATAGTGTTATCCGCAATTTTTAAATTTATTATTATTTTTTTTGCATTCGTGGATATATTCGAATTTAAAAAAAAATGTACACTTTGGACATTATTAATGTGAAAGCTTTCAAGTCCTAAAGTGACCCAAAATATATTATAATATGAACTACCTAACGATAGTTTTCGGTTTCTTACACATTTTTCGTGAAATACAATATTAATCTCCGTCACGGTGTCACCTGGATTTCGGTAATGATTTACATTCAATGCAATTTTCTGTTTAAATATAAAAGTAAAGTGTAAAGTACATGACATTATTGTCAGTTTTTATTATATTGAATGTTGATTATCGTGTATAGTGTACTGCACATTTCATTAGCTCATCTCAATTCAACGACGAGGCTAGGAGTTTTGGAAAGGAAAATTTTTAAGAAGAATATAGTCGGGCCAAATAAAAATGATGATGTATAAAGATTAAAAGATAAGAACAAACGAAGAAGTTGAAAACAGGAATAATAAGAGTACTAAAAAGCGTTATAACTCAGGGTAGGCGGGAGAGATGGGCGAAGATCAAAAGGATTAGGTACTCGGAAAAATAACGAGACGGAGATCGGATATCAACCATCTTAAACAAAAATTGTCGGACACAGTTAGGGAAGATTTAAGATTGCTAAGTGGACGGCGAAAAGGCAGCTGAGAACTAGGAGAGATGAAGGCAGCAATATTATTTAGTCGCGAAAATGGGTCTAAATGGTCACTAAAATGCCTTTCATACATAAATACTTAAATATAACAAATAAATTCGGCCAATAGAATATATTTATAACATTGCGAAACGTTTTATGTCACCTAATTTATTAAAATATACGTATTTATATGTAAGCATTATGCATTTACTATGCACAGTAAACAGTACATATTATAATATACACGCATAATATAATGTACCGCTATCACGAGCCTCGTGTTTTTTTACGCCAAATGTCTGAGGACCAATATAGAAATTGAAAAACAAAATGACATTTCGTTGAGACGTGAAAGTGAAAAACCTCGTTGAATATAACTTATCCGTTTGTAGAGACAAAAGACAGAGGCAAAAAAAAAAATGACTATACCTTCTTCGAATAAATTCTATTTGTGATGTTTATCGAGACGGACTACTCGTGGTAAAAGTCTAGCCATTTCAGATCCTTTTAGATTCTGAGCACCAGTCCATTGGTTTTATTATGATGCGTGGTTTTTTTTGTATTGTTATAATTTGTTAATATTTGTTTGTGTTCAGCTAAAAATAACCGTAGGGACCTGAAATTTTCACGGAATATATACATTGTATTTCTCTAGACGTGATCAAATTTTAAAAATATTCTAGCGATATCTGAAATATTTATATGCATTTGAAACCTTTAGCGTTTCTTTAGCGTTTCAATTTCAAATTACATGAAAGCTGTACAAATTACGGGATTTTAAACATGTCTAACCATACTTCCTTTTGAACTGTATTAAGTTTTGAATTATTTTGAATTCTTTTTACGATTTATCTTTTCATATAAGCATAAATTAAATAAGTGTTTGTCTTTTTCCTCCCCAAACTTCCACCTATAACAGTGGCACATATACACCCATCAACAGTTTAGCAATAATTTTTATTAATTTTTTTTTGGCGTTTAAATAAATTATATTGGAAACTCGTTATAATTTTGAATACTTGATCATTTTTTCATAATTGCTAAAATGTTTTGGTGTCTAATCGATTATTTAGGTTTAAAAAAAATGGTTTTTATTGAAACGTATTTAAATATTCTTTTGTTAATAACATAATTTAATACAATTTTTTTGTTTTCTATATTTTTACGATATAGATGACGAATACGATACTTGAGACTCTGCTATGCGTAGAAAAGTATTATTAAGATGTAATTGTTTTACAATGGCGTATGTTATGTGATTTCTCTTTTTTTTTTCTTTTTCAAGTAGTAAAATACATAGGTACGTATATTATATTCAACAAGTTTCGCACAGGACTGGATAATATTATATCGGGGAGACAATTTTTTGATATCGTGAATAAATAAAATGAAGACTTTCAAATGGGGGAATTATTAAAAGTCTTAATTTGAAGCATTACTCGTCATAACATTTCCCCATTATGCTATACTTTATAAATTACATCAAATACATTTACTCCTACACATTTAATTTACGGTACCCAAATTTTTTGTTATTTTGACATTGTAATATATGTTATAATATTTGCTATATTATTATTTTTAATATTTGCGAATTGTGCCATATAGTACTATGAGAAACTTTAATGCGTTTGTACCCACACGCATAAATGGTTAATTTACAAGGTACCTTTTTTTTTTTTTAAAAAAAAAAAGGTCGGTTATTCCTTAGTATAGCGGTACCCGTAAAGCTTGAAAAATGTTATTAAAAATTCTGAAAATTCGAGAAAATAATTTATGACACGATTTCGTTTTTTATAAACGTTTTTCATCTTAATGATATATTAGTAATATGTATATTGCTAAAAAAAATAATATTTATGTATATATTTATTGTATTTATATTTCTCGAGAAATTGTATGTTTCCTAAAATATTTATAGTATTTTATTATAATGAATTTTTTAATATTTGGTTTTAGAATATACTATAAATTTAATGTACATTGGAGATTGTAGATAAAGCAAAGCAAATATTGAACGATAAATCATGCACAAAATTTAAACTAAGTCGTAGAAGTATAAACGAATTTTTTAGTGGTTGTTAATTACTTAGGTTCATTATTAGGCCTCTATTAGGTTATTGATAAAACATTGAGGGATGGTGGTACATATCTATAGCGCGAAGTACTTCCAGTAAAAAAAAAAAAAAAAAAAAAATTAAACATTTTCCGATTTTGCGTTGTATTTATAGTTAGTACATATTAATATTGTATAATAAATAATGTTATGTTATTCTTTGATGGTGTAATCCATAACCGGCTCAATAGCAATATACAAAAAAAAAAAAAAAAAAAAAAAAATCTAATTATTATTCTATTATTATTATTATTATTATTATTATAATTATAATATATGTTAGAAAATATTTATACAAAGTCGAATCGAAGAATTTTTTAACGACTACAAGTTTGAAACTGTTAATTACCTATATCTACTTAAACCCCAATGTAGCTGGTTATTTAGTTATGTATTATAGGTGTGCGGTAACGGTAAAACTTGTCGAAATTACTCCCCGGAGTATAATAATACAACTTTATTTCGGAATATTATATCGTTTCCTATAAGTTCTTTAATTAATATTAAAAGTGACACAATATAATGTATGTATATAAACGCGATCGTATATGCTTGTATCATCTATTACGGTATACACGCAATTTAGTAAGTTTTAAATATAATTTAATACATACTTTCGATTTTAACACTTAATTACTATGATATATATTTACAAGAACTGTTCCCCCGAGTTAGAATATAAATACGTTTCGTTTTACTTGGCATACTTATTAATTATATTTCAGAGGTGTAGCTATCATTTTTATATTTTCATAATACACTACCGATACCGACTTATGTTCCTAACTTTTATTGTAAAAAATCTCATAAAAAAACGATCAAGTAAACCAATTTTTGGAATAAGATACACATAAGTTTATTGTAAAACCAACAGCGACGGTATACTGTGCGATCGACATAACGTAAGGCACACATCATATTATCTCAGCAACTATTACATTTTTTCGAAATTTGGTTTTTTAGAAAATTTAAGAAACAAACGGTTCTAAAATATTATATTACATATTATAAATATTTTGTATCACTCTTATTTTTGAGAGAGGGGTGAAACCAATATTTACTTTTGATGTCGAAATTGCAACTTATGTACACATAGGTGCTACAAATGATGCCAATGAAACGACGGATTTTCGAATATTGAAATATCTCGTCAACGGGCAAACAGAAATTAAAAAGTATATTATCTTTTTTTACATCAGTTGTTGTTAGAAAATCTAAAGTGAGTAGTAGTTTTACCCCCAAAAATAAGGACGACAAAAATATCAGTATAAAGTAATATATTATAATTGCTTAAATTGTTTGAAAAAATCAATTTTGAAAAAAGTTAACTCTTTCCGAGATAATATGTGTCTTACGATAAGTCAATCACTATGCATAATAAAACAACGGATAACACTATGAATTTTCTGAATATTATATATTTGACCGCAAAACATTTAATGAAAAGTAAATTACCTTTGTGTTTGTGTATAATATAATTATAATCAGATATATGTTTATGGACAAATATTTTGATGCGGCAATCGGATACAAATCTGAAAAATATAAACGGAATAATCAAATTTGGTTGTTACTCCAAGTCCTTGAATTTAATATTCTGATCGGAAAGAAAATCGTATCAATTTCTATATATAAGTAAAAAAAAATCTTCAAATCCTAAAAGACTCAAAAAAAAAAAAAAAAAAAAATTGGAATTCTATAACTATTTTTCAGGGTTGTTCAATGTTCAGTGTATTGTAAACAATATAGGCATATATATAGGTACACGAGTGATATTTTAATCAATTTCACTAAAATAAAAAAAAAAACAAAACGTTTTCAGCGGAATTCCCATAGGAACTTATAATGAATAATAAATTATAATATCTACCGCACCTTGAATTTATAAAGCTATAACCGTTTTTATGTTAAAACTTTGAGAACTCCATAAACCTTGAATCGTCAAATCGAAATTAAATTTGAAAACTAACGTTTTTGTACAATGTATCGTTGTGATTTAATTGGTTTTGGTTTTGGAAATATATTCTCTGGCGTGTTCGGCTCTTCGTGCAATCTTGCAGGCGTTCAAATTAAATATCTCCGCGTTTTTCTCTCGCTCCTTAATATCAGCTGCGATGTGTATACGTGACAAGCGCAGCTGCAGCAGTCGTATATATACACGACGATATAAACGTGAAAATTGTTTTTTCGACCTATCATTGTAATTAAATCACATTATATACCCACGACTCATCCTATTTCCACTTGAAATTTAACGCATATGATAGCCGTTCAATTCAAAATATCGGTGTCTGTTGCCAATATATCGACTTCGAAGAGACTGCCTATTACGTTATAACGTATTAGAACTGAGACTTGATAAATTTGTGTGATTTTTTTTTTTTAATGAACAAATATATTTAAAATCTGTAAATATGCTTGATAAGTAAATGCCAACACTTTAAACAAAACAAAAATGTTTATGATTATTACGTGTTTCAAGAAAACGAGAAAAAGAAAATTTGTTCATTATATTACAGAAAGCGCCTAAAGTCAAATCGGTTAACTGCTCACGATTTAAAAACTTCTGTATGCTTTTTCGTGGTGCCACTCCCGTTGAAATAAAGTAACTGCAATGATCTTAATATGTATTGTCCTTTTACCGACACTTAAAAAAATGGTATACCTATTAAAATTAATATGCTCGTACTAAAATAAAAACTATAACGATTCCTATTATTATACTAGAAGTAACATTAACTTAGCATAATCTAACCATAACCACAATTTAATTTAAATATTATTTTTGTATGGGTTTTAGCTGGATCGAATGTTGTTTTTGTTTTCATAGTAATTGGAGGAAGATGTAAAATTTATAAAACTGGTTTACGCATATTGAGTTTTGTAATGATTTAATAAGAAAAATTATATTAAGCCGTTGTACAAATATGGGGTCATTATTATTATGAATATTATGATTATTTTGAAGTTTTAATCTGCTTATACATTAAACACATAAAAATTATCACGATTTATGCGATTTAATTTGGAAAATGAGTAATTGGTTTTTCAAAACAAATTTGAGTTAATTAAAGTTTAGAGCCAAAAGTTCATAAAAACTTCATAACCTTTTCCATACCTGTATCCGTACTATGTTTGTAAAATTCAAATGGCTAGTCAAAATTATGTTATATTTCTTTCATAATTTTTTATTTATTGTCAAATAACTATTTGTAGGATAAATTTACTAAGGGGTTTTTTTCTTGGTCAATATTATCATTAGTATGTTCATAAATAAATACAAATATTTCTTTCAAAATCGTTTAGAGAATAACTGAGAGAGGATGTAGAAATAAGAGAAATAACAAAGGTGTCCCTTCATGTGTTGAGGCAAAAACTCGCCTAGAGGTTAAAAGAGTAATCAAACAGAAGCTTGAGGGAGATGGCCTAGAGAATGGTTTAAAAAACGGCGGACGGTCGGAAGGGACAGAATAAAATAAAAGGTTTCAGGACCGTGATTATTGGAGAACAGTGGCAGTGATGACATATGATAACTAATAAGAACGAACGAGGAAAAATTATGATAATGACAATTAGATACGTAAATGTAAATTTAGATTGAAAACAAATCAAGTAGCATTAAGATTATTATCAAAATGTATGTTTTGTTATTTTTTTTAAGTTTTCCCTCTAATATATTTATTATAGCCTGTAGGTACTCTACGTTTATATTAGTAACTGTAAAATTGGTGATGGTAGGGGATGATGTTGATTTTTTTTTAAAACAAATTTATTTTTATTAACATCATTTTTTTAAAATTATATTTAAATATGTAGGTAATACAATGAATTACAATTATTACAAATATCGATTGGAAATTTATTCCTTCATCGCCCGACCACTCCTATTTGACCGCCGCTGATTTATATATAAAGGGGATTAGTTTTTCTTCCAATAATGTTTTCGTTTTTGCATTATTAATTTTCAAACGTGATAATAACATCATCGTCATCGAAGGAATAATAATTGAAAATTCAATTAAAAAAAAAAAAATCTGTGTCAAACATAATAATGCATTAACGCTTTGATATATTTCGAAATTATTGTTTATGTTGTTGTTATTATTTTTGATTAAATTTTCTGTCTCTTGTAAGTCGTCGCAAGCCGTGGTTTATATGCACTTTATTTTTAATATTACACAGACTTAATGGCAGCAAATATTATTATGTCACACCACCATTGCAGCTTTTTATATATTTAATTTTGGTGTTTTTTTTTTAATGTTTTCATCTTTCTGTGCAATTAAAAACCTTTAGTTTTTCGCCGTCATAACTTCATTGGAGATTTGTTTATTTATCCCTTGGGTAGTAGATAACAGGTATTCAGATCACCGGACGGTGTTGAACTTAGTGTAAACTGACTACAAGTATGTAGTAGATATAATTCGTATTTTCGTTAAACTTTACAATAATTAATTTAGCAGATTATTTATGTAGTTTTAGTCGGCCATTTATACATGTATCAAAAATGCAATCAAGTACAAAATAAATCTATCATAAAACCTAACAACTTGTACAATTATTTATTTATTGTTGTATTTGTGAACAAAGATATTAGCAAAATTAAGCGTATGATATAAAATATTTGTTCGGATAACCGTTAACGAAGGAACCATAAGGAATTTTTTCTTTTTGTTTTGAAAACGAATAATGTTTTTCGCATTGAAAGTAAATGTGCCTGTTACCAGGGCCAGTTTATACTCAATAAAGTTTCACGTGCTACAATAACATTACCGGTGGATATAATTGATCTCAGGGAAGTACCTACTACAGCTACCTATAGTAGATAAAGTTTATCTGTTTGAACTGCGAAAAAAAAATAGGTCATTGAACACAAATAGTACTTTAAAGTATACATCGGTAGGTCCTTGTATTGTAATTTCTCGATATTCTCGGTTATTATTATTAAGTTTCAAATTTTCTCACAAAAAACCGTAGTAAAATAAGATATGATCGTTTATATATATCCTCCGTCGTTCAAAGCTTTGTCCGTAATAGTTTTTACGAATAAGATTATATTTTAATCACTAGATAAAGATAGAGAATTTATGCTCTCTCTCTCTCTCTCTCTCTCTCTCTTTATATATATATATATATATATATATACACATAAAAAAATTAATATTTGTTTTGGTACATTTTGTTGCATAACTAAGTTCGTATTCATATACGTTACTCGCGCAATAACTGTCGATTTTTCGATAAATCGATATTTAGGTAACAAATATTACGAATAATCATACACTTCGCATTTCATTGAAACAGATCCGATTGGAAATATAAAACTACGCCTTATGGATTTATGAATCCCAAAACCATAGGCACAGTATAATCGTTATAGTTGTGATAATCACATTTTGGTATAAACAATTAAGTACATTTTTTTTTGAAAACCCATATATGTATATTAAAAGAAACTCACATTATAAGTTATAATTTTACATTATTTATCGATGCCCAGTGTGGGGTAGTAGCCCGCCCAAATGCACAGGTGCTAAGCATTTTTTTTTTTTTTATTTTATACCCGGAGGTTGACAAATTAGCATAATATAATATTATACCTACACAAACAACCGCAGAATACATTTTCCCGTGAAAATGACGTTATTTTTGGGTTATGTTCATAAAGATCATAAGGTTGCAATGGGGTTGGTAGCACCACCGCCCCGGTGAGGACGTTAAAAAAAAAAAAAAATCAATGACGCTAAAGATTAATGTTCGTTGCACGCGGCGCATAAAAAAAAAAAAAAAAAATATAATTTTAAAGTTTTTATATAATTTGCACAGTGAATTTATAACTAAATCCCAAAATGTATGAATAAGAGCTTTCATTTTTCCATTTTTTTTTTGTGTCGATAGTTATTGAATGTTGCAAGTGTAAAGAGCTTTTGCGGCTATATTTTGTATAATACTTATTATATAATGAAATAAATCATTTTTTATACTATGAAAAATTAAACATTAATTATTTCATAAGCTTTACTGTTACGAATGAAAATTAACGTGGTATCTTATATATTGTGAAAAACTTTAATTCAATAATTTGTTATTATATACAATGTTCTGGTATTTGAGTCGATTAAACATCGAAATACATGGAATTTTGAATTTTGAATGGAACAATTTTTTCCATTAATTAAATTATTGTAGAATTACTTTATCAGCTTTCTCTCTCTTTCCTTATATCAATCATCCGATTCGTTTGGATGGTCAGATACAATTTGTTAGCATAAGTCATGTGAAATGTCGCATTCCTTTAACAACCAAGATTCTGTTAATAAAACGGAGGGAGAAATCTTCTCCAATCAACTCCCCCTCTCCTAAATATCTCTTATTTTTGATCGATTATAAAATAGTCGAATTTAAAAAAAGTATTACAAAACATTGATTACATCAAAGTAAATGAGTTTATAGGCAATCTACAAAAATAAAAACAAAAACAAAAAAATTTTTAGAAAGTCAAATCATCTGAGGAAAAATTCAACTCTAGTGACAAAGCTCTGCTATTGTTTTTCATATGTTGGTCTAGCTTATTATTTGTTTATTCTCTTAACATTCTTCAATAGCACTTTCATATATCAAACGTTTCTATAATCTCTTTTGTTCTTCTATGTTAATTTCGTCTAGATACCACTTTCGTTTATAATAGTTATATACTCCCAACATTATTATGTCTTTCATAAAAACGCACGTTATATTTAAGCGAACCATCAAGTTTAAATTGCTAAATTTAATTTATTTGTGTCAGTGGTTTTTATTTAGATTCAGGGCATAGTAAGAAATGTGAGTTTTGGTTTTTACTACTATGTGTACATTTTTGTTGTGTCCATGAACAACTTTTCTATCAAAATCTTCAATCAAAAAATGACAAAAGAATATGTATGTTCAATTTTAGATCTAATTGATTCATGTAAGAGATTACTTTTTGATTTTCCTCGCTTTTTTACCAAAATATTGTGAAATTGTGTACATTTTATTAAGAAGATTATATAGGATTGGATATCGAAATTCGATATTTTTTTTTCTTTGTCCAATACATATATGTACACTTTGTCATACATGGTACAGCAATTTAGACAAATTTTTTGGTAAGTAGTTCGATTAATGTAGTTAAGCGATTAGTAATCTGTAAAATGATTTGAATTCAACGTAAAGTGTACTAAAACTGAAATTAAATTGATATAAGTAATCTAGCTAATTTCATGTACATTCACGTAGAATTCAAATCAGTTTATAGGATAGTTTTTATTGCTCACACAAAACCGATCGAACCGATTGTTAGAAAACTGGTCTAAATTGCTATACCACTCAGTATTTACGTCTTAAGTGTTAGATAAAATAAAACGAAAGAAATAAGTGTCATCTATTTTCTTTAATATAGTTGTTATTAAGCTTTATTTTAAAGATTTTTTCCCACTGCATATAATTTATTATACAGTGACTTATAGGGAGTTAATAATCGTAGGTTCATATACCTATATGAAAATTAATTTAATCTGTTTTTATTTATTATTTAGAAACATTAGCTTTTTGAGATATCTCGAGGGACACTTTTTATAAATAACATATTTTTTTTAATACTCACAAAATCTTTATTTTTTTCTTTAGACATTAAATTGGGTTTTGTTACGTGTATTATTATTAATATAACTTAGGTAATAATATTTTATATATTTCTCAAATGCACATAATGTGTCATACTCGTTAAGTTAACTGTATATTTTATATTTCCTACTGCGTGATTAGTAGCCTATCTCACTTTACAATAAAGTTTGGTGGTAATCTTATTATATTTGTGATATATTTTACATAAATGTATTTTAGATATTAAAAAGCATGTTGCGTATATTCTTTTTTTTAAGTTTTATTTTCACACATTTTTTATGATGATTAATGTCCTATACAAGTACATATAAAGACTCAAAACTCAAAAGCTTTCTTGAACAACTTTGTGTATGGGCATCATTAAATTTATGAAAAATGTCCATTATACTTCCTATAGTACATATAACTATGTGTCGAAACTTTTTATCAGTTTATTTTTATTAGACTACCGTGTTATTATAACACGCACCAATATTAATAATCTTTGTTACGGTTTGACAAATATTTTTTAATCAGTCTACTAGTATTAATCGATTTATTATATGTGTTTTTATTATTGTAACAAATTGTCTTTGCGAATGAAAATCAATATTGATTTTTCGTTATCATTGTATTATAATTGTTACCAATCGGACAAGATGCGTGTATTACCTGTTGAGAATTATTGTTGTTGTATATTAATATTATGTGTTTCGTGTAGCTAAAGCTTATTCAATCATATATTATTTGTTTTTTTTTTTTATGAAATTTAAAATATTAAAATTTGCAGTTACGATGATATATTATTATAATATCGAACAATTCGTCCATCTTGAATTTGTGTTTCTAAACTTACAACGCATCAAATTTTCAGGATTTTTTTTTATTTTTTTTTTCAAACTTAACATTTAAGTTACAATTATACAAAGTTATCAACATAATGTTAAACAGTCACCATCTCGGAAAATGTTAATTTCCG